>CATIUR010000006.1:61482500-62082500 GCA_949592205.1 Helichrysum umbraculigerum
TACCATAGTTTTATATAATAAATCATCAAGGATAGGTTGTTTTATACTAATGTTGTAATCACTAGCCATTTGTGTTTTACAACCGTTAAACATTATAGTTAAAAAGGAATAATCACTCAAAAAATAGTAACGATTCATATACATATATGGGTTTCAAGATAATACCTTTTTGCATTTTCATTATCAAATTATACTATAATGTCATTGTCATGTTTAGTTAAATATGTGTGAATACACTTATCGGAATCTAAGTTTTTAAATAATTATATACTTTCATTGACAATCCATGTACATACAAAGTTTAAAAATAATACATTTTTACATTGTCATTATCATATTTATATTTATATTATAATGTCATTGCAATGGTTAGTTAAAACATTATGTATACACGGGTTTAAATAAAATAACAATAAGCAACTTTAAAATCTTATAGAAAATAGAGACTTATCAGCCAATCAAATCATTTGATTTCGTTAAACTTTCGATTAACCAATCAAATATATTGATTTATCTAAAAAGTATATTTTGAAAGGAAAAAAAACACATTATCCCCTTATTGTAAATTTTTTTACCTAAATATTATTATTATTATTATTATTATTATTATTATTATTATTATTATTATTATTATATTTATTATTTTTTATTATTAGTAGTAGCAGTAGCAGTAGTCGTCGTCGTAGTCGTCGTCGTAGTCGTCGCAGTAGTAGTCGTCGTAGTAGTCGTCGTCGTAGTAGTAGTAGTAGTAGTAGTAGTAGTAGTAGTAGTGTCGTAGTAGTAGTGTAGTAGTAGTAGTAGTAGTCGTAGTAGTAGTAGTCGTAGTAGTAGTCGTAGTAGTGGTAGTAGTAGTGGTTGTCGTAGTAGTGGTAGTCGTAGTCGTAGTAGTGGTAGTAGTGGTAGTCGTAGTAGTAGTAGTAGTGGTCGTAGTCGTAGTAGTAGTCGTAGTAGTCGTAGTCGTAGTCGTAGTAGTAGTCGTAGTCGTAGTCGTAGTAGTAGTCGTAGTAGTAGTCGTAGTAGTCGTCGTAGTAGTCGTCGTCGTAGTAGTCGTAGTCGTCGTCGTCGTAGTCGTAGTCGTCGTAGTAGTCGTCGTAGTGGTGGTGGCGGTGGCGGTGGCGGTGGCGGTGGCGGTCGTGGTGGCGGTCGTGGTGCCGGTCGTGGTGGCGGTCGTGGTGGCGGTAGCAGTCGCAGTAGCAGTAGCAGTAGCAGTCGAATTCGCAGTCGCAGTAGCAGTAGCAGTAGCAGTAGCAGTCGCAGCAGCAGCAGCAGCAACAGTAGCAGGAGCAGTAGCAGGAGGAGCAGGAGGAGCAGGAGCAGCAGGAGCAGCAGCAGCAGCAGCAGCATTAGCAATAGTAGCAGGAGCAGGAGGAGTAGCAGGAGCAGCAGCAGCAGGAGCAGCAGCAGCAGCAGCGGCAGCAGCGGCAGCAGCGGCAACAGAGCAGCAGCAGTAGCAGCAGTAGCAGCAACAGTAGTAGTAGTAGTAGTAGGAGGAGGGGGAGGTGGAAGAGGAGGAGGAGGAGGTCAGCAGCAGGCAGCAGCTGCTAGCAGCGCTGCTGCTGCCTGCTGAGTAGTAGTAGTAGTAGTAGTAGTAGTAGTAGGAGGAGGGGGAGGTGGAAGAGGAGGAGGAGGAGGTCAGCAGCAGGCAGCAGCTGCTAGCAGCGCTGCTGCTGCCTGCTGAGTAGTAGTAGTAGTAGTAGTAGTAGTAGTAGTAGTAGTAGTAGTAGTAGTAGTAGGAGGAGTAGTAGGAGTAGTAGGAGGAGGAGGAGGAGGTCAGCAGCAGCTGCAGCAGCAGCAGCAGTAGCAGTAGTAGTAGTAAATTTGAACTGTAGTATTGTACGTACTATAGGCTAGTAAGGTTGTGGTCAGGGGTGTTCATAATTCGAAACTGGAAAACCGAACCGAAAATCGATAGACTGTAGTGAATTTTAGGTTAATCGAACCAAATAGATTTTGTTTTTCGGTTTCGGTTGAACCGGTATTTTTTTTCGCTTTTTCAGTTTCGATTCAAGATTTTGTCACAACCGGTTAATTGAAAAACCGAATATTTTAAATTACTATGTTTAATATATATATATATATATATATATATATATATATGATTAGGATCAAGGGAGAAGGAAAATTTAGTGGAGAAGGGAGAGAAGAAATCTACACCTTTAATTTTTTCATCAATGGTTTAGAAGTTGTATTAATTGAGAGGGACAAAAAGGTAAATTGAGACTTCAAATCCTTGCTTTCAAAACCGTCGGTCAACAAGAAAAGTAGGGGAGCCAGTTATTTTTCCTAAACTATAGGGACTAATTAATTAGCATTATAAAAATAGTCACAATTAATTTTTTAAAATGAGCTTTCAATTAATGAAATTTGACGATGACGATGAAAACCCAGGATATTTACAAATGATATCCTATATATTAGACAATAAATCAATAAACGTACTTTGTGAATCATATTTATATAATCTTGTGAACCATTGTTTTAATATGTATAACAAAGTGAAGTACGTTAACTTTATGATTCTTTTTTTTATTTCTATATTGATTTATGTTATATAGGAAATATAGAATAATGTAACATGTACAAACTATTGATCACTAGTCAATTTTATGAATTAGTTTCGCACTTGTAAAAAGAATAAGTTAGAAGTACACACTTCCATAACAATTAAATTTATTGATTTGTGAATCAATAATATGTACTATGTGAATCATAATTGTATATAAATTTATGAATCGAGAGTATGTTTCTTGTGCATCGTCGATGTATACTTTTGTGGGAAAAAAAAATTAGTGAATCATAGTTATATATTTCGTGAATCGGAGTATGTTTTTTGAGAATCATATAGTTATTTAATTTATAAATCAAATGTATGTATTAAATATGTAGATATATGTGCTATATAGTTGAGTATTATATATAAAAAAATGTCATCATGTTCACTAAGTGAATTAAAGTTATCAAATTTAAATGAATAGAAATAATGTTGTAAGAAACGTATCATTGTAACAATATACTAAAAACTAACTGTCTTGAAATTCTTATTTTTGATCATATGGAATTTTTGACGATTCCATTTGATACGAAAACAGGACGTTGAGATTAAAAATTATGATTCTCTATTTGAGAATTAAAAATAATAATAATAAAAAACATATGGTGCTGATCGGAGTATCACCTTGAATTGCAAAAGAAAATATTAATAATTGATTATTTAATTTGATAAATAAATATAATCGATAATGGGAAAAACTAATTCTTCCACATTTCGAGCAAGTATTAACTCACTGGATTTTTTGAATTAATAATAATGTATTTATTTAATTTAATTTAAAGTGTACTTCCAATAATACCCTTCAAGCACAATTCAAAATGATTGGTCCAGAATGCTTCTCCCTTTTCTCTCCCTAATTTTTCTTCTTTTTTGATCCCCTTACTATATATATATATATATATATATATATATATATATATATATATATATATATATATATAGGATTAGGATTCATGGAGAAGAGAAATTTATGAGAGAAATGAGAGAAACAATCTTGAACGTTCAAATTTTTGATCAACGATTCAGAACATTTAATGGCATAATTGTAAATTTTGAGGTAAATATTTAATCAATGAGGGTTATAATGGTACATTTACAATCAAATTTTAGAAACCGATTCAAATTTGGAACCTTTTTCCGCCTCCCACATATTTAGGCATTAGTGGCTACAAATTAGGGGAATTTGAATTATTTTATTTAGCATTCTTAATTATCCATTTTTTATTTGAGTTCTTATACTCTTTATTAGTTGTGGTCGTTGTTTAATTTTCTACGAATCATGAAAGCTTTTTTCATTATTCAATTAATTAATTTTAATGCCCGAGATTTTATTGTTGAATTAGTGTAAAGTATTTAACGTTTACATTTATTTAGTAAATCAATATGATAGTGTCTGAATCATTGTTATAAATTTTATGAATCAATGGTGTGAAATTTATGAATCAATGCTTTGAAATTTAGGAATCACTGTTATTAAATATATGAATCAGTGCTATAATTTTTAGAATCAATGTTATATATTTTATGAATCAGTGTTATAGAGTTTGTCAACCAATCATATAAATTTTTTGAATCGATTATTCTTCATTCGTATGACTTGAATTATATTTGTTTTGAATTTTTATTTTTAAACAAGGAAAAAGTATTTGTCCATGATATGAATTTCTTATTGCTCCAGTATGATTTTTTCTGGATTTTTTCCAACATGAAAATGTTGAATTGAAGAGTCCATGTAATAAAATCAAAACAAAAATATATAATTCATGCATGTAATGTAATTATATAAAAGGCCGGTTGATGATAACATTGAAATTTTAAAAAACTAATATTTTAGTAGTTGGTGGAATCGGATGCGATGGTAAAAGCGACCCTCAAATGAAATCAAAATGTAGTAAAAAATTGGTATATGATCCCATTATTAATTAAAGACTAAATAAAATGGATATATTGTGATTAGCAGTTTGTGAATATTTATTTATTGGAATTGCAGCGACATTTTTATTGAGTTTAGGAAACAGTGTATCCTACAATTATGAATTTATGATTAAGAGTAACCGCCACATGTTATTGATTTAAACTAATTACAATTTGTTTTAATAAATATATTATAATAGTATAATTTACAATACTACCCTTATACCTTAATTTCAAATGTGTGGTTCATAATGTTTCTCCCTCTTCTCCACCAAAATTTTCTTCTTTTTTGATCCTCCAACTATATATATATATATATATATATATAGATAGATAGATAAATAATTTTACTACATATCTACTATTTTATAATAGGATTATTATACTTTGGTATTTATGTTGGTAGAATGTTCATATTTTTAGCATTTTTAAATTTTAGTTTTGTTATTGATTTGGTTCGGTGTTCAGGAAAATATGAACCGAAAATTCATTAAACAGTCTTCGATTAACCGAAAGACTATTCAAAATTGCAAAGTTGAATTATTCTTCCCGACTCTGCCAAGGCTTCCCATTTTGGTGGGCCGGCCAATACCAATCGACGAAGGGCCCGACGCCAACCCCATTATTGTTGGGATTATAGTACACAAATCATTAAAAACGTGTAATACGATAATGTAAAGTGAAGGGGTGTAGTGCATGTATAATTTCAAATAATTCTAGCTTTGGTAAAAGATGTTAACTCTACAATTAGAAACAATTATTCATTTTTTTTTTCTTTCTAAATATCTTTTTTAAATAATAAAATGAAAAGATTCAAGTTTTTGTTGAAAATGTTATTTATACCAAAGTACTAATAACTCGCAAAATACACAATTGGGCTTTACAAAATCGGACCACAACTACCATAATCGAGGACTCGATCACAACGACCGTCGAAAAATACTGTACATTGACATCCATCAGGCACCAACACCCCAATTAGGCATAATACCCATTGGAATGGAGACCACTATCGTCGTTTAACATCAGCTAGCTGCTAACCGTTGAAATTGGACACCGCTACTACAACTATATATTGCAAACAGATCAATGTGTCATCGCTAAAATAAAACCATGTTGTAAACCATCTTATTAAATTAATTAATTAAATCATTCTGCATGCAAATAATCAACTTCAGCTACGTTGCTTTTCAAAATACATTAATTCTTTAACAAGAATATATATATATATATATATATATATATATATATATATATATATATATATATATATATATATATATATATTACGTTTCAATTGAAAACAACGAGGACATAACAACAGAAAATACAACTCATACTAACACGTACTACATATTAAAGTTGTTATGATATGTCACTGAAGTTTGATGAATCGATCGATATCTAATTATTATCACAGGCCAGCCTTTGCAAAAGCATATATAGGTTCGTACGTTTATGACCACACCACCTTATTAATTAAGGACCACATAAGTCGCATGTGCCCAAAAGTCTTTAACACCGTACCGATAATTAGCTAGCAATAAGATCATTAACATTTAACGTACTATTACATATATTCACTATATATGTAACAATTAACGTACTATTAAAAACTGTATAAGAACCTACTTATGTAAAAAGGTATTAATTGTTACAAGATATTGTTCGTTTCCTGATCATGACACACACAACACAAGAATTGAGAGGGACAAGGGACCGAAAAGATCTAATTAATATATATCTTAATGCTAGCGAGTCCTCATTCTTTGGAGGAAAGAACAAAAAGTATCAAAACAAACAAGAAATAAAACAAAGGCACATATCACCACATATATTTTACCATTTTAATACAACAAAAAAACGAAAAATAATATATGATGATGCTTTTACATACAGTGAAAGGGACAAACAAGCATTATTATTAACATATAAATACCTCATCTATGGTTATTATATTCATAATAATTCATGATATGAAACGATTCAACATCATGATGTGCAATGCATTTATTTAAAAATATGATAAATAAGTAAATATCTATTGTCGATCTCTACATCATGAGAGGGTATTTGAGTAAATTGCTTAATGGATTAGTAATTAGTAATAGTAATTAGGATAAGTATAAGAAAATGTGTAGTCTAAGTTTATTGTGTGAACTTCATTTTGACTTACTATGTGTATAGTATGATCTTTACCAGATTTTTGTTATGACGTACATGACAATTGTATGAATTGTAATGTCATCGATACGTCATACAATATCAATAACACTCAGAATAGAACAAAATGAGATTGAATACAGAAAATAGACTTTGGATCGATCATGATCACATACATTTTCAAAAAATTATCCTTAGTGATTAAAGCTAGCTATTACGCTTTAAGCTCTTTTGAGTGTCTGTATGCGGTTTCACGGATAGAATTCAAGATTACTATCCAGAAACGAAAAAGGTGAATAAGCTTAAACCAAGAATGGGATATTGATGAAGTATATGAGCCTTTTAACAGGCATACCTAAAAACTCCTGAATCCCTAGTTATTGAAGAAAGAAAGAACAATCAAATTATGAATTGACAATAGAACACTCTTAATTTTTAGACAATGGCAATATAATAAACAATTTTAGTCAATCATAATTTTTTTTCTTTGTTGAAAACGGCAATTATATTAAAAGCTCAAGCTTCTGAACTAGCTAGGATGGAGCAAAATAGAGTTGAAGACAAACAAACTTGACCTAACACAAAAAATGGCAAATAGAACGATATATCACAAACAAAACAAATACCAAGTGAACCGCATGTTAACCATTGAAAGAGCAAGCACCGGGTTTGACTTAATTACATCCATCCTAGCTATGAGAATCGAACTCCGAAATTTCAATTATATATCCACAAGAACAAAAACGACTGAATTTGGATATGGAGATCTTGTTGTTGAATCGACTCTCTTGTATCCAAAGGGGCGTAAAGTAGGTGGTTTCTTCATATTCAAATTACCGAAACAACAATAAAACGGGTCCAATGGAAAGCTTTGTCACAATATTATAATCCATATACTTTCATTAGTAAGTACTTCTAGATAGATATATATAATCAACACACTTACATAGAAATTGGATATTTGGATTACCAGAATGCTAACCTTGTTAATTTGTCGTTCCATCTTGGTGTTGATACAAAAGCAGTTGATTTCCGATGCAGCATCATCAAGATTCTCATTTCCCGAAAGTAAAAAATCAGGTAGTAATGTGAATCTTGAAGATGCCGCACCAGTAAGCAACAACATTAATCTTGGATTGATTCATGGATAGATTTCTGATGGGTGAACTTGAAGATCTACGATATTGGAATCCGGAAACCCTTCAAAAGTATGCTTAAATAAAAGATGAATATTGATCTAGTTCAAGCTAGCTCAATAAGAGATCAAGCAAGAAACCCTAATAATCTTCAAACATCAAGATCGAACAAAACGAAAAGTATAATGAACGATGATATATATCATATAAGATGAACAATATAATCAAAAGATTACCCAAGCTAGATCTAGCATTTGGAAAGGGTATAGGAAAACAAATAAATAAATAAATTTGAAACCACGAAAACCTTGAAGCCATAAAGTATGTTTTCATATGTAGTATGGTAACCTTTGATCATATTCGAATAAATCGATACTTAAACAAGAACATAATTTATGTGTGTATATCGGTACGATCTGGCAAAGAAATTTACTATACACATAAAGATGAAGATTTGAGAAGGATTATTGTGTCAAGTGACATCATTTTCAAGACTCTTTATTTGATTTTATTTTTCTGTTTTCTTATTGACATTTCATTGAAGCATTGTAGCTAGGCGAATAAAGGAGATGCATTTTCAAAAAATCTAACAGAAAGAAAACTTACAAGAGAGAGGAAATTAAAGGGTATTGAAGTTGACATGTGTTTGTGGCATATTTAAGAGGAAGAGGATGAGATTGAGAAAGGTTAGGTAAAGAGAGGGTTTGGGTTGGGTAAAGAAATTATTAGTTAAAGTGATTGGAGAGTGAAACCTTAACTCAAGTGGAATCCGTTTTAACTTCTTATATAGGAGTAAGTATATAATTATTATTATTATCATTAAATTTTTATTATCATCATCATCATTAGTTTTGGCCGTAGAGGTGGCAATTTGAGACTCCATGGGTCTAGTTAGGTTTTTCTAATTTTTATTGATGGGTCTAATTGGGTAATTAAAATAAGACTTAAGTATATCATTATTACCTATTGGGTCATAATGAGTAATAATGATATACTTAAGCTTTTTTTTTAATTACCCAAATAGACCCATTTATAAAGATTAGAAAAACTCAACTAGACTCATGGGTCTTAAATTGCCACCTCTAGTTTTGGGAATAGAGAGGCATGCCTTTTAAAGTGTAAACGAGGGGTACACAATTTAAACTTTTGATTTTTTATTTATGGCTCATGGCTCAGATTTACTGCATTATAAGTCCATTGTCTCTTAAGAACGTTGCATCTTAACAATACTGCATCTTACATATACAAATTTGTCCTAAGATGCAGCTGTATTGTCTCCACCTCCTCCTCTTTATAAGCCACAATCCCCCTAAACCCTAAACCTCAAACCCTAAACCCCAAACCCCAAACCCTAAACCCTACAAAAACCTAAACCCTAAACCCTGCTAAACCCTAACCTAAACCCTAACCCTTACCACAAATCAAATGTATAACCAATAACTAACACATGTGTTACTAATTTGTAAACCCACCAAAAAATGAAAAAAAAAAAGTTGTCAAAAGTATGCCTTGAAGGACGGAAAATCGAAGAGAAGAAAACGCTGAATTTTATGGTGCAATTTTCATAATTTTTCGACTTACCGTTTGTGAGATATTTGAGTTTCAAAAATGTGAAAGATTTGATGAAAATGAGTGGTTAAGATTGATTCTCTCATTCTCACTCAAAATTGATGTACTCATTTGAACTCTACTAATGGATCATATATTTATAATCTATCCTAAACGGCTAAACATAACTTAATTATATTAGTTTTTACTATAAATGCACATAAGAATAAGAATGTCATTTTTATTATGCCATGCACATTTCACTCGGAATATATTCTTCGTCACATTTATATTTATACTAAAATCAATTTCTAGTTTTTACAATGATGTACAATTTTTTAACATTAACTTTATAAATTATCACAAAGTTATTATTACTTTAAACACCTTGATTCTAATTTGCTATTAGCTCAAACATACAACTTCTATTCTATTTTTAATGAGTAGCAGTATCAATTTATTACCTAAAATATTTATGACAACATGTTGGACTTCAATCTTAAGTATCAAAAATGATACCGTATAGTGTTAAATACCGTCCCTGTTACATGGTGTGCGTACATTGCCAATTAGTGCTATATGTTGAAAATGTTCAAAGAAGGAAAGAAAGAAGGTTTTACTTGTGCTTCATCAAATGTCATTTAGTCGAGCGGTATGTGAATAATTCATTAATCAAAAGATTGTGGGTTCAAGCAAGTTATAAGTATATAATATTTGAGATGGTTTGTAATTGTACATATTAAGTGTTACCGAATAGAATTGTCGTTAAAAATAAAAATAAAAAAAATGGCTCTTCGACTATCTCACAAATAACTTGTCATAATTGATATGATCGTGACATAAACATCAAACCGCATTTCACCGAAGCACACATGAACACCATGTGAAGACCTATAGGGTTTCACATGCATAACGTTTATTCCTTAGGTACAATCAAGTTCAACATCCAATAATCATCATATAAACGTTGTGAAAAAAAGACCCTATAAAGACGACGGAGGTGCACATCGGATCTTGTTTCATTCTATTTGTCGAGACATGATATTTAAAGATTTTTTTTTTTTATAGAAAAAACTGTAAATTTATATTCTACTACTGTAATATATTGTCTCTAACAATAATTAATAAATCCAGAACCTTTAGATTAAAGAATTTCTTACATGTCGTTGCTAGCTATTTATAAAATCATTAACGCATTATCTTGAAGACATTAAAAAAATAGAGATGATTTAGCATTATCTTAGGAGGGTGAGAACCCAAGTTTTTTCCTTAAACGAAGTTTAGTGCAACGTTTAAGATTTAAAAAATACATCGTGAAGTGGTTTAGCAATTTTTTATTTTAAAACTATGGGCCGCTTAAGTGGTTTTTTAATCGTAATTAATTAATGATCTTAATCACGCTTGATTATTCCGTCCCATAAATCTGGGTGTACTTTTAATTTTTTTAATTAGAGAATATTGATTGTAATTGGTTTGTTGATATTATTATATTTAGCATTTCTAATCCGATATATCGTTTTCTAGTAAATAAAGTATCTGACCTTAAATTTGGAATCTATATATTCGTGCATATGTTGGTTCTATGTTGGTTAGCTGGTAACTTAACCATGTTTAAAGCTAGGTTAATCATGTTATAAAATTATAACTTGTAACAGCCTAACAGGTAGGGGTGTTCACGGACGGTTAACCGGAGGTTCAGTTAACCGAATCTTCGATTCATCATTTTCTTAAACCTAAACCGAAACCGAAAAGTTCGGTTAAACGGCTTTTCCGGTTCGGTTATATGGTTAACCAAATTAATCGTTTTTATTTACTAATCATTTAAAATATAAATAATAACACACTCATTGATGAGTAGATGTTATAAATTTTACACATTGATCATTTTAACAACAAACATAAAGCGTTTTAATTAGGTACAAAACATAAATGCATGAACGCCGAACCAAGTTAGTCACAAAACTAAAAATTTAACAACAAAAAATGCAAAAATATGAACATTCGTACTAACATATATACAAAAATATAATAATCCCATTCTAAATTATATGATAATTAGTAATATTATCTATATATATACACATATTTGAACTAGTTATTAAAAAATTTCGGTTTTTCGGTTAACCGGTTGTGATAATATCGTGAACCGAAACTGAAGAACCGAAAAAATACCAGTTCGGTTAACCGAAAAATAAAAAAAAATTCGGTTCGGTTAACCTAAAATTCGCTACGGTTCAACAATTTTCGGTTCGGTTTTTCAGTTTCGGATTATTATAAACGCCCCTACTAACAGGTAGTATATATAGTACAGTTAATGTTTTGATGTCTCATATATATGTGTGTGTGTGTATGTGTGTGTGTGTGTGTGTGTGTGTGTGTGTGTGTGTGTGTGTGTTTATGTTAATGTTATGAAAGAGACATGTTAGGCGGACTCAAGATTTGGGATAACCCGTAGCACGGTATATCAATATTTGTAAACCCGTAACACAAACGAAGAAGACAACAAAGAATGTAATTATTTTTAAGAAATTTACATTTTCTGTAACAAATGAACTCATGACTACAACTACTTCTATCTTTAACGTGGCTCCGTTCACGTCCTACACTGAAGGAATGTATATAATGGGAATAGAAAAGAAAATCATATTGTGAAAAGAACTGATGATGTGACAACTTTTAGTCTTTTTATTCTTCGTTATATGTGTTAATCCCTATGTTCATGTGTTTGGGTCTTAAAATTCGTACATATACAAAATACGATACGACTAGCAAACAACAACTTAACAAGCACCAACTGATTATAGCAAGCTGGATCAGCCCACCATGAATGGGCTTTTTCAATATTTTGTTTTTTGTGTTTCTTCCTCTATAGTTTTGGGTCTTAATTTCTTTATTAAGCAAACCGTATGTATAATCAAAATAATGTACTTGTTTTCGGATTATTTTTGTTTTGGGCAATATAGTTTAAAATTTTAAGCTATGAGTCTACACTTACAAAAAGATATACATATTTATGTACGTACACTTTTAAATATTAATGGAAATGAAGATGAAATTCTAACAAATAAAATTGAATACATATATATAGTTATAGATCTTTTGTAACATATATATCGTCACTATCGGCCCAAACCATAATAAGGGTTTGAACTCAAACTTTCAGACACATCACCTCGATGATCATTTTGCATCTTTTTTAATACTTTTATCAAGTACAACTTTCTCTCTCTATTATCTTATAATTGAGACAATATATCGATGAGGAAGTTGGAGAAAAGAGACGATGAGAGACACGTGAGAACAGGTATCCGGTCATCGATTGGTCACAGATGTTGCCGGTTGGCAAAAGAGCATAGAGCAAGATTTTACATTCTTCGACGATGTGTCATCATGCTTCTTTGTTGGAGAGATTGAACAAGAACATCTACAGGAAAGTTAATTAATATATTAAAATGATACAATTATATAGGAGTGCTTTTTTCCCTTAAGTTTCAGACTCATATGTATACTCAAATTAATCGGTCTGTAATTAATTACGTCTTCAATTACTACGAAAGTACATGTAAAAAGTTAGTAATATCTATTAAGACACATTTAAACTTGTCTTGGTACTTCCCGTATACTCAATTCGGTTAATTTATGTTTAATGACACTTGTTTTTTATTTGATCATATGACAACCTATGTACATAACCACACACACACACACACACAGATATATATATATATAGCTAGTTGAATCTTCTTTATGGTAGAGTTATATATCATATATGAAAATATTGGATTTGGATTGTTTTGTTTATATAGTAACGAAGTCGACTACAATATACGGAGTATAAGAATGTTCGATTTTGTTTAGTTAAGTAGTTAAGCAAGACAATTAATTAAGCATACTAATGGAACAAGTTTAACTCTCTTCTCTTTGTTTTCACGTTAATCTACATTCACTACTATTATCATTCATCGTATCTAATTAAAATCTAGTTAGTTTATATAGTCGTACACCCGACCCACACCTGCTAAGCCGTGTTGTAACTAAATTTAACATCCTTTAGTTTTGAGATCTTATATAAATCACAATATGATCGATTATATTAAAGTTACTAACATGATTTGGTAGAAATAATTGTAAGCATTAAAGTTAAAGTTACTATCAAATAAATACCAAGTTACTAGCTAGTCAATTTAAATGGGTTTTATAAGTAGGTTTTTTCACAGCTTATATTGTCATGTATTTAGTCTACCTATACGTATGTATGCATGCATGTATGTAGATTTATGTACGTATATACGTATATCTCTATGTATGTGTGTGTCAGTGTGTGTTGTTACGGTGTCTTTAGTTGTATCAGGTTAAGTGTAAGGGGTGATGTTGTAATAAGAATAAAAGTACAGGGTAGAAAAAAGGGATTAATGTAATAAAAAAGGGTGAAAGTTGACAAGAGGCATAGTTAAAATAGAGGCGACATCGTACTAAAAGTAGAAACACTGACCAGGTACAGCTCCACGTGCGGTTCTTCTTTTTCATCCTATCAGTTATAAAAGGTAGGTCCAACACTCCAATTTCTTCGCGGTAGTCTACCATCCAAATATTCCAATATGCATTAACATACACTGTCGTATTACCCGCGTAATGCAGCGGAGTTTCATACTTCAATGTGTTTGAATTACTCGTAATTGTGAGTTGATAACTCTAGTTTATGTGTATTTAAAGTTTGTGATTCGGGATACAGTTAGTGAAAAATGAAAATTATGTGAAAATGATGGGATCTTAAATTATATATAAGAAACAGTTGATGATGTCATCAAAAATATAATCAACCAATAGAATTACTCAATTTTGTCCAATTAGCTAAATTATAGGATTTAGTACCTGAAGGGTTTTTAGTAGAATTGTACGTTACAAAATTCAATCTTTTTAACTATTAATACAATTAATAAGTGCGGAAGTTTATAAAATAAATTTAATCATATTAAATAAACCCTTAGCCAAAATCTATAATTTTCAATAATAAAACATGTAGTAATATTTTTTTACATATAATTAAATAGATATAAGAACAAACATTCTTACATTGAGTGCTCGGCAAGATCTTCAATCTTCAACTCGTTGCCAAAATACGAGTTAGCTTATCTTGAACTTCACTTGAATCCTTGAAATCGGCTACTACTTGGATACGTTAGGTATCCACCAATGATCCACTATAGAACGGGCGGTAGTACCCTAAGTGTATACTAAATACCAAACACAAATACGCGATCGAATCACGAATTAAACCCTTGGATTGGGTAGGCCGACTTTCGGCTTGTGGTTTGGGTGGGGTTGGTCTACGGCAAGAGAAGGAGAGGGAGGGAGAGAAAAAGTTAGGGTTTTTGATCAACTAAAAACCTAACCCCTAACCCTTTATTTATAGGTAAACCAAACTTGGTGAACAAGTTAATCAAGTTGTCACCTACGGTCCCTCTAATTTAATCATTTATTAAACTATTCCCAAAGTTAACAATTTACAATTGAAACCTTGTAGTTTAAATAATAATTAAACTAATTAATTTATTTACAAAACAAATTACAAATAAATTCCTTTTATTAAATAAATAATTACACTAATTATTTATATTAATAAATATTCTAATCGTGTTCGACCAACTTATTCATTTCAACTAAATGAATGATATCAAATATCCTTTTATAGTATAACACTACTTGTTCGGTTGTGCTTATCGGTGTGACCCTACGGTGTTCATGTGGAGCTGGATTTGATATTAATTTACGATAATATTAAGCACATAATCTTTCAGTAACATCATAAATCATTAATTATTTATTATATAAAAAAATTAATTATGATGGGATTATATTGTAAAATGAGAATGATAATTAGATAACTAAATATAGAAATGTCGAGTCTTAATTTTTAAGAATTTCTATAATTAAACTGATGTTTTATATATTAGTATAGATATTATAATCTACAATCTATTAATGCATGAGAGTTATGAATTCATCAAATTGGATGATGGATATATCATTTGCATTCTTCAAATGATTTTATCACACCCGGTTCGAGAACCAAATTACACTAGAAAAAAATTCGTTTCTTTTTTTTTTTTTAGAAAAGCAAACCTACAACTCACATATCGTTGGGTCAAAAGGCCATTTGATAAAATAATAATAAAAATTAATTAAAATTAAACAGATTAATCGTATAATTAGGTAACATCATAAACTCAATAATATAGATTAAAATTAAACATTAATGATGGTATATAAGATATATATAAACAACTTATAGATTAAGGGTAGGGTTCAAATGAGAATAGAAATTTGTGTGAGAATGGGGGAACCAATGATATCAAGCCATGTGTACAAAAAGAATGTTCCACATGTACAAAACCCATTTACCCCAATATCAATTATCTCACAAACGACAAATCCAAAAATTATAAAAATTGCACCATTAAATTTAGCGTTTTCTCCTCTTCGATTTGCCGTCCCTCAAGGCTTACTTTCGACGAAATTCTTTTTCCCATTTTTTTGGTGGGTTTCACATTTACTAACACACGTGTTACAGTGTTGCGTTTAGGGTTTGGGGTTTGGGGGTTAGGGTTTAGGGTTTGAGGTTTGGGGTTTCTCCCCGAAACCTCAAACCCTAACCCCTAAACCTCAAACCTTAAACCCTAAACGCTTTACAAAACTCTAAACCCTAAACCATAAACCTTACTAAACCCTAACCCTAACCCTAAACCATAACCTTAACCACAAATTAAATGTATAACCAATCACTAACACATGTGTTACTAATTTGTAAAACTCACCAAAAAATGGAAGGAAAAAAAGTTGTCGAAAGTATGCCTTGAGGGACGGCAAATCGAAGAGGAGAAAACGCTGAATTTTATGGTGCAATTTTCATGATTTTTCGACTTACTGTTTGTGAGATATTTAATTTTAAAAAATGTGGAGGAGAGAGAATAATGTGACACATGGCATAAATCTATTGGTTCCCCCATTCTCACTCAAAATTGGTGTACTTATTTGAACCTTACTCTATTGATTAATTAAAGGGTTTTCTTTCCGTTAAAAAAATATATTATTACATCCATCCTAGTTTTATTGTCCAAATCTCTTTTTCTGAGATGTCTTACTTTCAATAACAACTAAGCAGAGAATATTTCAGTTAAGAATTATGATATTTTATTAGTAACCAGTATAATTATCATAGTTTTTAAAACGGTGTAAATTTGTATTGAACATTTAAATTGAAACCGAAGGAGTACAATATATCCATCTTCAAGTGTGATATCACATCAGTGCCGGTGATCTAACATGGATTTCTTCCTAGCTACTTAGAGCACACGGAGTGTAAGTGTTTTCGTCAAAATTCTAGTTCGAGAACACTGTCCGACGGCGTCCTCCTACACCGCGACGGCGTTCTAGGCGGCATTCTGGACAGCGTTCTGGAGCGCCGTCCGGAATGAGACGCTGCTTTCTTCTTCCTTTTTCTTCTTTTTTCTTATTCCTCACACACACAAACTAATTTAAAAAAATCAATTTTTTTTTTGAGAATACTGTAAACTCAACATCCTCCACACCCCACATTTTCAACAACAACATTCTCGTAAGAAGATTGTAAAAACAGTGTTACCACACCCTATGCTCCAATCGTACATCACTACTTTTCATACATAGACTAACAAAACATGTTTTATGCTGTTATATGTAATTAGTGTACCTACAAATAGTGTACCTACAAATATATAATTACTGATAATATACGAATTACTCCTCTAAAAATAATATGTGTACATGATTTCCAATTTATACTTATCTTTAGAAATGTAATTAAATACAAATTTGATCATAGATCTACTCACTGTTGTTAGATATATTGCATGGGAGTTGATAGAAACAAATAAAAGTGATTCATGCATAATATTCTACAACAGTTTTTACTTATGATACAACTACACAATAGTATAACTTAATTCGGTGTATAAATCACTTTTTAGAAATTAGGTTTGATTGATGTTAAATTAATAGAGAAGAGTTCAATTGAGACCATTTATTTTGTGTGAGAATGGGGGAACCAACCACAATATGCCATGTGTCACTTTTTCTCTCTCATCCACGTTTTTAAAAATTAAATATCTCACAAACGAAAAGTCGAAAAATCATGAAAATTGCACCATATTTTTCAGCGTTTTATCCTCTTCGATTTGCCGTCCATCAAGGCATACTTCCGACGAACTTTTTTTTTCTTCATTTTTTTGGTGGGTTTTATATATTAGTAACACATGTGTTAGTGATTGATTATACATTTGATTTAGGGTTTAGGGTTAGGGTTAGGGTTTAGAGTTAGGGTTTATCAGGGTTTAGTGTTAGGGTTTAGCAGGGTTTAGGGTTTAGTATGATTTACCGAAACCCCAAACTCCCAACCCTAAACACTAACCCCTAAACCTCAAACCCTAAACCCTAAACGCAATACTGTAACACACGTGTTAGTAATGTGAAACCCACTAAAAATAATGGAAAAAAAAACTCGTCGAAAGTATGCCTTAATGGACGGCAAATCGAAGAGGATCAAACGCTGAATCTAATGGTGCAATTTTCATAATTTTTTGATTTGTCGTTTGTGAGATATTTAACTTAAGGGGTAAATGAGTTTTGTATTCTCTTTGTACACATGGCACCATATCATTGGTTCCTCTATTCTCATATAAATTTTTAGTCTCATTTGAACCTTACCCTAAATTAATAATGCTAAAAAGCAATGGTTTAGACTTTATGACAATATGACATGACTCAAAGTCTCAAATATAATGGCCATTATGCTGTATGCATCATGTGGGTTTGTCCCTCCACAACATAAGATTTTGTTAGTCCCCATCAATTAATTAACAAAATGCCACCAAAAGATGCACTACAACTAAATCTTCAATACCATATCCTGTCAGATATTTTCTTTAAAAGTGTTGTAAAATCATCGAACCAAAGGATGTGGCATATGATCTGGTGTTCACGAGAGATAATTTGTACACCATCAGTTTGATGTATACATCATTAAAACATGTTGAATTTACTATGGTGTCCTTTCTGCATATATAAGAAATTAAGGTATACGTACGGATAAAATTGTAAATTCAGCTACTTAGTGAATTATATAATGAATGAAATCGTTTGACTAACAGATTTCTTTTAGTGAACATCACTAAGTGGATATTCGGGGTCCTAATCATATCGTACTTTGTGGCTCTTATTAACGATTAGTGAGATTTAGCGCCTTGAAGTTGATCAAATGACACGATGGGGATCATGTGTATTACTATTACTATAGAGAATTAAAGGGTTAAATATCCGCATTTCAAAAGTTATTTTGATTTTAGAGTACGTTTCAAGATATAGAAATTAAACGTAAAAGGACAAAGTTCATATTACAATCCATAGAAGAGGCATGTCATTTTTCATTTCCTCCTTAAAACATAAGTGATGATATGGCATGCACGACGATGAAACCAAACTTTAAAGTTCACCAATTTTGGAAAGAAGATGGAAAAACTTGAATGAATGAAAAATGAATGGATCTGCGTTATTTGGTAAAATTAGGAACAACGATACGATGTGAGATCGAATGAGTGGTTGATGTTGTTGAACCGTTACGATCTTTAGTTGGTCCCAAATTCGCCTGAAATTGATATACTACTAAGAAATCTGGCTTTTATTGTATCGTTGATGTTTGAGTTAGCTTCAACTAATTAGATAGTTAGAAACTTATTAGGCAGGCTTGAATCATCATCATCATCATAAGATAAAAAAAAAAAAACACTTTGAAATAATGGGGCATGCTAGCCGATAGTCTATAATTTAAATATATAAATACTTTGAATTTATAATTTAAACAATCACATCGCTAAAATAATAATTTGATTAAACCATTTTTTCTAGAGAGTAAAAACAAAAATGGCATCATATTCTTAAAGAACCCCAACGATATGTATTGTGTAATGTCACATGGGAGTGTCTCCCAGTTGGTCAAATCGATGTTACATCAAATATCCACGACTAAATAAAATCAATTTGAGTAATGCTATATAGACCTAAATATAGACCTACGAATATGATTGGTTGATTTTTTTTTTCTCTGAATCTCATCCAATCAATTTTTTACATCCACCAATCATATTATTAGTTCTATATTTAGTCTTACTGATTTAGATTCACCAATCATTTTCCAAAGAATTTTAGTCAAGAAAATTGATGTAGTCAGCTTAATTTGATAACAAGATTTTTTACTGAATCGGATAGGCTAAAATGTTATAATTGGTGATTAATTAGAAGTAAGAAAGAAAGAAAAACAAAGTCGAAAATATATTATCACACACGTGAAAATATGTATAAATGTAAGAATGTATTTCATAATTAAATGATTTCTAGCCAATAATAGCTTTAAGATGTAGGTAAAATCGTAACAAAAACTGATACCAACTTTTAATCGAGAAATATCGTGTATAAGCATACTACTAGTCTATTACTATTTTTCTAGTATATGACAAATCGATTGGTGTTGTTTGATGAAGTGATGCTTCTATCATTTTCTTGGATAGTGAATCGGTGTAAGAAATATAGTTTTAGGTGGTTTGATTGGCTTTGTAAAGATGTAACTCTTAATCCATTCTTTAGTTCCTTGCTAAAGTTCTTGGGTTCTTTATTTATATAAATTACGTCGTTAAGGAATAAAAAAAAAAAAAAAAAATCGTATTTGTTCAAAGATAAAATAGGAAAAACTGCTAAAACCAAGCCCAACCCAAAAGATTTTTGTAGAGGTTTTGCCAACAAAAAAGCCCATTTGTATTGTGTCTATGACTGCATATTGGAGAATCTTCAAACGTATATTAGCAAAAATTAAGAATTTGTGAGTGATAACAAGATAGGGTGGAGTTCAAATAAGAATAGAATTTTGTGTGAAAATGATGGAACCAATGATATTGTGTCAGTGTACAAAGAGAATGTTCCAAATATACAAAACCCATTTACCCGCAACATCAATTATCTCACAAATGACAAATGGAAAAATTATGAATATCGCACTATTAAATTCAGCGTTTTCTCCTCTTCGATGCAATTTTCATGGTGCAATTTTCATGATTTTTCGACTTACTGAGATATTTGAGTTTCAAAAATATGGGGGAAATGGGTATCTGATGAAAATGAGTGGTTGAGATTGATTTCCCTATTCTCACTCAAAATTGATGTACTCATTTGAACTCTACTCTAACAAGATAATGTTAGTTCATAATTAAAGGTTGAAAGTTGAATTATAATAAATAAATAAAAAAATTGAAAACCCTAAAATTTGGTTAAAACAAATCTTAATAATTATTTTAAACGTAGAAATCGTTTACAAAAGCAGCCTTCAACGCTGTTGTTATCAAAATTCTTGTATTATTGCCATTTTATTTTATTGCTACGTATTATATTATTTGAAATGCATTATTAGTCCTGGACTCCTGGGTTAGAGATCAGTCCTTGTTTCAACTTTCAACCCAACAAATCCCTATTTTTTGGGCCCGGTTGAATAAGTTCACAGTAGGTTGAAATTCTCAGTTATTCACAAACTATTTGATCCTAAGAAATTATCTTGGGCCCATACCCATTACCTAAATATTTTTCCTTTATCATATACTAATTATTTTCATTATATTGCAACTATATTAAGTACTCCGTATTTTATTGGCTTATATCGTAATTAAGTTGTTATTTGACTTAAAACATTGTTGAAATGGTTAAAAATGTAATAAAAAACAAAAAGGATTTCCAAACAATTTTTTTATGAGAACTACTACCATATATAGTACCATGTCCATATATAGTAAAAAAAAAAAAAAAATTCCTTTTCTTTTCAACCTTAAATATACACGGGCTATTAAGATTTCTCAAGACTGCTTCGTAGTGGTGAGCAACAAAACCGAATAACCGATCCATAACCGAATTAACAGATTAACCGAACCAAATTAACCAACCTAAACCATTAACCGACGGTTTGGTTATTGATTTTCAATTAACCGATTAGATCGATTATGGTTATGGTTATTGTCTCAAAACCGACCCAAATTAACCGAACCGCCCCACTTAATATTTAGTATTTTCCTTATTATGCTTATAGATATATATGTATGTATATATAGTTATATACATTAATAAATACTTATAGTGATAATACACTTAACATACATATATATAGATATACTTAAAATTTACTCCGTTCATGTAACTAGTTTTCATGCCCAAACTGATAACAATTTTTAAATGCTATGGTTGGTAATATGTTGGGCCTTAGAGCTCAGACCCTTGACACCTAATACCCTTTTATATCATTCATCCGTTAACCTACTCTTACCAAAAAAAAAATACAACGTTGCAGTCTACCAAACCTCTCTTCCATGAACACCTTACAAAATTACTACATATCAAGATATTTGCTTCTTGAAGCTATACTTCAATATTCACACAGAATTTAAGCATAAAAGACCATGAATTTAGTTATTCAAACATCTTTCTTCTTATCAAGCCGTAGTATTACCTAATTCTTTAATATGTAAATTTGTGGGATTGAATCAACTGTTCTATCATCTCAGCGGTTATTAACCGATTAAACTGAAAAATTAACCAACCCGTATTGTTTAACCGATAACCGAACCGTTATTTAACCGAAACCGATCGGTTAAAGATTTCAGTTAACCAAAAATTCGGTTATGGTCTCAGTTTTGGGTCTTATCCGCCTATACTCACCCCCTGCTTCAGACCTTTTCTTTGGCCATCCACAAGATGTTTAGTTAAGAAGATTCCACCTCATACCTCTATCAGGATGTCTTATCATCATTAGGCTATATTGGTGATGATTTCAACGTACACCTCTGCACAGGGTCAGATTTGTGAAGGAGGAAGGTGGGTCACATGCCCTCGATAACCCAACAAAATTTAGAGTAAATTTTTATATAATTTGGGTCAGCCCCCGGCTCAAGAAAAAAATTGCCCCCCATTCATGTATCTTCTTTCAGTTAAGCTTATAAATATCTTTATATATTCAAGAAATAAGTGGTAAACAATAAAACACAATAAAGCTTGAAATGTGTTTTGATGGAGGAAATTAAGTTGAGGTTTGGTGGGGGAAGAAGATAGCCAAAAGACCGTAATCTCTACGTTCAACAAATTCAATTACCCCCACTAATATGTATAGAGTGACATTTTAGGCCTTAGACTTCATATTTTCATTCAATAAATTCACATTTAGATTTGTAGTCTAAATACCTTTCTTTTTATATTAATTTAATGTAATATACCTATGAAACAATATCATCAATTGTTTTTTGTTGGGAAAATTTATTTTGACCAGACACTATTTATAAAAAACTTTACATGGTTTCTAACTTCGTAGAAGTCTATCATATTAGTTTTAAAGATTATCATTGAGTTTTATTGGAACACAAAAAGCTTATTAGAAAGTAAGGGTGTGGTTCAAATGAGAATAGGAATTTGTGTGAGAATGAGGGAACCAATGATATTGTGTCATGTGTTACAAAACACATTTACCCCCAACATCAATTATCTCACAAACGACAAATCGAAAAATTATGAAAATTGCACCATTAAATTCAGCATTTTCCCCTCTTCGATTTGCCGTCCCTCAAGGCGAAACCCCAAACCCCCAACCCTAAACCCTAAATCCTAAACCCCAAACGTTTTATAAAACTCTAAACCCTAAATCATACTAAACCCTAAACCCTGCTAAACCCTAAACCCTGCTTGTAACATCCTTAAATTGGGCCTAGAAGTAATAGATATTTTCTGTAAATTTTAAATGCGATCTAAAATTGTTATTGTGTTTGATTGGATAATAAATAGGCCGATAAGCCTCAGGAAATATTGTGGCTAGTGAAATATTGATTGTTTTAAATTTATTTAGTTGACGGTAAAATAAAATTGTATTTTCCCGCAAATGGTTTTTAAGTTCCAGACAATAATAAATACGGGGAATGAAAACTAACACTTATATGGTATATTATGTGGATGGGTCGGTTTTTATTTCCCTCCACACATACATATGTACGTATGAATACACACACACACACACACACACATAACCCTAAATCCACAAAATCATGAAGAAAACACCAAATTGGAGCTTGTAAATTCGGATTCAAGCTTCCATGATCATCAAGAACAAGGTATGATCATATGTTCTTCATTTTCCATAACCTAGAATTGGGGTTTTGGGGGTTTTTACTAATTAGTGAGTTTAATCCGAAATTAAGTGTTTGTTTTGTGAAATTGTTGTTAGTTAAACATGTTATTGTTGATTACTAACTAGATTCAAGCTTAAGATTATAGATTTATGGTGATTCTTAGGGTTTATGATGATTTTGATGGGTTAGTGACTTTAATCCAAAAATTAAAGTATGAAATGGGTTAAGGTGGTGTTAATAAGTGTTTATAAGATGGTTAGTAATATTAATTTAAACTAGAAATGAAATAATCATGTTATACAAGTGTAATCAAAATGGGTTTTTGGGTAATTGATGGAACTAGCATGATTAACTTGGAATTGAAGCTTGAAATACTTGCATGATAGTTGGTTGATGTTTATATATAGATTATAACTTTAATCTTAGGTTAAAATGAAGAAGTTGAAGTATAATCATATGGATAGGCATGGGTTTAATTGAATATTCATGAATTGAAGCTCTTAAGCTTGAGTTAATAATACATAGTTGTTGTTAGTTGTTAATGATCATGAATTGAGAAGTGATTGTGAATTAATAAGGATAATGCGATTATTCGTAAGCTTGAAATGATTAATGAAAGGTTGATGATCATAAGTAATTAACTATGAAGTTGTAGTTACTAAATGTGTGACATATTGATAATGAGTTTGAAACAAAGGCCTATAATGATTAGAGTAATAACTCACTAAAATTGAGTTTATGAATCAAGTTGTACTACCTTAATATGAGTTGATTTTATGGACGAGTTATTAACTTGTGTTGTGTTATTGTATTCTCAGATGTGGAGAAGACTCAGTGACATTAGACTACTGAGTGGACGACTATGATTGTCGGTGAGTGGATCTTGGACTTTCTGTCTAAGTTAGTTGTAACAACATGGTTACAACGGGTAAACTTGGTTTATTGCAATGATTGCATTAATATTAGATTGGCATGTTGGCTAAACCTTTGATTGATTATTGGCGTCCATTGTGCTATGATAGTTGTGGACTATTTGATTTGGTGGGGGTCAACTAATGTGTTGGGTTTGGATACTATTACTAGGACTTCGCAAGTGCCTTGTACATGTGTTGGACACTGAAATTGCGTCGTGTGTAGTAATAGTACCAAACTATCGGTTTAACCTCTGATTTGGCCGTCAGTTGATTTTAAGTGTTACTTGGGGAACCATCCGCGGCATGAGGGTACCTCAAGGACCACCGATCCTTCTATGTTGCTTGTGCATTGCTTGGTTATAGGCATGTGTTAAGCTGAGTTAGATTGATAGCTTGGGATCTATTCACTTAGCTTCGTGCTAACCCCTCATTACTTCTTGCAGGTTTACTTCTGTATGTGGGTGTGCAAGAAGTACATATGGAATGGAATGTTTGACAGGCTCACTCTGAAATGGATAATACGTTAATGATTTAACAACACATTGGGATTTCTATAACACCTAAACTTAATGTGTGTAATGATTAGAATAATCTAGTTTTAAAGGTTTGTATATAAGTGGATTGCTATTTGAAATGTATGTATGCAATCCACTGGTTTCTATTAATCATGCGCTTCCGATATGTTTAAAAAAAAATGTCCTTGTATTTAGCAGGTGTTATAAATTGGTATCAGAGCCTAGGTTTGGGTGAATTGGACATTGTATGGTGTTCAATCCCAAACTTAGGTTTGTGTCAAGTCAAACATTCCAGGGATGGGGTTTAGTGGTTGCTTGAGAAAGTTGCTATGAAATGTGTGCTAACCTATAACAATATGCAATAGTGTTGTTTTGGATGCAGAGACGGAGGAACATGAGGAACCGTCTGGTATTTCTCAATGATTCCTCAATACTCGTGGGCCTAGATGTGCCAGGTAATTTCTGATAAGCTTGATGAATTTTAATAAGCTTTGACTGTTAGCTTTACTATGATATGATTGTTAGTAAAGTAAATTGAATTATTGGTGAATAACGCTTGTTAATGAGTTGATAAATGCAAGGTGTGATTATAGATCCTTGCTAGGGAATTATTTGATAAATGATAAACTAAATTGATGTGACTTGATATGATGAAATTAATGGGATGTTGGTATTCTCCATTAATAGGTTTCGAGTCGTGTTGTTATGTGAATTATAAGGAGTCTAGTTATGGGAATATGTGTATTGACTTGGAAAAGTCAAAGTTGAATGTGGTTGTGTCAAACTTGATAATAACTATGTTACAAAGTGATGAATGTGACTAGATGTTTATGTGTTTAGCATTGATCATAATTGGGTTGAATGATGATCTTTGTATTGAATTAAGATAGAAAATCAAAGTGGTCAACGAGTCCAAATGTGTGTTGACAAGTTGTGAAAAGTTAAAGTGATTATGAATTTGAAAAATTTGTTGAAATTGATTTAAAAATGATGATTTTAATGTGAATTGGTGTTTTAGAGTTATAGCATAATACCAATATTGAAAATGGTTTTGTTTGACTTGGAATAGTCAAGAAAGTGTGAATTGACTGTTTGAATAGTGGTTATATGGGTTGAAACCCAAATGGGTTGTTAAAGTACCCAAATGGGTCGGTTATTGGTCAAATGGTTAAAATGCATGTTGGTTCGAAAATAATGAATGTTAAAGTGACTTTAAGTCATAAGTATAGTAACAAAGTGCGTGGAAGTGTTTTGGATAGTCAATGTGGTTGTTTGGTAAAATTTGCCCATTTGAACCCCTAAACGGGTCAATGAGTTAAAACATGATAGGACAAGTATATGAGGGTGTTGAAAGTGCCCACACGTCACAAATATATGTAGAAACATGTTGGCAAAGGGTGGAACCCTGAATGTATGCCGTTTGGAATATAGAGTGTCAACGAAAATGGCTCAAAATGACCTAAAATTGGTTATACGTCCGTTTTCTCGTAAAACGTGTAAATTGAAAAAGTGGAAAAATGGAAAGTTGCATTTTTATTATATGAGAGTGCCTGCAAAATTTCAGAGTCTAACTCTTTACGGTTTAGGAGATATGCGCGTTTGAGTTTCGTATTTTTGCACTAAAATTGCAGACTTGTTACAGCAGGTTGAATCCGGACGGATTCCCTTGAATCCGGACGGATTCCCATGAATCCGGACGGATTCCTTTACCGGATTCCTTAAAAATGGTTCTGTCCCAAAACTTGGCCTTGAATACGGCGGATTCCCCGGAATCCGGGCGTATTCCCTTCAATCCGGGCGGATTCCCCAGAATCCGGCGGATTCCCCTCTTATTGAGACATTTCTTGTGTTATGTGTTATATTAAGTGAGTTTAATATGATAGTTCGTAAAATTTCGACGTTCGACGTAACGTTGGACGTAGAAATTCCGTTAAGAAATTTCGGTGTCCGATTAAGATGAAATTTACATATCCACTCAAAAACGGGCAAACGGTCAAAGCTCATCGCATCGCCATGAGCCCTGTCAGTTTTCGGCACTTCGGGGTCGTTTGGGGCCTGAAAATCGCGTTTTATTATTTTTCGGACCTTATTTCGGACTTTTAGCTTATGATTTGTATTGGGCTTTTGTTTCTTTGAGCCCATGGATCATTCCTATGACTAAATATAATGTAAAAAACTTGTTTTAAGAGGTCCACATATATTATTATGTATAAGATATTCATAGACGGTTTATTTAACTGCAAATTCGAATAGCAATTGGTATTGTTGATTATTACTAACCAGGGTTAATAAATCTTGAGTATGGGATTATGTGGATCATATAGGTGAATCAATTGAATCATGTAGAACATTAAAAATTGATTGAAGTGAGCATTTTAAGAATTGTGAGTTAGGTACATGAGCTTGTATCTATATGATAATCGAACAGGAAATGCTCAATTGTAACTAAACTAAAGAAGTATAGATTGATGATAATATGTTAAGAATTGCACATAATAGTGATAATATATTTAGTATTAAACCTTATGTAATGCACTATTAGTATTAATTGCTATACTAGTGCTTGAAATTGTGCTAGGTACTAAAAGTATTGATGGAGGTGGTTGTGTTAGACATTACACCTGTGTTAATGAGATGGTGAAAAGGGTGTTAAATGTCTGTGTTGATTATATCCACCCGACTATATGATTAGTCTTACATTCCAAGGAATATGTGGAATAGGTAACAAGTTAATATCTGATTTTGTACTTGTTGTTAAAGTGATATCATTGTTAATGATATATATGAAATTAAAGATTAATCACTTTGAAGATTAACGGTATGAAGTGACCTGAGAATGAAATGTGAATGACATAATATGACGACGTCTGGCCAACGTATTTGTATTATGCCATTTCACATGGAGTTGTTGAGGTTATTAAGTACCCAATGAAGCTAAATGATTTTAAAATAACGGATGATATATGTTGACCTGCGGTTATGAAAAAGTTATTGACTGACTAATATAAGGTGGTAGTAAGCTGCTCAACTAGTGTTAATTTGGAGACGTTGAAAAAGAAGAATTGGAATGGGTTATACTACTTGTTAAAAATGAGTATGTGATTATTTGTTGGTAATGTTTGAGGCTTAGTGAAGATTAACATAACCGGATAGCCTAGTATTAGAAAATTATGTGAAACTATGACCTTGGGAAAAAGTAAAATAGTCAGGAAAAATAAGAGTTTTAATTGTTGGATTGATAATATTATTATAATTATGTGCGAATTACATATAATCTTTCGTATTATGCATATCTAATGACTAGATAATGTGGTAAATTGTAATTTGAAAAAGTTATATGATGAGATAAGCTAATGTAGAGGTCGACTAGATACAATTATTGAGATGATATTGTTGAAAATGTGTTGATGATTAGCACATTTTGATAATGTGGTACGTGTGCTAGTATAGCAAGGTACCCATTGAGCGAGATTTAGCATGTATCCAAATATAATTTGGTGCTAAGTGATTGTGTAACTATATGATAATGGTATTAACCATAGGATTTGACCTCTACTTTGCTTATTAGTATGTGGTTAGTGTTACATGATTCCGAGATATTTTAATAAAAATGGGTTTCATGTACCTCAGTGATATGTGGATATTAGCGTGGATGCTAATTATAATTGAAAATTAAATTTCATTGATGATATGTGTATTGTGGTTTCCATAACCACTGTTTTCGTTATTGAAAAAGATAGAATTCATATACCGATTTTTAAGATCTAGCATGTCGCTAGATTCTGGTTATGAGAGTATATTATTTTACTTAGTTAAGTGATTTACTTATGTTAAGTGATAACTTGTTTCAAAATGTTCATTGTGTATATGAAGATAAGATTAGGTACAGTATATGTGCTGAAATGAGAAATTGAAGCATGTACATTGGATATGTGCATGTGTAATTAGTGATTAAGATACGCATAGAGATGATATGCATAAGTAATTTAAATTGTACATATACCTTATGTGCATTTAGTGATAAATAATTATGTAGTTAGGGAATTGGAAATAAAGTGTGAACCAAACTTCACACAAGGTATGATGTGATTAAATTCCCTAGATTAATTAAGGATGATTAGATTTCGAGGACGAAATCTCTTTAAGGGGGAGAGATTTGTAACATCTTTAAATTGGGCCTAGAAGTAATAGGTATTTTCTGTAAATTTTAAATGCGATCTAAAATTGTTATTGTGTTTGATTGGATAATAAATAGGCCGATAAGCCTCAGGAAATATTGTGGCTAGTGAAATATTGATTGTTTTAAATTTATTTAGTTGACGGTAAAATAAAATTGTATTTCCCCGCAAATGGTTTTTAAGTTCCAGACAATAATAAATACGGGGAATGAAAACTAACACTTATATGGTATATTATGTTGATGGGTCGGTTTTTATTTCCCTCCACACATACATATGTACGTATGAATACACACACACACACACATAACCCTAAATCCACAAAATCATGAAGAAAACACCAAATTGGAGCTTGTAAATTCGGATTCAAGCTTCCATGATCATCAAGAACAAGGTATGATCATATGTTCTTCATTTTCCATAACCTAGAATTGGGGTTTTGGGGGTTTTTACTAATTAGTGAGTTTAATCCGAAATTAAGTGTTTGTTTTGTGAAATTGTTGTTAGTTAAACATGTTATTGTTGATTACTAACTAGATTCAAGCTTAAGATTATAGATTTATGGTGATTCTTAGGGTTTATGATGATTTTGATGGGTTAGTGACTTTAATCCAAAAATTAAAGTATGAAATGGGTTAAGGTGGTGTTAATAAGTGTTTATAAGATGGTTAGTAATATTAATTTAAACTAGAAATGAAATAATCATGTTATACAAGTGTAATCAAAATGGGTTTTTGGGTAATTGATGGAACTAGCATGATTAACTTGGAATTGAAGCTTGAAATACTTGCATGATAGTTGGTTGATGTTTATATATAGATTATAACTTTAATCTTAGGTTAAAATGAAGAAGTTGAAGTATAATCATATGGATAGGCATGGGTTTAATTGAATATTCATGAATTGAAGCTCTTAAGCTTGAGTTAATAATACATAGTTGTTGTTAGTTGTTAATGATCATGAATTGAGAAGTGATTGTGAATTAATAAGGATAATGCGATTATTCGTAAGCTTGAAATGATTAATGAAAGGTTGATGATCATAAGTAATTAACTATGAAGTTGTAGTTACTAAATGTGTGACATATTGATAATGAGTTTGAAACAAAGGCCTATAATGATTAGAGTAATAACTCACTAAAATTGAGTTTATGAATCAAGTTGTACTACCTTAATATGAGTTGATTTTATGGACGAGTTATTAACTTGTGTTGTGTTATTGTATTCTCAGATGTGGAGAAGACTCAGTGACATTAGACTACTGAGTGGACGACTATGATTGTCGGTGAGTGGATCTTGGACTTTCTGTCTAAGTTAGTTGTAACAACATGGTTACAACGGGTAAACTTGGTTTATTGCAATGATTGCATTAATATTAGATTGGCATGTTGGCTAAACCTTTGATTGATTATTGGCGTCCATTGTGCTATGATAGTTGTGGACTATTTGATTTGGTGGGGGTCAACTAATGTGTTGGGTTTGGATACTATTACTAGGACTTCGCAAGTGCCTTGTACATGTGTTGGACACTGAAATTGCGTCGTGTGTAGTAATAGTACCAAACTATCGGTTTAACCTCTGATTTGGCCGTCAGTTGGTTTTAAGTGTTACTTGGGGAACCATCCGCGGCATAAGGGTACCTCAAGGACCACCGATCCTTCTATGTTGCTTGTGCATTGCTTGGTTATAGGCATGTGTTAAGCTGAGTTAGATTGATAGCTTGGGATCTATTCACTTAGCTTCGTGCTAACCCCTCATTACTTCTTGCAGGTTTACTTCTGTATGTGGGTGTGCAAGAAGTACATATGGAATGTAATGTTTGACAGGCTCACTCTGAAATGGATAATACGTTAATGATTTAACAACACATTGGGATTTCTATGACACCTAAACTTAATGTGTGTAATGATTAGAATAATCTAGTTTTAAAGGTTTGTATATAAGTGGATTGCTATTTGAAATGTATGTATGCAATCCACTGGTTTCTATTAATCATGCGCTTCCGATATGTTTAAAAAAAAATGTCCTTGTATTTAGCAGGTGTTATAAATTGGTATCAGAGCCTAGGTTTGGGTGAATTGGACATTGTATGGTGTTCAATCCCAAACTTAGGTTTGTGTCAAGTCAAACATTCCAGGGATGGGGTTTAGTGGTTGCTTGAGAAAGTTGCTATGAAATGTGTGCTAACCTATAACAATATGCAATAGTGTTGTTTTGGATGCAGAGACGGAGGAACATGAGGAACCGTCTGGTATTTCTCAATGATTCCTCAATACTCGTGGGCCTAGATGTGCCAGGTAATTTCTGATAAGCTTGATGAATTTTAATAAGCTTTGACTGTTAGCTTTACTATGATATGATTGTTAGTAAAGTAAATTGAATTATTGGTGAATAACGCTTGTTAATGAGTTGATAAATGCAAGGTGTGATTATAGATCCTTGCTAGGGAATTATTTGATAAATGATAAACTAAATTGATGTGACTTGATATGATGAAATTAATGGGATGTTGGTATTCTCCATTAATAGGTTTCGAGTCGTGTTGTTATGTGAATTATAAGGAGTCTAGTTATGGGAATATGTGTATTGACTTGGAAAAGTCAAAGTTGAATGTGGTTGTGTCAAACTTGATAATAACTATGTTACAAAGTGATGAATGTGACTAGATGTTTATGTGTTTAGCATTGATCATAATTGGGTTGAATGATGATCTTTGTATTGAATTAAGATAGAAAATCAAAGTGGTCAACGAGTCCAAATGTGTGTTGACAAGTTGTGAAAAGTTAAAGTGATTATGAATTTGAAAAATTTGTTGAAATTGATTTAAAAATGATGATTTTAATGTGAATTGGTGTTTTAGAGTTATAGCATAATACCAATATTGAAAATGGTTTTGTTTGACTTGGAATAGTCAAGAAAGTGTGAATTGACTGTTTGAATAGTGGTTATATGGGTTGAAACCCAAATGGGTTGTTAAAGTACCCAAATGGGTCGGTTATTGGTCAAATGGTTAAAATGCATGTTGGTTCGAAAATAATGAATGTTAAAGTGACTTTAAGTCATAAGTATAGTAACAAAGTGCGTGGAAGTGTTTTGGATAGTCAATGTGGTTGTTTGGTAAAATTTGCCCATTTGAACCCCTAAACGGGTCAATGAGTTAAAACATGATAGGACAAGTATATGAGGGTGTTGAAAGTGCCCACACGTCACAAATATATGTAGAAACATGTTGGCAAAGGGTGGAACCCTGAATGTATGCCGTTTGGAATATAGAGTGTCAACGAAAATGGCTCAAAATGACCTAAAATTGGTTATACGTCCGTTTTCTCGTAAAACGTGTAAATTGAAAAAGTGGAAAAATGGAAAGTTGCATTTTTATTATATGAGAGTGCCTGCAAAATTTCAGAGTCTAACTCTTTACGGTTTAGGAGATATGCGCGTTTGAGTTTCGTATTTTTGCACTAAAATTGCAGACTTGTTACAGCAGGTTGAATCCGGACGGATTCCCTTGAATCCGGACGGATTCCCATGAATCCGGACGGATTCCTTTACCGGATTCCTTAAAAATGGTTCTGTCCCAAAACTTGGCCTTGAATACGGCGGATTCCCCGGAATCCGGGCGTATTCCCTTCAATCCGGGCGGATTCCCCAGAATCCGGCGGATTCCCCTCTTATTGAGACATTTCTTGTGTTATGTGTTATATTAAGTGAGTTTAATATGATAGTTCGTAAAATTTCGACGTTCGACGTAACGTTGGACGTAGAAATTCTGTTAAGAAATTTCGGTGTCCGATTAAGATGAAATTTACATATCCACTCAAAAACGGGCCAACGGTCAAAGCTCATCGCATCGCCATGAGCCCTGTCAGTTTTCGGCACTTCGGGGTCGTTTGGGGCCTGAAAATCGCGTTTTATTATTTTTCGGACCTTATTTCGGACTTTTAGCTTATGATTTGTATTGGGCTTTTGTTTCTTTGAGCCCATGGATCATTCCTATGACTAAATATAATGTAAAAAACTTGTTTTAAGAGGTCCACATATATTATTATGTATAAGATATTCATAGACGGTTTATTTAACTGCAAATTCGAATAGCAATTGGTATTGTTGATTATTACTAACCAGGGTTAATAAATCTTGAGTATGGGATTATGTGGATCATATAGGTGAATCAATTGAATCATGTAGAACATTAAAAATTGATTGAAGTGAGCATTTTAAGAATTGTGAGTTAGGTACATGAGCTTGTATCTATATGATAATCGAACAGGAAATGCTCAATTGTAACTAAACTAAAGAAGTATAGATTGATGATAATATGTTAAGAATTGCACATAATAGTGATAATATATTTAGTATTAAACCTTATGTAATGCACTATTAGTATTAATTGCTATACTAGTGCTTGAAATTGTGCTAGGTACTAAAAGTATTGATGGAGGTGGTTGTGTTAGACATTACACCTGTGTTAATGAGATGGTGAAAAGGGTGTTAAATGTCTGTGTTGATTATATCCACCCGACTATATGATTAGTCTTACATTCCAAGGAATATGTGGAATAGGTAACAAGTTAATATCTGATTTTGTACTTGTTGTTAAAGTGATATCATTGTTAATGATATATATGAAATTAAAGATTAATCACTTTGAAGATTAACGGTATGAAGTGACCTGAGAATGAAGTGTGAATGACATAATATGACGACGTCTGGCCAACGTATTTGTATTATGCCATTTCACATGGAGTTGTTGAGGTTATTAAGTACCCAATGAAGCTAAATGATTTTAAAATAACGGATGATATATGTTGACCTGCGGTTATGAAAAAGTTATTGACTGACTAATATAAGGTGGTAGTAAGCTGCTCAACTAGTGTTAATTTGGAGACGTTGAAAAAGAAGAATTGGAATGGGTTATACTACTTGTTAAAAATGAGTATGTGATTATTTGTTGGTAATGTTTGAGGCTTAGTGAAGATTAACATAACCGGATAGCCTAGTATTAGAAAATTATGTGAAACTATGTCCTTGGGAAAAAGTAAAATAGTCAGGAAAAATAAGAGTTTTAATTGTTGGATTGATAATATTATTATAATTATGTGCGAATTACATATAATCTTTCGTATTATGCATATCTAATGACTAGATAATGTGGTAAATTGTAATTTGAAAAAGTTATATGATGAGATAAGCTAATGTAGAGGTCGACTAGATACAATTATTGAGATGATATTGTTGAAAATGTGTTGATGATTAGCACATTTTGATAATGTGGTACGTGTGCTAGTATAGCAAGGTACCCATTGAGCGAGATTTAGCATGTATCCAAATATAATTTGGTGCTAAGTGATTGTGTAACTATATGATAATGGTATTAACCATAGGATTTGACCTCTACTTTGCTTATTAGTATGTGGTTAGTGTTACATGATTCCGAGATATTTTAATAAAAATGGGTTTCATGTACCTCAGTGATATGTGGATATTAGCGTGGATGCTAATTATAATTGAAAATTAAATTTCATTGATGATATGTGTATTGTGGTTTCCATAACCACTGTTTTCGTTATTGAAAAAGATAGAATTCATATACCGATTTTTAAGATCTAGCATGTCGCTAGATTCTGGTTATGAGAGTATATTATTTTACTTAGTTAAGTGATTTACTTATGTTAAGTGATAACTTGTTTCAAAATGTTCATTGTGTATATGAAGATAAGATTAGGTACAGTATATGTGCTGAAATGAGAAATTGAAGCATGTACATTGGATATGTGCATGTGTAATTAGTGATTAAGATACGCATAGAGATGATATGCATAAGTAATTTAAATTGTACATATACCTTATGTGCATTTAGTGATAAATAATTATGTAGTTAGGGAATTGGAAATAAAGTGTGAACCAAACTTCACACAAGGTATGATGTGATTAAATTCCCTAGATTAATTAAGGATGATTAGATTTCGAGGACGAAATCTCTTTAAGGGGGAGAGATTTGTAACATCTTTAAATTGGGCCTAGAAGTAATAGGTATTTTCTGTAAATTTTAAATGCGATCTAAAATTGTTATTGTGTTTGATTGGATAATAAATAGGCCGATAAGCCTCAGGAAATATTGTGGCTAGTGAAATATTGATTGTTTTAAATTTATTTAGTTGACGGTAAAATAAAATTGTATTTCCCCGCAAATGGTTTTTAAGTTCCAGACAATAATAAATACGGGGAATGAAAACTAACACTTATATGGTATATTATGTTGATGGGTCGGTTTTTATTTCCCTCCACACATACATATGTACGTATGAATACACACACACACACACATAACCCTAAATCCACAAAATCATGAAGAAAACACCAAATTGGAGCTTGTAAATTCGGATTCAAGCTTCCATGATCATCAAGAACAAGGTATGATCATATGTTCTTCATTTTCCATAACCTAGAATTGGGGTTTTGGGGGTTTTTACTAATTAGTGAGTTTAATCCGAAATTAAGTGTTTGTTTTGTGAAATTGTTGTTAGTTAAACATGTTATTGTTGATTACTAACTAGATTCAAGCTTAAGATTATAGATTTATGGTGATTCTTAGGGTTTATGATGATTTTGATGGGTTAGTGACTTTAATCCAAAAATTAAAGTATGAAATGGGTTAAGGTGGTGTTAATAAGTGTTTATAAGATGGTTAGTAATATTAATTTAAACTAGAAATGAAATAATCATGTTATACAAGTGTAATCAAAATGGGTTTTTGGGTAATTGATGGAACTAGCATGATTAACTTGGAATTGAAGCTTGAAATACTTGCATGATAGTTGGTTGATGTTTATATATAGATTATAACTTTAATCTTAGGTTAAAATGAAGAAGTTGAAGTATAATCATATGGATAGGCATGGGTTTAATTGAATATTCATGAATTGAAGCTCTTAAGCTTGAGTTAATAATACATAGTTGTTGTTAGTTGTTAATGATCATGAATTGAGAAGTGATTGTGAATTAATAAGGATAATGCGATTATTCGTAAGCTTGAAATGATTAATGAAAGGTTGATGATCATAAGTAATTAACTATGAAGTTGTAGTTACTAAATGTGTGACATATTGATAATGAGTTTGAAACAAAGGCCTATAATGATTAGAGTAATAACTCACTAAAATTGAGTTTATGAATCAAGTTGTACTACCTTAATATGAGTTGATTTTATGGACGAGTTATTAACTTGTGTTGTGTTATTGTATTCTCAGATGTGGAGAAGACTCAGTGACATTAGACTACTGAGTGGACGACTATGATTGTCGGTGAGTGGATCTTGGACTTTCTGTCTAAGTTAGTTGTAACAACATGGTTACAACGGGTAAACTTGGTTTATTGCAATGATTGCATTAATATTAGATTGGCATGTTGGCTAAACCTTTGATTGATTATTGGCGTCCATTGTGCTATGATAGTTGTGGACTATTTGATTTGGTGGGGGTCAACTAATGTGTTGGGTTTGGATACTATTACTAGGACTTCGCAAGTGCCTTGTACATGTGTTGGACACTGAAATTGCGTCGTGTGTAGTAATAGTACCAAACTATCGGTTTAACCTCTGATTTGGCCGTCAGTTGGTTTTAAGTGTTACTTGGGGAACCATCCGCGGCATGAGGGTACCTCAAGGACCACCGATCCTTCTATGTTGCTTGTGCATTGCTTAGTTATAGGCATGTGTTAAGCTGAGTTAGATTGATAGCTTGGGATCTATTCACTTAGCTTCGTGCTAACCCCTCATTACTTCTTGCAGGTTTACTTCTGTATGTGGGTGTGCAAGAAGTACATATGGAATGGAATGTTTGACAGGCTCACTCTGAAATGGATAATACGTTAATGATTTAACAACACATTGGGATTTCTATAACACCTAAACTTAATGTGTGTAATGATTAGAATAATCTAGTTTTAAAGGTTTGTATATAAGTGGATTGCTATTTGAAATGTATGTATGCAATCCACTGGTTTCTATTAATCATGCGCTTCCGATATGTTTAAAAAAAAAAATGTCCTTGTATTTAGCGGGTGTTATAAATTGCATCTGCAGATGGGCTGATGGGGAGGGTGTTACATAAAAAGTGCACTTTTTATGTAACACCCTCCCCCAAAGCCCATCCGCGATACTAAGTGGTAAGACTTAGTATTAAAGGGATTCATGTTCGAATCCAACAACCTACCTGAGATGTTCAGGAGATAGGTTGGGGTGCATTGGGCTGCAGACCTGGCCCAATGGCTTATATTAACATTCCTTCCTGGGCTTGCATCTGCGGATGGGCTTTGGGGGAGGGTGTTACACTGCTAAACCCTAACCTTAAACCCTGTTAAACCATAACCCTAAATCCTAAACCCTAGCCCTAACCCTAACCACAAATCAAATGTACAACCAAGCGCTAACACATGTGTTACTAATTTGTAAAACCCACCAAAAAATGAAGAAAAAAAAGTTGTCAAAAGTATGCCTTGAAGGACGGCAAATCGAAGAGGAGAAAACGTTGAATTTTATGGTGCAATTTTCATGATTTTTCGACTTACCGTTTGTGAGATATTTGAGTTTAAAAAATGTGGGGGAAATGGGTATTTGATGAAAATGAGTGGTTGAGATTGATTCCCCTATTCTCACTCAAAATTGATGTACTCATTTGAACTCTACTCTAGAAAGTAAATATAATTTATTTGAGGTTACATATAATGCATAGACTATTCTAACTTTTTTCAGCGATGCAAACTTTTAATAAATTATAAAGCTAACAATATAATCATACAATAATTAACATCTTTTTTTATTTGAATAAATTTTCTATTCGAGGCCGATTTCTTAGTTATGTCACAACACCATCAAATCCAAAGGATTGTTGTTTTATTATAAGTTTTGTGCGAATTTTTCAATTTCGAGTTAGTTTAATAGTGTTTTTCTAAAGTTTTTAGGTCGTTTATGCTACAACATTTTGATGTTAATCTATATTGATGGAGTTATTTTGGCTTTGTTTTGCAAGAGTAGTTCGCAAGTGTTCTTCCATGCACTATTATTGTTAATCTCGGTAGCATCATTATAGTTTAACATAAAAATATATGTATATTATATGGGCTAATTTAAAAAAATTATGCCCCCATATCACAAATTCCTAGATCCGTCGCTACCTCTGTTTTGACAAAATTGTCAAAATTTTCAGCTTTCAAAATCCATTCATATTTCCGTGACTTGGGATTTCTTGGTTTTAATGGTCACATGGTACATTGGTTGTGGACTGCATAGTAGGTGGTTTGATGATGATGCAATGACTTTTGAGTTTTGGTCTTATATGAAGATTGAAGACATATACTTGCTATTCATTTGACCTCTAGCATTGGTAAAATGCAAATTTGCTATTAGCCACATTTCATCAAATACCATAGTACGTACAATTCAAGAAATAATGTACCCATCGATTATGCTAGAAACAAGATACGATAGATAAGAAGTATATAGGAAATGCATAAACTCGTATAGAATCAATCATATTATACAATTTGGTTCTGTGATACAACAGTTTTCATGTTTTGCAATCAACTAGACTTGTGTGAATGTTTGACAACTATCTATCAAGCATTGAACTGAAAGGCAATCAATTTACATTTTAACTTTCATAACTTCACATATCAAGCAGTGGTAAATGGTAATCAACAAAACCGACATCTATACCTTATTTCATCAATCTTTTTGCTAATCTTTAAAACCATGTATCGTTGTAAACTTGTAATCGTGTTCATTCAAGCACATCCTCCAGATGCAAATCCTACCTTACCTCCTTTCACATCATACACAACTTCCAAGGTCTTTTGTTGAGTATTTCCGTATATACCAATATCAGTATCATCTCCGTTTGGAGCATAAGCTAAACACACTTGACTAATACCATTTGCATAAAATATCCCTTGAGGTGGAGTGTCCACTAATGTGTTCCCACCCCAAAGCATACTTATTTTTGGTATTGAAATTGTGGTTTCATTGCTAAAATCATAACATGTATCAAGTATAGATAATGCTTTTGTTAACGTGTATTTTGTCATGAGCGCTCTAAACGCCTTACGTAGAGCCGAATAGGCTGTAGGTGGGAGTCTTGTGATAACTGTCCCCGAGTCTATTATCATACCTGATGTCGTAAAAACTGTTGGACTTATTGGTAGTTTCGTTCCACCAACATATATTGATACAAGAGTAAGACCATAGAAAGATGCCCCTTGTGAGTTTGAAATCGGTGTGTACTTAACTTTACTTGAAGCTCCACTACCGAATGTCAAGTAACCGGTAGCACTAGACTTCGATGGAAGACAATACGAAAAAACTTTCCCATATTTTGCAGCCGTTTGTGACACAATCGATAATTTATCACGACCAAGTCCTATGAGCCCAGCAGCCCCACCAAAAAGTCCTTGGTTGTTCTGACCGCACCCAAAATAAAAATTGTCAATCACATCTTTTGAAGTAAGTGTGAGTTTTTCTGTTCCAAAGAACCCAACCGAGAACGATTGGTCACCATATTGAATACCATAAACACATGTCGACGAGCTGCAACCAGGTGTGTTCCCAGTTGCAGTACTAAGTCCTGAGCATTCGGTTGAGGTGCATGAAATATTGGTATATGTGGTTGATGCAGTTGGTGCAAATATGGGTTCTTGTTGGCTATAACATGATCGGGCACATGGTTGGCATTGGGTCCAAGTCAGGTCACTTCCTGTGTCGAAAATGAGTGAAAGGTCTTTCTTTGGGGTGCCTAATCCGACCGTTACGATGTAGTTACCGGATCCTATGGTGCTACCCGATTTCGCAGGGATTGTGGCCTTTTTGCCTAATGTGTCTTTTTTATCTTTGTTGAAGGTTGACTTAGCCCTGATTGAGTCAACTCTAGACTGATCATGAGTAAAGATTTCTTCAATAGTCAAAGGTTTGACAATGTCTTCACTGAACTTAGAACATGGTCCATGTTTGTGAACCACTTCCAATGTCCCCTTTCTTTTGTCACCTGTCCAAAGATTTAAATCTTATTTAGTCATTGTTTGAAAAAATGTAAATCACATTGCATACTCAACGGGGTAAAGCAGTGTTTTAAACACCGGACCGGGCGGTCGGACCGGTTGGACCGTGAACCGGTAAAGTCTAAAATCGCATATTATGTTCTAAAAGTTGTATTTCACTATATCCATGATTTTATCTATATGCATAAAGAGCGAAAATATAACTATTTGTGATAACTCCAACCCGATTCATATCTAACATGTCAAAAATAATAATAATAATAATTAAAAAAAAAAATTGATGCTACCTTTAACTTTCTCATATATGCACAAAAAAGAGAGTCTCATTTACGCCTAACAACACGTAATCTTACGTCTTTTAATTAGTTGTACAGATTGTTTCCCATCAATTCATATGGTATACAAAACCCTAACGTTACGTTTGGTTCGTCAAATATTTTTGAAGAAATTGGAATTCATGAAAGGATTTGAAATTGCAAGGAATGTGAAGTCCATTGCGAGAAAGAATTTAATGACTTGCAAATTAATTCATTCGTGAACAAAACTCTTTTGTGAAATAGAAATGAGATTATAATTCCATTGGATTCCGTTGAATTTCACAAATCAAACGTAACCTAATAGTTTTGAATTAAAATTAAAAATGAATTATTAAAATAAAATTAGATAATGTGAGGAATCAAAAATGGTCGGCCATTCACATTGGTTGTATGTCATTTGTGATTCGAGATCGATTCATGAATAATAACCAAGTAAAACTGATCAGCTTATGATTCCAAACAAGGCTATATCATACAAAAACAAATTATTTAATTTTTATATATTATTTTAAATGAATAAAAGGAAGTCCCCTTTCCATGTGAAATCTAATAAAACTAAAAGGCGCAAAACAAAACAATTTTGTCATTTATGATTAGTGACAATATATTATTGGCCGCCATGTGTTTATAATATTTGTATGTACTTCTATTTGACATATTTAATTTTTGTTGATAAAATAAATGCGATGTCAATATCTTTTAGAAGGTTTGTATGAATAATCAATAAGTGATGATATATCGACCACAAGTTTTAAATTTTTACAAAAACTGTGCATAGTTTATATGTACGATACAAACTGCTGATGCACAATCTTGTTGAATATATCAAAAGGTGTATCATTAGAGCATAAAACCAGTTGTGTTAAAGAGAGAGAACAATACATATATGTCATGTGTTCACGAGGACTTCCTATTTTAGGATTCTATCATTAAGTTAATCTTATTTTATCTAGTCTAGGAATAATGTAATTGTGAAATGATGAAAACCCCACCAAGCAGAGTGGTTTCAATAATTTTTCTTTTTAATCATTATCCATCATTATGTTTAGAAGAAATTGTAACTATATCATATACAGTATATTCTAATTCCTAATTAGTTTAGATATACTAAATTTCCACTGGCTTGTTTCTATTACAATTAGTGTTATGCTAACAAATTACTCACTCAAAGCATCGCCATTAAGATTTTATTTTTAAAAGTGTATCGTTATTCTTATGGATTGACGATGACATTGAATTGTAGATACTGGCTTAGTATGCTCCTTTGCCTAACCTTTCAATATTTATAGAAGTTTTAGTATCATTAAAAATCTGAAATGCAGTTTATTGTGTGCTTGCGAAGAACACGTTAGAAAATCTCTTATTATAATCAAGGGTTAAGTGCCTGGAAATGTATAAAACTATCTGTTGATTTTCATTGTGTGTACGTAACAAAATTGACTGCCATTGTATGTATGAAACTATTATTTTTGTACATTGTGTGTATTTTGGTGACTTGTCAGCTTGTAAAGATGTCATGTGTCACCTTATATCTGATGACACGTCACCAAAATACACACAATGTACAAAATAAATAGTTTCGTACATACAATGGAAGTCATTTTTGTTACGCACGTCAACACATAGTTATATACGTACATTCCAAGCACCTAACCCTAATCAATTGTTTTTCTTTTCCTTTCGCTTTCAAAGATTAATTATAATTTTGCGTTATATTAAAATTTAAAATAAAAGTACACCAACAATAGTGGGTATCATTGAATCAAATTGTATCTTTATATACATATAGTAAGTCATTGAACTGTAAAAAAGTATTTCTACACATAACAATCATTGAAAAATGCTAGAACCACATAAATTTTACAAAGAAAAGTTCACAAAGTGATGTGGATCATCATATGGAGAGAGAAACAAAACTTGAATGTGATTGGACCAACTCATGATCCACATTAGCTTGTGAACTTTTTCTTGTAAAAGTTGTGTGATTCTAGTATTTTTCAAAATTATTAATTAGGTACATTTTGATTGAAGTAGTGATATGATTAGCATATATCATGTATTTATTTTGAGAAGACTAAACATATATAGTTATATATATGATCAATTATTTAATTTTGTGTTTAATGAAAGTGTGTGGGCAAAGAATTAGTATACGTTTGGTGTGGACATGTTCCATGGTCCCAAAGTCCCCCCATAATCTCGATCATAGTGGTTGTTGCCTTACCTATCAAGGGTCCAATTCTTTTCTTTCATTTCTTTCATGAAAGTGACATCGAAACAGACCAACACTTCTATTAATAAAGTTGTATTTCAATCAATGTGTAAAAAACAATGTATTTAAAGGATGTAATTAACAAAGGGTTTGGCATCCATATAAATGTTATTTTACCTTCTTCTTTTTTCTTTTCAAAATGTTAATGAGTAAACGGAGCAGGTTTTCATTGTTCGGGTTATTTGAGGAGGGTGAAGGATTTTACTTAGATGTACCTTTTTTCAAAATGGTGTTTAAAATAAAATTTAAAAGTTAAAGCAGGATAATTTCTATGAAATTTAAGTCTTTTAATAGAGTTTTTTAGTTTATACGCATCACCAATTAAAGAGTTCCCATTGATTAAATTAGTGGGTGAGTGACATAAAATTTCATGCCATCAACTTACTCAATATTATTTAATGAGACTTTTCGATCGGGGTCTTAAAGCTAATACGCTCTAAATTTATAAAACAATGAAATATCATGTAAAAAGTTACAAAATCAAATAAACTTATAATAGCATCCAATACTTACAATTATTAATACATACATATATACGCACATACGTAGACACACATGTGATAAGAGTCAATTCAATAAACTTGAGAATCAGGGAACAATCAAGGCCCATAGATTATAATCAAAAGAGATGATGATCTCGATTGATTGTATTGTAATCATATATGATCACAATTCAGTTACATGTAATTAGAGTCGATCTCGGCCTGTTTATGTTTGATTAAATAGCTAGCTGATATTCGTTTTCTTCTTCCATATATTTATTAAGAATCTAAGTGAACGTACTCACTACAGTGTGAAGTTATTAAGTTACTAATTAAGATTGTAACTATTTGTTAATATCGACAAAACATGAAAGTACTCACCCTTTTAGTACTTGTCTAATCTAATTTATATGTAGTTACATCATATTAACAATTATGTATTATGTATATATACATTTACGAAATTTGCTTTCAAAGATAACTTTTCTAATCTCTATGTATCTTTACTCTTATCGTTTATATCTATCTTCTTTGTATGTATTGACACGACCATAAGCGACAACATGCGTACATGTATATATACTGATTACAATACAATACGATACGATACGATACATATATACATGTGTGTAGGGGAGGGGAGGGGAGGGGAGGGGGATACAAAATACTAACCTTTAGTGGAGGGGTAATTACAAACTGATGATGGTAAGAAAGAGCTTTGTTGGAGGGTATGATAATGGTGTGATTCTTCTTGTTGTTGTTTTGTATCCAAAGTAACATCTTTTCTTGCAACAACCAAGAAAAAGAAGAAAGAACAATAGGAAAGGAGCAAGATAAAAGAGTTAGATGGTGCCATTTTCTCCTTTCTCAATAATGATTCTCTAACACCCTTACTCTCCATTATTTATAGCCAATATATGACCTCTTATTTTCAAACTTCCTACCCCATTCATATTAATTTATAACAATAATAATAATTTAAAAATCGTTCGACTAGATATTGCGCTTATTAACAATGTATTAATATTAATGTAAACACATATAAGTCATCCTAGCTATGTGGTATACAAATTATGCACATTATCTTATATGAGAAGAGTTCAATTGAGACAATTTATTTTGTGTGAGAATAGGGGAACCAACCACAATATGTCATGTGTCACTTTTTTCTCTCTCATCCATTATTTTAAAAATTAAATATCTCACAAACGACAAGTCGAAAAATCATGAAAATTGCACCATATTTTTCAGCGTTTTATCCTCTTCGATTTGCCGTCCTTCAAGGCATACTTCCAACGAACTTTTTTTTTTTCATTTTTTTGGTGGGTTTACATATTAGTAACACATGTGTTAGTGATTGATTATACATTTGATTTAGGGTTTAGAGTTAGGGTTTAGCAGGGTTTAGAGTTAGGGTTTAGCAGGGTTTAGAGTTTTATAAAGCGTTTAGGGTGTAGGGTTTGGGGTTTAGGGTTGGGAGTTTGGGGTTTCGGGTTTAGGGTTTTGGGTTTCGGGACGAAACCCCAAACTCCCAACCCTCCCGAAACCCCAAACTCCCAACCCTAAACCTTAACCCCTAAACCCCAAACCCTAAACCCTTAACGCAACACTGTAACACACGTGTTAGTAATGTGAAACCAACTAAAAATAATGGAAAAAAAAAACTCGTCGAAAGTATGCCTTAATGAACGGCAAATCGAAGATGATCAAACGCTGAATCTAATGGTGCAATTTTCATAATTTTTCGATTTGTCGTTTGTGAGATATTTAACTTAAGGGGTAAATGGGTTTTGTATTCTCTTTGTACAAATGGCACCATATCATTGGTTCCTCTATTCTCACACAAATTATTAGTCTCATTTGAACCTTACCCTATCTTATATAATTATAGTCCATATTAATGATTAATGATGTATATTTCGAGCGTTGATTCTTTTCCTTACATGTTTTCTTTATTTATTTTCAAACTTGTCAAGAAAATAAATTAAATATAAATTAAAATAATAAATCTTAAAAAATGAAAACTAAGACGGGATGTTCCTAATTGTACATAGTGGTGCATACTAAAGCCAAAGAAGTTTCAACCATCCACATCACCTCCACTAGTATAATATATAAACTCATCATTAGGAAATTGGGATATATTTTATTATTTTTATTTTTGTCTATTGTCTATGATATGATCCCTGTATGTATTTATGTGTGTGTCCTTGTGCGTGAAGATTGTGGTAAAATATATGATAATTTTTTTTTTATCTATTCCACTCGGGTATATATTAAACATAGTTCTTCTAGAAAACAACCAATACAGGATTTCATGTGATACATAATTTGGTTTTGGGTGGCAGCAAAAGAATAAATAATGGCGAGTACGTACGTCATGTTACGTATTGGTTGATGCTAATTATTTCGCTCTATCGTAGAATTGAATTTATAGTATTTTTTCGAATTGAGGAACATATTACGTTCAGTGGTTGCAAATATAAACGGTAAACATGTAAGCGGGCCAGAATCAAAAACATAAGAGTTTGGAGGTTTTCCCTATCCATATCTAGGGAGGACGAGTTATTTATTCTCACATATATGCAGCCTAACCGTGGTATCCCTATGATCGTGGCCTTAAATTAAATATGTACATTCCAAATGTTATACATATCTCAGCTAGATTACATTTTCGCCTTTTACTTTTGTTAGAATTACCATTAAGGTGGTAATTTTATGATATTTCGTTGGTTATTAGATTTTGTGAGTCAATCCGATAGTTAGGCAATTTAATTTCTTGCAATTTATGGTCATGGTTTGTCGTTATCGTGGTGTTTAACATAAGGTGGATGTTTTCTCTAAATTAGGAGTGTTTACTTTGCGTTCAATGTATTATGTATGTGTCGCTGTATTTTAAGTGTTTTGATTATTTCACTAGTAATTTTAAACATTGAGATTTTTAGTATAGGTTGAGGTATTGAGTGCTACCTTTAGTGAGGACTTTTTGTAGTTCAAGGATTTTAATCTTTTGTTATTTGTTTATTTGTATTTTCGCGAGATAGTTTTAGTATTTATTTTGTATTTTTGTCGATTTACATTTCTTTACGATAGTGTGGATAAATTGATGGGTTTGATTCTCAATATTTCGAAACAAACTCTTTTGTCAAGTAATAATACTCGTAATATTTTCTCATTTTTTATAACCATCAAACAAACATTCCCTGACTTTTACGCAACATCGGAAAACATAATTGTAGAAATGACTTAATTCGCACATTGTCCATAGGTTTTGTTTACATAATTCATATTGGTTGTTTTGTTTTAAAATAGTTACACAAGGCCCCTCTAAACAAATCTAACAATCTGATCATTTCATGAGGCATCTTAATTCTTAATTTTATATAAAAAAGCAATATATATATATATATATATATATATATATATATATATATATATATATATATATATATATATATATATATATATATTAGAATGATCCAGAGAGAAGTGCATCTTTTGAGGGAAACGTTAGTATTCATCAAGAAGCATATTACCTTCACCCATACAAATCTCAAAAAAACAAACTAAAATTTAGTAAATGTTAATCATAATCGATGCTATGAATGTTAAGCTTCCTTGATAAATTCTTTCTGCAAGTTATAACATCGATTTATGAATATTAGACCCAAATCCGTTAATATTCATCGCGGTGAATGTTAGTTAACATTCATCACAATGAATGTTAACAATAAAAATATTATTCAAATAATGTGAAGTTTTTACATTCATCGCGATGAATGTTAGTTAACATTCATTACGGTGAATGTTAACAATTTATTAAATAAATATTAATCAATTAATGTTTTGACTTAAAAATGAAATTCATTAATTAAAATATTCTTTATAGTGACAGACTTAGGTAGAACACGCTAAAATGTAACATACTAACACGCTAAAATGTAATTTTATATGGTGAAACGTTCATAATGAATTTAACATTGAATCATTCTAACGTAATTTAACATATTAACTAATTGTGTGTGTATATATATATATATATATATATATATATATATATTATTAACTAACTATTTATTGTATATTAATATTAAATATTAAATTTTATATTTATAAAGATGTTATAACTTGTAGCTAAAAGTCTAAAACATATATAAATCTTTCATTTTTCTATTTCAAATTTCTTTTTTAATTTCTCTCATTTGGTGGGATTACCAAAACATTTAATCTAATAAGGTATAGTGTTAGATACACCTATATAATAATTGTTATTTATTGAATTAAACACATCGGCTTAAAGTAGGAACTTTCTTGAAAAGCAAATGTTTGGCATGTCCCTTGCTAACAAATGTTTTTAGTACCTAATATCATTACCCGTGTAGTTACACACTTTACACACTAATGTGACACTTATTTGAAGTTGTTATATATAAATTAATATATAATTATAATTATAATTAAATTAGATTTATGATATTAATAAAAAAACAATAGATATTTAAATTATTAGTAAAGGTATAACTGTATAAGTACTTTTTAATCTTTTATTTATTTAAGTTAAGACTTTGGAATCTATGTTGAATATATATATTAGTGTTAGTTATAGCCCTGATGATTAATGATTACGATACAATGCATTATTATGATAGGGTGAGGTTCAAATGAGAATGAAAAATTTGGTGAGAATGGAGGAATCAATTAGAATGCGATATGTGTCATAAAACTCATTTTTTCCACGTTTTTAAAAGTCAAATATCTCACAAACGGTAAGTTGAAAAATTATAAAAATTACACCATAAAAATCAGCATTTTTTTTTTCTATATTTTTCTCTTCGATTTGCCATCTCACAAGGTATACTTTTGACGCTTTTTTTTTGGTTTAATTTACAAATTATACAAAATTAGTAACACATGTGTTATTTACTGGTATAATATGAGTTATTAGCTGATAACACATGTGTTACTAGCTGGTATCACATGTGTTACTACGCTAGTAACACATGTGTTACCCGCCGGTAACACATATGTTAGTTATTTGCAAAACCCATAGAAAAATCGAAAAAAAAAGTTTGTCAAAAGTATACCTTGTCACATCTCTAATCGAAGATAATAAAACACTGATTTTTGTAGTGCAATTTTTGTGATTTTTCGACTTACCGTTTGGGATATATATAATTGTTAAAAACGTGGGGGGAAAAGGGTTTAGTAACAAGTGGCGCATTTCTATTGATTCCATCATTCTCATAAAAATTTCTTACTCATTTGAATCTTACTCTATTATGATACTCTAAATAATATATTTGTTAAGTTGAATCTTCGAAATGGTCTTAAATAAAAGAGTTGATTGCATGGAGCCATGGATGGTTCATGTGCTTTACACACATTCGAATTATTAGTCATGTACTTTGTTTTTTTTTTTTTTTGTTGGCAGTCCAAAAACTTGAAATTTATTCCGCGATCGGTTCCGGACTTGAACCTCAAACTTAAACGTTGAAAATTCAACACTTGATATCGCTTAATTAACAACTTTTTGGTGCATACTAATGTAGTAACGTGTCAATGACATATATCTTTAATCTCCAGCTATATTATAAATGGGTCATTTCTGTCTTCTATAATGATTTGTTTTTTATATTATCAATATGCAGAACATTCTCTTAAGTGTATCTAATGAATCTTAGGATCTCACTATGATGACCATACTACCGGTAAAATATAAAATAAAACAACTAAGAACAAATAAGTTAACATCTAATATCTATAACTCTTATAAAGAATTTACACTTCATCCTTACTAACTTGCATTTGACATATCGATATATTGACTAATTTACCCTTTTCATTCATTTACAATTCGGTATTAATGTTAATATTATAAAATTGAAAACTATTAACACATATATGGTAATAATTGAAGCCAACTAATCAAATAAATTAGTCTAATTATTAAACTACATCAAATTAATAAAAAATAATATCAAATAGTTGTAAATTAAGACTTATTATAAAAAAAAGTTTAAAATATAGGGAAATTAAAAAAAATACCACTTTTTTTTGAAGTATATATGGATTTGCCATCCCGGAAAAAAAGTTGACGATATACCACACGAAATCGCAAATCGCAAATTTGCGATTTGCGACCCCGCGTCTTGCTTTTGCGACCCGTTCACCGAGCGAGCCGTTTGGTGAACGGCTCGTTCACGACTCGGGCATAGGCAAATCGCAAATCGCAAGCTTGCCCTTTGCGATTTACCTCCGCACACGACTAGTGCACGGCTCGTTCACGACTCAGGAATTGGTTCACGACTCGGGCATAGGCAAATCGCAAATCGCAAGCTTGCCCTTTGCGATTTACCTCCGCACACGACTAGTGCACGGCTCGTTCACGACTCAGGAATTGGTTCACGACTCGGGCATAGGCAAATCGCAAATCGCAAGCTTGCCCTTTGCAATTTACCTCCGCACACGACTAGTGCACGGCTCGTTCACGACTCAGGAATTGGTTCACGACTCGGGCATAGGCAAATCGCAAATCACAAGCTTGCCCTTTGCGATTTACCTCCGCACGTACATCCCGGCCACGACTCGCTCGGTGAACGGGTCGCAAAAGCAAGACGCTGGATCGCAAATCGCAAATTTGCGATTTGCGATTTCGTGTGGTATATCGTCAATTTTTTTTCGGGGATGGCAAATCCATATATACTTAAAAATAAAATGGTATTTTTTTTAATTTCCCTAAAATATATCTATATCTATCACATGTCAACTGTCAAACATAAGTTTAAAATAAGTTTTATCACTCAACACTATAAACTAACCTCTACTTTTACGTATAAGGTATCATACTACCGAACATTGCTCAGGTAATATAATAGCTTATTGTTAACCAAAACAATATATGGACTAATGGAGACAAATATGTCCAACTGAGGTAACTTCCAAAATTACAAAACATGAGCACGACCCGGAAGATATATATCTATATCTAACCACCATAAACTAATGCAAGTGGCTGAAAATCAATATTGAAATTTATCCCACAAACTTAGTGGCCAACAGACAGATCCAAAACTCAAACCCGAAACTTGCTGCATAACCTAAAATATCGACATTGGAAGCAAATGTGACAGCGTCTGTTAGTCGGTCGACCAAAAAAAAGATGTCATACGGATACCATATACTCATCCGTCCCAATTTAAACGTTCATCTTAATATTTTTTGTTTATTTTAAAAATATTATCCATCATAACAAATAACGAAAATAATTCATTAATTTCTCAAATTTACCATCATTTATTTACCTCTAAAAAACTCATTTCTTAGATATTTTCAGTTAAATTAGCTTTAAATGTAAAAGTAGTATTAATCTTCTATCAAACTATTAAAAATTAAACAACTTTTCTTGGACGACATTATTTTTAAGAAGAGGAAATAATTAATATAGTAAACATTATTTGGTTGCTTAATAAAAGATGGCAAACATATCAAAATATGACTCTAGAACGATAATTGTATATATGAAGGTATCAACCCTATATTCCGCAAAAGGTGTAAATTGACGGGAACACCCTGATCCCGTGTGCCTTTGGCACCAGTCATTGTCCACCCCACAAGGATGACTCCGGGTAACTCCCCTGGCACAGTGGGGGCGTCTAGAGTTGGAATGAACCATTATCCACAAGTTCCTCCAGGACCCCATGTGTTTTACGGGTGTGGATACCTATCACGCTAAATGTTTACTCAGAGCAGGATTGAACCCCTGACCTCTAGGAAGCCAAAAGCTCAACCTACCACTGGGCCATTTAGACAAGTGGTGCATCAACCCTATATTAGTATATATATTTACTCTCCATAAAGAAAGAAAGAAATAGAAAAAACAAAATATATACCACTTAACGAGTTTATATGACTAAGTTTTTCAATTAAAACGTTTTGGTGCATTTTGAAGGAATTATTCGTTATCATTGTGGCCCTCATATATACATCTTCCTATCAAATATGAACACACACATATATAGATATATCTTTCATATTAAAATCGACAATTATTGACGTTGATGATGATGGTGAGATAAAATGTTGGCTTCTAAATGCTTACACGCAACATAATCTTTTCGATTGAGTTTGTGACCTATCATTCAATTTATCTTGTTTTTCTGTTCGCCTTTGTTGTGTGTTTGTCATAAAGAATTTTAGGCCATGTCAAATGATTCGTGATTAATTGTGTATTATTAAGAGACCGTATACGTAGTATGTATCACCTCAAAGATCAAATATTATGAGATCGAAAGATTCGATCACTAAAACATTCGTTCTAAGATCGGAATTTTGTATACCGAGATTAATTTACTGGCGGGGTCGAAATATTTGTACTTCGTACAAAGACTCCTTCCTTAATAGCCTTTTGCTAACAACAGCAACTATGATATAATGAATGTTTTTGTGAATTTTGTTACGTGACTAATTTATTAATTAGGTGTACGGACCAGTTTTTTTAAAATATATATATTGATATGGATATGGATATTGATGTTTCTTTTAGGTGTACAGGGCAAAAAACACTTATTATCGTTAGGTATTAAATTATTATTATTATTATTTTAATAGAAACTATTAATATTAATTTTTTAACATAATGGATTACCTAAATTATTGGACTTGGAGTCTAGGACTTCCGGGCCTTCTATCTAATGGAGGCTCCACAAGCATTATGCCTTTTGCATGATCACACTTTGGTGCGATTTTAGTGACTATTTTATTTTTCAAATTGACTTGCCTTGACCTCCACAATGGTTGATAAAATCAAGATGGTTAATTACCAGAAAAGTAGGAAAAATGATAATGATTACTTTAGAGGTAGTCACTAAATCTGTAAAAAAAAAAGTCGTAAAATATGTACTCATATCATAACAAACTCAACTGTCTCTAAAATATTATTCGAAGTACAATAACTTATACATGTCCAAACTTAATGATAGCAACTCTAATAATGTCGTCAGTAAATATATTACTTGCTAACTTTAGATGATGTAAGTATCATGATTTTTGGAGTGGAGATGGCGGGCTAATATCCAGGTTTACCATCTCTGTCAGCTTAGATTAGTTTAAGTTATGAGGTTATTATATTGAAATGTAATAAATTATGAATGGAAATGGATTCTAATATATAGTCTTATGCATGGTCGTGATCTTAATAGCGACACACATGATCGCTACTAATTAAGAAAACTAAAAGAATCCATGGTAGTGGCCTTCAATAAATTTTTAACAACAATTCACCGGGTAACCTTTTACCTAAAAATAAATTTTTAACAAGTCTAAAGTTACAACTTAAATGAGTAAAATAAGTAAAAGTTATTTAGTGACCAACTTATAAAAAATATTCGTCAAAAGGAAGGATAGCTAATTAGCTATCTATCTTTATCTACAAACTATATCCTTTCATGTAAGAGACACGTTAAAACATGTAGTCATATCATAACGAATTTAGTACCCCCAAAATAATAATAGAAGTACATAATTTATGTACGTATGCTCAAACTTATTAATAGCGACTCTACTAATGACGTTAGTATATATTGTTATCCTTTGTACGATTTTCATATCTTAATTTTTGGAGTGGAGATGGCGGGCCGCTATCAGATTTACCATCTCCACTCTGATTAATTCAAATTGTGAAGTAACACTATAAAAAAAGTGTCAATTCTTCACGTTTTTTTCTTCATACTTTTATAAAGTGTTAACTTATTTGCTAAGTTATTCACACTTATAAGTGTGTACAAAATGTTCACGCTTTTAAGCGTGAAGAAATTGAACTAATAACAATCTTCATTATAATGTTCACATTTATAAGTGTGAAAAAATTGAACAAAGTCCACACCCAAAAGCGTGAAGATTATTGCTAACACTCAATTTGTTCACGCTTCTTAAGCGTGAAGAATTTTGGTGTTAAGAAATAATCTTCACGCTTTAAAGTGTTGCAAATCTAACATTTTTTCACGCTTGTAAGCGTCAACATTGTGATATATATTATTATTAAGTTCAATTTGTTAACACTTAAAAGCGTGAACATTTTGTACACACTTATAAGTGTGAATAACTTAGCAAATAAGTTAACACTTTATAAAAGCGTGAAGAAAAAAGCGTGGAGAATTGACATTTTTGTTGTAGTGTAAGCGTCATAAAATGTAATTGATAATTGATTATGGTCACTAATTTATTGTATCGATTTATTATGTATGGTAGTGGTCTTAACAACGCCACGGTCATTATCGAGAAAATTAAAGGAGATTGTATAGCTATCATCCGCTTATAATGCAGGATAGTTGTCTTAAATATTTATTTAACATGTCTAAAGTTAGGACCTAAAAAAGTAAAGTAAGTTAAAGTTTCTTAATTAGTGACCAAAGTAATAAAAATATTCATCAAAAGGAAAGATGGCTATCTATGTCAACTAACAATATATATTATCTCGTATCTCAAGTATTTATCCAGAAATACATATGTACATTAATAAAAGTAAGCCAAGACTTATACTAAATTTAGTTATAAAAAAGAACATATATAAGACGATCGAACTGATGAATCGAAACAATCTGTAACATCAATCGATTGCGGTATATAGATTAAACTAGGCCAATTATAGAATGAAATGAATGTAATAATTATTTGATGTTTCACGAATACTCTGATAGTCTGATAAGTAGTACATATCACTGTACGTGTTGCATAACTACACAAAACATGATTCTTATATATAAAGTTGTATGATATGTCATCACGTACATATAAATTTACTCGGATAAAAAAAATTCCCGATTTCCCCCTTAAAACGGCAATCCTACAACTAGCGTATATCCCACGTAATATATGTAGATCTCAAACATATATATATATATATATATATATATATATATATATATATATATATATACATGTCTTTCACGAGACTTGAAGCCGCCCATAACCATTTAGCTAATGGATTCCACACATACCGCTAGCCCATATACCTTTTGATAAATAAAAAAAATCCCATTTTAAACCCTGATATGCTTCGATCTATTAGCGTGTACAAAATAAATATATGTTTTTTTCAAGTAACTTACTTGACACATCGATCTAAACTTATTCAACAACTGAAATATAACTAGATTGTCATATTCATGGCCTGTTATAATTATGTCATTAATCTTTTAGTAGCATTAGATTAAGATTTTGTGTTTGTAATGCTTATTCATTTGATTTATAATATGATCCCCCTTACCCGATAATATTTAGTAACATAATTACATAAACATAGCTATATTTGTTACATTAATAGAGATATTGTGCAAAGATAATAACATTTTGTTTTTCTTCTAATTTACGGTGACCTCTTAATTATTTGGTTAACTATAATTTGGAGCCAAGATAAAATTTTGGAACATAATAGGTGATACAAACATTTCACTACTAGAAAAAACTCATTTTAGGACGGAACATTCTGTCCCAAATCCGTCGGAAACGGTAATTTCCGACGGATTTTCGACGGATCCCGGGCGTCCCAAAAAAGCTCGTCGTTAAATTTTTTCGGCGGATTTCCGGCGGACGTTTCCGACGGATTTCCAACAGCACGTGTTTCCGACGGATTTTCCGACGGCACCAGCTTCCGACAGTTTTCCGATGGTAAAAATTTCCAACGGATTTTCAACGGCCAGGTTTTCTGACGGCCTTCCGACGACCTGTTTTTTCAACGGATTACCGACAGCCAAATTGTCCAATGGATTTCCGACGGATTTCCGTCCCAAATCCCTCCAAAAAAAAATTAAAAAGTTTTGAAATTGATTTTTCCAGTTTTTTGCTATTTTTATCATTCCAAACCAAATCAACAATATCGAGAATGGTCAAATTGCATTAATCATTCTATAAATCATAAATCATATCAATATAATGCCACAAATCTTTCACCATTTTGATAGAAGAATTTTTTTTTTTTTTTTTAAAGCAAAAATTAAAACAAATCACAAATTAATTATTTGACCAAAAACAAAACCATAATCATTATATAATTCAGTAAATACACATGTATACATCGTCTCTTAATAACTTATACATAAGAACATACTCCGTGTAATACAAGCTAAAATCTCAAATTTCCTCTTAGTAGAGGATAATCCAATAATAGTTTCGTCACACTATGAAGTATGACACATCCAATTTTATCACTTAGTAATCACCATCTGCAAAAAAAGAATATTAAAGAAAATGGTTAGCACAGATGAATGAACCAAGACTTAGATAGATTACAACGATAATTAAAACATGAGATAAAAACTATAAGGACAATTTCATGTTTATTCAATATATCTAATCTAATCTAATCTAATAAAAACTATATTCAATATATATAATTTCATCTTAGCATCATAAGATTTACAAATTATAAGCTACCATATGTTTCATCTTGGAAGTAGAGCATAACTATTCTTCTAGTAGCTTTAGTAATGTCACTGGAGCTTTATAACTTTTCACATATATACACCATCATCTACACGCATTATAATAAAACACTTAGTACTAAAGATAATTATAAGCCAACAACAAATAAAAGAATTAAGAAATTAAGAAAATCAAATAAATTTGTACCATTAAACAAAAGTAAAGAAACTCACTTTTATGTGTACAAATGGTGATGCACTATGTACAACTTTTTGTATGCTAACTCATCAATATTGATTCTAGCAGATCTGTCTTCATTCTTCATCGAATATTATCTTTCACATTAACTTCAAACACAAAAACTAGTGATTTTTTAATTAGCAAGTAAAATATTAAATACTACTACTAAAAGTCACAATACTACCAAAATAAACAAGTAAAAACTCTGAATCAACGCCGAAGACTAGATCCATCCATTTTGTTGGTTTGCTTGATAGAGGTGACGAAATGGTTTTGTTATGATCATCGGATCTGTCAACATTTTACATATAAAGATGATGTTTTTTACTTAGATGAGAGAAAGAGGTGTGAGAATGATAAGTAAAATGTGGTAAGGTTAAAACTTTTGGGATAAGATGATTTGGGTGGAGGGAAACTTTAAACTTGGTGAAAATTAATGCGGGAATCCAAAAAATATTAGATACTTTTCTGGTGAAAATAAAAGGGGGGAATTCAAAAAATTTGGGATACTTTTTAGTCAAATATGGCCTTTTAATCCGAGTTTACGATTAAGACTAAAATTACAATATTCTTTAATTTTTGAGATATAAGATTATATATTCTGCTAAAAAATAGATATAATATTATTATTATTATTAATTTGAACATATGCATTAAAATAAAGCTTGCACATTATATAATAGATCCGTTTAGCTATATATCAGCAAATTAACAATATCTATACAATAATAGCTATATACACATACACGCATACGTACCCTACAAAGATAACGTCGTTAGTGTTTATATCGCACAATTCGTCCCAAATCTGTCCCAAAATCTTAAATTTTCCGATAGATTTGCGACGGACCAATAATTTTATATTTTATTTTAATTACATTTTAATACGAATAAGAAAACAGGCACTCATATTTGTTGTTATATCAATAGATAATGATATAACAAAAATTAAAATGTATATATACACTCAACCATACGTACGCACGTCCAAACATTAATACTTGTTCTTAATGATACATATACATGTACATGCATACATACCTTACAAAGATAACGCCGTTAGTGTTTATATCGCACAATTTGTCAATAAACGTATACAAATAGTCATTTGATAGTTTAGTCTGATTACTTGTAGTCTTATGGTGTTAAAGTACAAATATAAAAAAAGTCCGTCCCAAATCTGTCCCAAAATCTTATATTTTCCGACGGATTTGGGATGGACCAATAAGTTTATATTTTATTTTAATAACATTTTAATACGAATAAGAAAACGGGCCTTCATATTTGTTGTTATATCAATAGATAATGATATAACAAAAACTAAAATGTATATATACACTCAACCATACGTACGCACGTCCAAACATTAATACTTGCTCTTAATAATACATATACACATACATGCATACATACCCAACAAAGATAACGGCGTTAGTGTTTATGTTGCACAATTCATCAATAAATGTATACAAATAGTCATTTATAGTTTAGTTTGATTACTTGTAGTCCTATGGTGTTAAAATACAATATATGAAAAGTCCGTCCCAAATCTGTCCCAAAATCTTAAATTTTCCGACGGATTTGTGACGGAATGTTAAAAAGAATTTAATTTAATTAATTTATTATAACTAAGGTCGGAAATCCGTCGGAAATCTATTTATCTAGAGACCAATTTGGGACGGATTATTGGTCGTAGTAAATCTGTCCCAAATCCGTCGTTAATCTCCATCTTTTTATGTACGTCGAGAAAGCGTCAGAAATCCATCGGAAATTTGGGACGGCTAGCATGCCGTCGAAAATCTGTCAGTAATTTGGGATGACTACTAAGTCGTCGGAAATCCCTCGAAAATTTGGGACGGATTTATGTATCGTCGAAAATCTGACTCTATTTTCAGTTTTTCTAGTAGTGTTTAGTGGAAAACAACACGAAGGTATGACGCTATGAAAGGCTTCAAAGCCTTCTACTAGTCTTGTTACGTAGAAATAGAGGGAAAAACACACAAAGGTTGTTGAAAGTTGTAGAAAATCTAGGGGCCGGAGACTTGAAAGTCTTCTAATTGTCTTTTTGTGGGAGTCTTCGATATATATCTATCACACAATTTCTCATTTGATATTAACAACATACGATATTTCTCATTTGATATTAACAACATACGATATGCCATCGCGTTGCGATGAGATAGATCTAATATCACTAAATTATTTGTAAGTCGTATGTAATTGTTAAAGAGGTGATGATGATGATAATAAGTTATTTTATTGTCCGCGCTCAGTTTCGAGAAATACCTATATATCTTTTTGATGTATTAAAAAAAATAAAATCATTTAATGTACATGTTAACAATTATCGTACCATACGATCATAAAAACTTATAATGATATATATGTTAAGAATTATAAAGTTTTTTTTTTTTTAAGCAATGAGCAAAATTTGTTATCCTTCAAAGAAATATCAAATAATAAAAGGCCAATTGGTAGTATCTTAAGCGTGTTACCGAGTAATTTATATACATGATTGATTGATACATGCTTACAAAATAGTTTAATCTTTTATAATGCAAACTTCTATAATTAAATATGTTATTTTAAAAGTTCGAGAAACAAGAAATAAAAAAATATAAATATATATAGTTGATGATGACTTAGGACTTGAATAAATTAGAAACAACTCACCACCCATGTCATCCTCATTTATTACATAGTACTTTTTATCACAATAATGTAGTTAATGTACTCCGTAATATTTTCACGTACTTCCGCTAAATTCAAACAACTTACTATTTATAGTGTTTAAAAGTTGATATTAAGTGATAATATATATAATAACACTACAAAAAATATATCATTTAACCACACTTTTTTCTCCACACTTTTAGAAAGTGTGTAAAAATTATTGAAAAATATATGATTTTCCACACTTATATATGTAAAAAAGAAAAGCTTACTCTTAAAAGTGTGAAGAAATTACAACTTTTCAACACTTAAAAGTGTGGCAAAAAATTTGTAACACATGATTTTCCCACACAAAAGAAAGTGTGGATAAATTGGGTGTTACAAATGGTTTTCCACACTTTTAAGTGTTAACTTTTTTTTCTCACACTTATATATGTGAAGATTGTGGTGATTTCCACACTTATTGATGTAACAATTTTCTCCACATTTTTAAGTGTGAATAATTTAACATAATTCCACACATTTTTTAAAAGTGTGGAGAAAAAAAGTGTGGATAAATGATATATTTGTTGTAGTGTAAGGAGTATATAACACCCCTCTTTCTTTCACATAATATTCTATTATTTTACTCGGAAGCGTATGAATTTAAAACATATTTATATACTGTACATTAATATAATGTACATAAACACTTACTTGTTCCAAACATACCAAATTAAAACTGTTTAGAAACTACACAAGCCGGGGTATTATATTTTACATAACAAGGTTTATAACAAAATCATATCAGAGTTCACAAGCTGTCAAACTTTCTGTAACACCCCCAAAATTCGTTTAGCGGAAGCGTTTTAGTTTAAGTACTGGGGTGTCACAATAATAAAGCATGCATACGTATCAGAGCTTATGATTACAACAGAACATAATATATTAAGATGCCAAAAGTATTAATTACAAGATTTACGATTCATCGAATCGTATTAGTTAAGAGTAATAAGTTTACAAAAGTAGATTTCTGAAATATGACTAAAACATTTCAGTTATACTAAAGAAATCCATGTATTTCCAAAAAGTTGGCATCCTAAAGCTTCACGGGTCGCCTAATTCTCCATGTGTGTTGGCGATTCTTACATGCGCAGCTAATTCCCTGAAAAACATAGTAAAAGTCAACAACTAGGTTGAGTGAATTCACAGGTTTTAAGTTTTCACAAGTTGAATCAAGTTCGTAGCACAGTTGTTATCCAAATACGTTCACAAATAGTATTGCCATAATAATCGAGAATAAGTTTAGGGGAATGTTATCCCAATACCAGTTTTGTGGGTTGTTCGCCCAAAGTTCAAGTTTAAAACACGTGCTGGTCGTTCTCCAGCGATTTACAAATAAACAGTACCGGTCGTTCTCCGGCCAAATACGCACGGGTCGTTCTCCCGTCCAACAAACGCATGGGTCGTTCTCCCATCCAAGACGCACGGGTCGTTCTCCCGTCCCTTGGCCAGTCGTTCTCTGGCACTAAAATACGTGGCTGGTCGTTCTCCAGCGTTTTACACAAAAGTACCGGTCGTTCTCCGGTATACCAAACAAGTTTAAAAGTTATGTTTGTGTCGGTCGTTCTCCGACAAGTTACCAAATGTACCGGTCGTTCTCCGGTAAGATACCAAGTTAGTGTCGGTCGTTCTCCGACAAGTTACAAATATGTACCGGTCGTTCTCCGGTAAGATACCAAAATAGTTTACAGTCGTTTGCAAAACAGTTTACCGGTCGTTCTCCGGTCTAGTTAAAGCAGTTTGTCGATAATTTATCCCATTAGTTCAGTGTGTCAATATGTAAATGTTAATTCGCAAACACCAGTTTGTTCAACAGTTAAATAGTTCAAAGTACTCTAATAGTTCGAGTAAACAAGTATGATAAACAATCATATAAGTAAAAGCAGTTTATGGCAATAAGTAAAATAGTTGACTATGTTTTCCACCCCTGTTCAAAAGCAGTTAAATCAGTAAAAGTAGGGGCTGTGAACTCACCTGTTGAGTTTAAGTAGTTGTGCGAGTGCTAGCAAACCTAAGCCCAAGTACGGTCTGAAATCTCCTAACGTCCTAAACGTACGAGATTTAATAAGTATGTGGATGTTCTAAACTAATCATCCATGCTAGTGTTTGTACAACCAAGTCACGTCCAAATCGTTCGTTTAATGTTTATGTTTGTATTTCGTTGTTTGTGAAAACGTATACGACTCGCTGGTGAAAGTTTGAAATCAACATTTCGATAAAACAAGTATTGTTTGAATTGTTTGTAAGGCTCGTGAATCGTATCGTATAAAGATATGCGTTTCCGGTTAGTTCGACACTTAGTGGAAACAAGTTTTTAAACTTCCTGTTTTTAGCGACGTAAGGTGCGACGCTGAGTGGTTATGCGACGTAGGGTGCGACGTACGGGTCTACGTCGCATTCAGGTTTTGCGACGTCATGGGTTGCGTCGCATAGGCGACGCTCGCAATTTAATGCGACGTAGTGGTCTGCGTCGCTATGTGCGACGTAAGGAAGGGTAATGCGACGTAAAGGCCTACGTCGCAGTACTGTTTTCGGTCCCAATGCGACGTAGTCGCCTGTTCGACGAACAGCGAGAAAAAGTCGGATTTTTGGTTGATTTGGAACGTTTTCGGTTGTATAAAACACTAAAACATGTTATTCTAAGTATGTTAAACACTAAGTAGCAATTATAACTTGGAAATCTAAAGATTTGCGGGATTTGTCGGAAACTTACGAGTGTCGGATTTGAAATCCGAAAAGGTAGAAAGATAGATCGTAGTCTCGTGGTCGTTTTCCTCTATTTTGTTTGTTGATTCGGCGTCGTTTGATGGTAGTTTTGTGGTGATTTGTGTGGTGGTTTTTGGTAGGTGGTGGTGATAATAGAGAGAAAAGAGAAAGAGAAAAGAAGGAAGTGAAAAGAAATGGAGAGAAAATAGGGAGGTGGAGGTGGTTTTGTTCCACTTCTGCCTCCGTGTTTGCGTTCCGTGTTTGTTTATCCGATCGTTAAATATTACAGTATTTCAACTAATGTATTTTTAAATTACATATTTCATTATATTTAATTAGGCTCTTTTTATGGAACCAAATTTATAAATTTTACAAATTTCAACTTTGTTTTATTTTAATTTTTACAAGTTTACGTTTTGCGTTATAAAATAATATGTAAATATTATCGACATAATATTTAATTGTTAACTACGTTATTTAATAATTTCGTTTTATTAAATAATTTTTGTTCACCAACAGTCGTACATTTTTGTCGCGTTTGTTTTCAAATTGATCTGTACGTAATTACGACTACGTAATACTACGCGTACTAACTAGTTGGGCTATGCTAGACTTACCTCTAAAATGTGTTGTGAATTCACTCAAGTAGGGAATTAGCCTAATAATGCAAGTGATTAATGTTATTAATCGTGTTTAAATTTGCGAGGTGTTACATTCTCCCCATGTTAGAGAAATCTCGTCCCGAGATTTGAATCAAGTCGGATCGCCCGCGGCGTATGTTCTCCGATAAGTCATGTCGTTACAATAATAGTAATAGTTTGTGTAGTGATCTATGTTTGCCAATATAGTTTTAACTGTTTAGTATACTCGCGGTATAGTTTGATAGTTCAAGTTCGTTTCGTGGTTAGCGTTTACCAAGTGGTGTGTTCGAATTGACATTCGAATGAAAGAAACGTTAAATCGTAGCAAGAGTTGGTAAGACATACCGTGTTTGCCATAGTCCGCAACAGTTTCCGGTGCACGGAGGATGTATGCGCGGCCACGAGCCGGTGGGATGGTTGCGATGTGGTTGTTGTTGTTTTGATTGTTGTTTCCGGGGTTGTTCTGGTTGTTGTTCAGTTTCGGACATTGGTTTCGAAAATGTCCGGATTCACCGCACTCGTAACACGCGTTTGATCGAGGGGGAGGGTTGGTTTTACAGTTTTGGGCCAAATGACCCCAGTTTTTGCAGTCTTGGCAGAAAGCACAGTTGCCATTATGATGCATCCCGCACTTGTCGCATTTTGGTTTGTTGCAAAGATAGGTTTTGGGTCCAGAGTTGGTGATTGCGGCAAAGGCTCGGGTGTTTCCCGGGTTTCTGTTTTGTTGACCCTGACGGTCGTTACCATCATTGTTCCATTTACGTTTGTGGGTTCCAGAGTCGCCCGCATCAGTACGGGTAAGTTCAGTTTTCCCTGTGATAGCTTTCAGGGTTCCAATCTCGACCGCGTCGTCGGTTAAGCTGTGAGCCAGATCCACTGCGCTCCTAAAAGTGGCGGGTTTGGAGGACATAACCATGCCTCGGATTTGTGGTGCCAAACCCCTGTTGTAACGCTCAATGCGTTTGCTTTCGGGGGTTACCATATGAGGCACCAGACGTGCAAGCTCCTGAAATCTAGTTGTGTAACCGGAAATGTCAGCTCCGATCATCTGAATATTCCAAAACTCGGTTTCGAGTTTCTGCATCTCGTTGGGAGGGCAAAATTCCTCCATCATCATCTGCTTCAGAGTTACCCAGGTCATGGAATGAGCAGCTGGGCGTCCCATAATCTGGACTTGAGCGTTCCACCAGGTTAGCGCTTTGTCGGCTAAAGTGCAGGTGGCGTATTTCACGATCTTGTCGTTGGTGCAGTCGCTGATGTCGATGACTGATTCCATCTTTTCAATCCAGTGGACCAGGCCAATGGCCCCTTCGGTCCCGGTGAAGGTGCTGGGTTTACAAGACTGAAAGGTTTTGTAGGAACACCCCTGCTGGGTATTAGTTGGAGTTTCGCTGTTGACGGGGGTAGCTCCACTGTTGTTGGTTGGGTTTTCACGATTTCTGCTAGCCTCGTACTGAGCAATAGCCTCAGCCACGCGGCGTTCGATGATTTGTTCGGTTGTTTCTGGAGGTACAGGTGGAGAATTTTGTCGACTGTTTCGAGTCTTTCTTTGTTTAGGCGGCATGCTGACGTTCTGCGATGAAAAGATGCAGAAGTCAATGCCAATGAAAAATATGTGAGGAATAAAGTTTCACATATTTCAAGTTTTCGAGTATCAAGCAAAATTTGTCGAATCCCCATCACGTATCTTACGACTATGAAACACCCATATGTACTTAGTATGATATAATCACGTTGGCCAGGCGTCATTATATGATGCCAAATACATACTTCTTTTCATCAACCGTTTAATCACGATCAGGTTCATATGAGATCAGAGTACAATGAACGAGTCGGATGTGGTGAACAGTTCACGCATATCGAGGTATCGTGACGATAGATTAGATGTATGCAAATGTATGTATGCATGTACGTTCTAGCCAAGGCTATAGTCTAGGTCTCTAGGTTTCTAAGTCGCCTAAAGTTTCCTAGTTCGCTATAACCATTGTCTCTGATACCAATCTGTATCACCCCCAAAATTCGTTTAGCGGAAGCGTTTTAGTTTAAGTACTGGGGTGTCACAATAATAAAGCATGCATACGTATCAGAGCTTATGATTACAACAGAACATAATATATTAAGATGCCAAAAGTATTAATTACAAGATTTACGATTCATCGAATCATATTAGTTAAGAGTAATAAGTTTACAAAAGTAGATTTCTGAAATATGACTAAAACATTTCAGTTATACTAAAGAAATCCATGTATTTCCAAAAAGTTGGCATCCTAAAGCTTCACGGGTCGCCTAATTCTCCATGTGTGTTGGCGATTCTTACATGCGCAGCTAATTCCCTGAAAAACATAGTAAAAGTCAACAACTAGGTTGAGTGAATTCACAGGTTTTAAGTTTTCACAAGTTGAATCAAGTTCGTAGCACAGTTGTTATCCAAATACGTTCACAAATAGTATTGCCATAATAATCGAGAATAAGTTTAGGGGAATGTTATCCCAATACCAGTTTTGTGGGTTGTTCGTCCAAAGTTCAAGTTTAAAACACGTGCTGGTCGTTCTCCAGCGATTTACAAATAAACAGTACCGGTCGTTCTCCGGCCAAATACGCACGGGTCGTTCTCCCATCCAACAAACGCATGGGTCGTTCTCCCATCCAAGACGCACGGGTCGTTCTCCCGTCCCTTGGCCAGTCGTTCTCTGGCACTAAAATACGTGGCTGGTCGTTCTCCAGCGTTTTACACAAAAGTACCGGTCGTTCTCCGGTATACCAAACAAGTTTAAAAGTTATGTTTGTGTCGGTCGTTCTCCGACAAGTTACCAAATGTACCGGTCGTTCTCCGGTAAGATACCAAGTTAGTGTCGGTCGTTCTCCGACAAGTTACAAATATGTACCGGTCGTTCTCCGGTAAGATACCAAAATAGTTTACAGTCGTTTGCAAAACAGTTTACCGGTCGTTCTCCGGTCTAGTTAAAGCAGTTTGTCGATAATTTATCCCATTAGTTCAGTGTGTCAATATGTAAATGTTAATTCGCAAACACCAGTTTGTTCAACAGTTAAATAGTTCAAAGTACTCTAATAGTTCGAGTAAACAAGTATGATAAACAATCATATAAGTAAAAGCAGTTTATGGCAATAAGTAAAATAGTTGACTATGTTTTCCACCCCTGTTCAAAAGCAGTTAAATCAGTAAAAGTAGGGGCTGTGAACTCACCTGTTGAGTTTAAGTAGTTGTGCGAGTGCTAGCAAACCTAAGCCCAAGTACGGTCTGAAATCTCCTAACGTCCTAAACGTACGAGATTTAATAAGTATGTGGATGTTCTAAACTAATCATCCATGCTAGTGTTTGTACAACCAAGTCACGTCCAAATCGTTCGTTTAATGTTTATGTTTGTATTTCGTTGTTTGTGAAAACGTATACGACTCGCTGGTGAAAGTTTGAAATCAACATTTCGATAAAACAAGTATTGTTTGAATTGTTTGTAAGGCTCGTGAATCGTATCGTATAAAGATATGCGTTTCCGGTTAGTTCGACACTTAGTGGAAACAAGTTTTTAAACTTCCTGTTTTTAGCGACGTAAGGTGCGACGCTGAGTGGTTATGCGACGTAGGGTGCGACGTACGGGTCTACGTCGCATTCAGGTTTTGCGACGTCATGGGTTGCGTCGCATAGGCGACGCTCGCAATTTAATGCGACGTAGTGGTCTGTGTCGCTATGTGCGACGTAAGGAAGGGTAATGCGACGTAAAGGCCTACGTCGCAGTACTGTTTTCGGTCCCAATGCGACGTAGTCGCCTGTTCGACGAACAGCGAGAAAAAGTCGGATTTTTGGTTGATTTGGAACGTTTTCGGTTGTATAAAACACTAAAACATGTTATTCTAAGTATGTTAAACACTAAGTAGCAATTATAACTTGGAAATCTAAAGATTTGCGGGATTTGTCGGAAACTTACGAGTGTCGGATTTGAAATCCGAAAAGGTAGAAAGATAGATCGTAGTCTCGTGGTCGTTTTCCTCTATTTTGTTTGTTGATTCGGCGTCGTTTGATGGTAGTTTTGTGGTGATTTGTGTGGTGGTTTTTGGTAGGTGGTGGTGATAATAGAGAGAAAAGAGAAAGAGAAAAGAAGGAAGTGAAAAGAAATGGAGAGAAAATAGGGAGGTGGAGGTGGTTTTGTTCCACTTCTGCCTCCGTGTTTGCGTTCCGTGTTTGTTTATCCGATCGTTAAATATTACAGTATTTCAACTAATGTATTTTTAAATTACATATTTCATTATATTTAATTAGGCTCTTTTTATGGAACCAAATTTATAAATTTTACAAATTTCAACTTTGTTTTATTTTAATTTTTACAAGTTTACGTTTTGCGTTATAAAATAATATGTAAATATTATCGACATAATATTTAATTGTTAACTACGTTATTTAATAATTTCGTTTTATTAAATAATTTTTGTTCACCAACAGTCGTACATTTTTGTCGCGTTTGTTTTCAAATTGATCTGTACGTAATTACGACTACGTAATACTACGCGTACTAACTAGTTGGGCTATGCTAGACTTACCTCTAAAATGTGTTGTGAATTCACTCAAGTAGGGAATTAGCCTAATAATGCAAGTGATTAATGTTATTAATCGTGTTTAAATTTGCGAGGTGTTACACTTTCCTTGCAAAGCATCCACTTCCTGATCACCCACATAACAAACATAATCTGCAGGAAGTTAAAATGAGGGATTAGCACGAAGCTAAGTGAATAAATTTATCACACACAATTCAACTTAGCATAATAATCTGTTTACAGCAATTAAACGTAAACACATTTCTATTTCAATTTCAATGAGGATCGGTGGCTCTGGAGGAATCATAATACCCGGGGATTCTCCAAGAACACTTAACGTCAATCTGTATGGCCATTACAGAATAGACCGATAACTATTGGTTATTAAACTCATGCACAGGTCTCAAACACAACAGATGAATCAAAACCTGTGTAATTCACATAATAACCAAAAATCCAACTATACGTTGACCTCAATAACAGATACACATAGAATCACATATCACGTAGATTCATAATCAATAACACAGACTAAACAGTCTTATAATCAATCTACGTTTACTTGTCGCAACCAAACGGTTACAACTAAATCGAAAGGTGAGTTCTAAATCCACTCACCGATACCTTGGCCTTCACAAACTCAGATTCCAAGTATCACTTATCTTTTGGAGGATCTGAGAATCAAAATCAAATATAAGTTAGTAACAATATTCTTAAGATCATAACTTATATTCGAATACAACATATATTGTCACATTTTTTACAACATGTATAATACAATCAATATATGCACATTAGTTAAATATATCAATATACATGTCAAATAGTATTAGTACATTATGATTTAAATGAAGCTTATACTAAAAATGAGATTCTCTGCATAACAGTGGAATCCGCCGGATTCTCAATGAATCCGCCGGATTCAAGGGTTGTTTCAGACTCAACTTTGGACCAGGGTTCTCCAAACGAATCTGGTTGATGAATCCGCCGGATTTAAACCCATTTGACCGGATTCCCAAACCCATTGACCTGATGAATCCGCCGGATTCAATAGGAATCCGCCGGATTCCCTGTGTTCATCGCAAAACTGCAGAACCTGCAACTGCCTAGCCAGCTCGATTTCATACCAAAAACCATTCATGCTCAGTTGCCAATTCGTTTTTAAACATCAAAATAACTATGATTAACAGTAAATAACATCACATATAATCATTTAACATCACATATCTATAAATTTAATCCAAGAGATCATAACCCAAATTCAAAATGTTTGATTCATATAATTACTTACAATCCAGAGATGTACAGCTGATGATGATGATGTTAAACTTCGAATTTCAGTTCCACAAGGTTTGTTTATGGATTTGAGTTTGAGAATTTCTTGTAGCTAAGTTCTAGTTTTAGGTTTTAGTTTAGAGTGAAAGGAAATGATCAAACTTTCCTAAAAAGGAAAGGTTATAAGTCGGCTAAGTTTTTCCCCGACTCCGTATTCACTTAAAACTAGTCCCCTTTCAATCTATTGTCTGGAACCTAAAAACCATTTTGCGAGAAACTTATTTTATTTTACCGTTAACTAAGGTAATTTAAAACGACTAATATTTCACTAGTCACAATAAGTTCTGGGACTTATTTAACTAAGTTTCTCAATTAAACAATTAATACCAAGTAATTTCTAAAACAATTAAATACGCGATTAAAATAATAGAAATTACCAGACCGGTAAGGAGGATGTTACAGAGTAAATAAAATATGGGTCAAATCTAGCCATCAAACTTAAAGTCCAAGTTTTTTGGTCATATCATGCATGACAATTTTAGAGATTAATGTATTTTGAAGAAAAAGTTTATTTAAAACTCTTGTAAAATAACAAAAATATAATTAATCATATATAACTAAGAATAAACGGAGACACCAATAAGGCATGCAAGAATTGAACATTGGTCAAATTTAGTCACCAAACTTAACCTCCAACTTAGTTATCACTCATCCAACTATAATTTATGTTTTATCTTTCATTTAAAAAGTTGATTTATCATTAATACTAAACTTTTTTTAATCACAAAAAACCAAACAACTTAAAATTCATAACTGGTTCATAATTGATATTAGGTGATAATTAATTATAACAATGACACATTAAACTACTCGGTGATGACAACTTTGATCATCATAATTGAAATGTTTGAAGACAACTAAACATGTATAATTCATTAGATGCCTAACACTTTAATTGAATGATTTTATTTTAAGCTATTTATCTCGAAAATGGATATCTAACATTCTCATTAACGATTACAAAAGATGTAAATTTAGTTTTGTTAATTGTTTAATACACACCTACTTAATAAAGGGTTTGGCTAACTTGTGTTCTTAGGTTACAACCTAAGCCTCATTAAATGTATCAAAATTTCGAAATATATCACAAAATTCATTTATTAAACTCACTAATTTTCAATTATACATTTTTATTTATTACAATTTATACTATTTACAGCAAATTCAACTTCATTAAATATTCTTAACTTGTGCCATTAGGGCACAATTTAGATTTTTTCTAAAATAAATATAAAGGGGTCATCATGGCATTATTAAGAAACTTCAAATGGATATGATCGAATCGAGAGCATATATAATCTTCATTACAATTTAAAATTGATCTTAATTTAGTCCAAATGGATGTGAATTAATGACATTTGTTTGAAATTTAAGTTGTATCAATATAAAACAGGTAATGATTTACCGTCCTAAAGTTTCCTGATAATAAACTTTTTAACAACATCGTAACAAATGGCACTTGGCAAAATCTAATAATAAGATCAACAGGCCACTCTGAATTAGTCAATGAGACATGTATTAATTATTTTAATTACGTGATATTAAAAACACAGTAAGGGTTTCAAGATGGTACATATGTTTGTACAATAACATGCATTATGAATAACACCAACTCCAAACTTAAAAGAGACTGATCAATGTTGAAGCAATGTATAAATGAATCATTCCACCGTTAATCTGTTGGACGTACCAATTAGTGTTGTGTGTTCGACGACCTTCAATGCTGACCGGAAATGACTTTCTCGGCATTGAAGAAAGAAAAAGGGTGAAAAATAGTGTACATGAAGAAAAAGGGCTAAAAATAGTGTAAATGAAGTATAAACTTATAACTCAATTACTCTAATATAACTTTTATTTTAAGCAATATACAAAGGATTATATCAAAGTTGATTGCCATATGTATAATAAATCTAGCAATGGTAACCGAATCATTATTTTAATAATTGTTTTTTGTATATGCATGCTGGATTCTTGTCATGTCACACAAAAGAATATTCATTATTAGGAGTTTTTAATTAGTTATGGGTCGGAAATAATTTATAAAAAAAGACGTTTAAACGAGGACTCCAAATACATCCAAGAATATAGGCAAAATGTCACAATCTAAATACTCCATAATTCAACCATTTGTCATATCAATCTCATGATAACAAATTGACTACCATAACTTTTATTGCATGCATCTTTCTTTCTATGGTGATGAAGCAACTAACTATAAATGATCAAAGCGACTTGTTTACTTTGTTCAAACATCGTTAGAATTATTCATTTTTTCACTTATAAGTCATCGGTTTCAAATGTACCGAAACGTGAAACTTAACGAACTTCAATCAATATATATGGTTAAATGAAAGTCAATTAAGGGTATTAATTTTCAAAAAATGATAACTATTCATACTTTATTATATACTATAATCTTATCATAAAATACAGGGTTAAATATACAAATCGGCAACGAACTTTCACTTTTGTACAGGGTTAGGTAATGAACCGATTTTATTACTGATGTAGGTAGCGAACTTTCAAATTCTTTGTCGAGTTAGGTAATATGTATTACGTGGCATATTATCGTAATGCCACGTTTATGCCACGTAATACATATTACCTAACTCGACTAAAAATTTGAAAGTTTGCTATCTACATTAATTATAAAATCAGTTCATTATCTAACTCGGTATATAAGTGAAAGTTCGTTGCCGATATATAACTTTAACCCAAAAATACATGTGTAAAAATTGATACTTGAATTCACATTTTAAAAGCCTTGAAACAAATGGATGGACAATGGTAACTCAATTGGGCTTTTACAATATTGAACCCATTTATTTATATGGGCCTCATCCTAGTAGTAGGCTAGAAGCACAAGTAAAGCTATGAAACCACTCTTATTTCATACTTAGTTTCCTTTTAAAATACACCTTAACAAATGAAATGAAACAACAGACAGTTATTTATGTACATAATAACTACTATAAGGACTCATATATTCTATTTTTCCCAAGCATATATATACAAGTAGCTAGATAGATACAACTATGCCTTATATAGGTTATACGTTAACCACCGGTTCAACTAACTCGACCCGTTCAAGAAGTTCCAATAAACTTCCAGCCTTCCTCTTGGCTCGATCAGTTCCATTTTCACATAATTCCTTCAAGACTTGTTGTCCTTCAACCTCTTTTAAAAACTTCAAAAACTTAATATCACCTGCACAGACACACCACAGAATAGCAACCCCATTCTCACGGTTACGTGGTGATCCAGTCCGAACCACCTCTACCAAAACAGGAATCGGGTCAGCTTGACCAATTGCCACCTTCCCTTCAAAGTGACCAGCAATGATCGCCAAAATCGCTAAACCTTCATCCATCATTCCACAACTAGCATCCTTAACCAATCTCATCAACGGATTTACGATTCCTGCACGTACTGCTCGAACCTTGTTTCCTTGATAAATACACAGGTTAAAAAGAGCGGTTGCAGCATCCTTTTTCCCTCGTGGGGTCCCTTCTTGAAGCAAATCGATTAATAGCGGAATAGCGCCCGCAGCTCCGATGACGATTTTATTTTCATCGACCACCGACAAACTGAAAAGTGTTGCAGCTGCGTTTTCTCGAGCCTCCATACTTCCATTCTTCAAGACATCAACTATCTCTGGAATCGCTCCAACACTGACGATAATTCCTTTATTAGCTTCGTTTATCGATAAATTTAATAGGGCAGTGACAGCATGTTCTTGAGTTCTGCTATCTCGAGAAGATAATAACTCAACTAAAATCGGAATGGCACCATTTTCAGCAATGCATATTCGGTTGTCGGCATTTCTTTTTGCTAGTAATCGGAGTTCACCTGCAGCTGCTCGTTGATCGTCTAAGTTGCCATTTGTGAGTTTTCCAAGTAATGTGTTGATTGCTGTTTGGTCACATTCTGAACCAATTTTTGCTGATCGTACGGTTTTGGAATTTCCTTGTAATTTTGGTAGGTCTATGCCGTTACTTTCGCACCATAGAGCAATTAGGCTTTTTAAGACGTAATTGGGGGTTAATGCTGTGTGTAGTAACGTCTGCTGAGTTTTGGGGCACGTTTTGTGTCCAGCATCTAGCCATTTTTGAATACAAGACCTTTCATACGTCTGCAACATAAAAAAATAGATACACGATTAGAGGCCCATCACGTGAAAGGTAATTCAATCTCACCTAACGGTCCATTTGCATGGTCTAGCCCAACCACTCATCCACCTCACCAAGATATACGTTCTGGAAAATTAGGTTCCTCCATGATGCTGGTGGGGATTGAATCCGGAATAATTTCCAAATGCCCCGATTTCCAGAACAAATTAGGCTACACATGACATATTTGGATGCGTACTAGTTATTATAAGTTGGATTCTTTGAATAGTCCGCAAATACTAATATATAAGTAACTACTAGATAAAATAACCACATTGGCCGTACTTATCTATTTTCGATATATTCAAATGTTTAGTATGTCAAATTTACCTTTATCAGCTGTATATTATATTTTATAAATTATTTGTCATCAAGTTTTTCTGTAATAAAAAATATCATAATTAGTTTTAGTAATTATTCTTATAAATAGTATGACTAACAATGAAAATGTGGATAAGACAAGGGAAAATAAGGGGGTGTTTGATATTGACAGCCAAAAACATTACCAAACACTTCAATAAGAATGGTTTATTGCTCAATTAGTCAATTTAGAAAAAATCCTTTAAAATAAGCAGGTTGGTACTTACTTTTTGGGGGGAGATAAGCACCGTATATTAGATATCATAAATACTTTATTAAAGACGTAAAGGCTTACTACTGCAATTTAAAGTAGGAGTATTTAGATGATTAGTTTGCCTACCTGCCCAGTAGAGACAATTACAGGATCTTTCATTAACTCAAGTGATATCGGGCACCGAAAATCATCTGGAATAACCGGAGATCGATGCCTTAGGAACCCCTTTTCTCGATCAGAGTTACCAATTTCGGGACCTCCCACAATCACAAAGTCATTTATCATCTTAAGAATAAATGACATTGTCTCAAAGCAATTTTCAAGATCTCCACCATTTGATATCACCATATCATGCATTGCAAGTGATTCCTTCCGTAGATCGTCAATGGTTGTTAGATGCAGTTTTACTGAAAGTCTTCTAATCATTTCGGGGTCAGGTTCCATTCCTCTTTTCACCATCACTAAATCTGTTTGAAGTTGCAAATCGGAATACTCCGTCTGTCCTTTTGCTCTTTTAAATTGTAAATGTACAAGCTCTATCTGAAAGATTGTGTTTCAATATGTAATTCTCCAAAAAGTAAATAAACAGTTCTCATATGGGTTCGAACTTCGAAACTCTAAAGATTATAGTCACCTGTTCTTTAACTTCCTCGGGTATATCAAACCTATCATAATGAATTTTGCACAATGCTTCTTCAATCTGTGTTGTTACCCCATGAAACTTGTTGGTGGTTCTATCAATTTGCAACGCCTGTAATACACAAAAAAGAATAACAAGAAATAAATAAATAAAATCATATAGGCCAGTATCATTGACTAGAACAATAAAATCTCTCCATAATGGCATAATGTTAGCTGTTTAGCTACTATAGGAGCATTTATAATAGATTTTTCTCAAAACGGATGCGTTTTAACTAAAAACATAATCTTAATTTCTCTTGGTGGAGAAAGTTTAATAATTTCTTAACTTACAAGAATGACATTAACAAACTTGGTAATAGTTTCAAACTTGTAGTCATCAGTCATCACATACAAAAGGAGATACATACATAACAATGGAGAAGCATAAACTTGAAGGGTAGTAAAACCAATGGATCATGTAAAAAATGGTCAAGAAACTGTAGTGGTCTGTATTTCAAGTTGCATAAAAAGAATAACTATTTTCTATCCTAAGAAAACTGCAATTTTCTTGAGGCACCTACATCCTTAAAAAATCAAAACCTCAAGTACCCTCAAATTTGATTCCTCGTGAATTAAAACAGTATGGAATTTATCCCAATTGATTTTTCGACCGTTTTAAAACAAGAGTTGCAGGTCTTTTAGTCAAATTATTGACTAATCCGGGTTCCATGTATACTCCAATTCTAGGTCACTGAATTTGAGCTCCCAAAATGCTTGTCACTACATGATTCTAGGAGCATTTAGAATATCATTTCCTTAAGACCCCTATAAGAAAGTTTATAATACTCACTAGTTTGTTGATTTCTTCCATTAGTCCATCAACCAAACAAACCAATTCAAGAATACCCATAATCTAATCTAATCTAATCATACTTTAAAATCGACCACAAAAATTTTATAACAACTCAAATAAATAAATATGGAAAAAACCAAAGTACCTGAAGTGTTTTACTTCCTTCATTGACTGAACTTAAAAGCTCAAAAGCCGAATTCAAAGCAATTTTCAAAGACTGTAACCCTTCAACATCATGATCATCAAGTTGCTCTTCACTATCTTTTAATTCCTGAAATAATGGACTTAAAAGCTTCACTCTTCTTACCAAATTCCCATACATATCTCTAACAACATTTCTACACTCAGGTAACCCTGAAAATTGTCTGACTGAGTCAACGAGTTGACTCACTAGTTCATCTCCTTTTTTATTGGCCATTATTGGTACACCACGAAAAAGGACATCAGATTAAGAGCTCATAGACAACCTTTGTTTATATGATTGAAGAAAGTTTGGTTTTTTAGAGAATTGGGTGACTTCTTTGATTGGGTAATTTTTGAGGATGAATCTTGAAGTTGAGATCTGTTCCATTGAAAGAAAAAGTCTAAAAGGGGTTTTTTACTTTTTAGATATAATATTCATAGTTGAAGTTTAAAAAAGAGTCAACAATGGTGACAACAGGGAAATGGTCGAATTTGGGGAACAGCCACAAATGGCAAATTGTAATTGTAATTGTAATAAAATAAAAAAAGAAGAAGAAAATCCTTAAAACCACAATAAATAAAAATTAAATTAACGTGAAATATTTGATGTAAATGTTTGAGTGATAATCGAATTTGGTGTACAAGCATTCTAATTTTACATCTAACTTAATGCTATTTTTTGCAAGGTTGTCAAAGATCGAGATTTTACATTTTTACCACCTAGAAATATGTTTAATTAAAGAGGGAAAAAGGTACTATATATATTGCTCTAATCACAGGAAGAACAAAGAAAAAGTTAGATTAAATTATAATTAAGAGCTATGTGTGATGTGCAAGTAGATTTTAGGCGTGTATACATGATTTCTTAATTACAAACCTTAAAATATCGTGAATAACGATCATCGCAATATATATATATATATATATATCTTCTAGCCCATTGGATACTGCAAGGTAGGGCAGATAAAACGATAGATATACTATTACTCCGTACATATCTTCCATTTGCAGGTACGAAGTTGATGAACAAATGATGTTAACAACTACAAACTCATCAAACAAAACGGTGTAACCGTGAACTTACAAACTTGTAGCACAACGAAAGATAAGTTTTGACAAAATTAAAATGGACTCTAAAACAATAGAGGCTGCCAAACGATATGCAGGCAAATGCACCTTCTGACCATGAATCATATATCTCTTGATAGGGCCACTTGATGCAGGTTACAAGCCCCAATACTCAATGTATAAGCAATAAATGTAATACGCCAACCGCCAAGCCAGAAAACAAAAAGATTCAACCCATGTTCTCCATGAAGGTATCAGTCAACGTGTTACCATTGATAATCTTTGTTGTCCCTATGATAATGTCATATGCCATCCCTTCCTGCAGGTAACAAGAAACATCGAGATTCGAATAAAAAAAGGAGTCTAGTTTTTAAAAGCATCATCACAATAATCCAACTCATGAAGAATACCTGAGAGCTTAGAAAACGGAGTGCAGAAATCTCTGCAAATGTCACCCCTCCAACAAAGACAACAAGAACAAGAGAACGCCTCCCATCTTGAGGTCTGAAAACCATTTCAAACGTAAATCAAACGCTAATATTATGTAAATAAATTACTATCATTTATTTCATATACAAGGATTGGGTGGTAAAGAAAACGTACTTGTCCATGTGTAAACCCCCTGGTAATATATCATATGATGAACTGTTGGCAAATGCACTCTGAACCAGGTGGTCATGTAAGTCAATTAGTCAAATGGTTATATTATGTAAAAAGGAGAAGATGAACACAAAGTAAGGAATTATATATATTCAAGGAGTTTCGACAAAACAGAAAAGACAGACATGCTTAATTAGTACTAACCCTCTTCGACTCTGTATGTGGGCCGGGCAACAGCTTCAGTATTTCTTCAAGAGGGCGCCTGATGGACCATATAACACATATGATGCATTGCAATGTTAAAAAGAAAGAGAGAGAGAAACAAGACATGGGAGCTTAGACTGAAGAAAGTTGTGCTACAACATCTGATAATTAGAAATCTGCCAATCAAAGTTATACGACGTATTTACTACACCTTATGCATGTGTCAATTTGGGTCGTGTTTAATCTCAAACGGGTCAAATAAAAAAATTAGTGAAATGGGAAACGAGTCAAATGAGTCCACCAGGTTGAAGTAGCCAAAATCAAAGTCTAACTTTACTGCATAAATTTCATAGATCATTTTTAATGGAGGACATATTTTACTAATGATATATTGTTTTGTGTATTTATTAAAAAGTTCTAAAACTTCTGATGATTAAAGATCTGCCTGGTTCAATTCAGCATATGCTAATAGTGACATGTTTCAAGTTTCAACCTAGACCCATTTTGACCTGTTACCAGACCGCCCGGCATACTCATCTTATCACCTTTACATTATTAAAGCCAACAGAAAGAAAAGAGGCAGAAATCAAATTAAGCTCACCATCCAGATCGAATAGCATGTTGAATCAGGCGAATGCTTAGAGGAGCATATCCAGAGAAAACATACGAAATATCTTTAGGACTGCCACCAAAAAAAAAAAAAAAGACAACACCAGAAATCAAATGCACAAAAACTAGAACAGAAAGAACTAAATCTTAAGATAAAATAAAAATGTTAAGTTGATCATCTTCAAGATATATCACCGTTTCAAGATATGATGACTTAAAGTGAAAAGGTAACTACACTTTGGCAGGGGTAATATAAATACATTACTTGGTTGTGTCGGTATCCTCAACCACAAGTTGAAGAGCACGTTTGATCGTCAACCAGTTGTTTTTTCCCTCCTACAAGAACACAAGTGAACTAAACTTGTCTAATCTGTTCAAATAAGAAAAAGGAAGAAAAACAGCAAAAATGGGCTAATGGCAAGTGCAATATCAAGAACCTGCTTCCTGACCAACCCAGCTTTTTCCAAATTGTTAAGAGTAGCTATGTGCTCAAATCCATAACTGTGAAGAATCTCTCTCCTATATCAGGATAGCAACAAGCATAAAATGAGCTAATTATTTCTTCACATATGTATAGTGAAAACTAATACAATATATCATAATCACCTAAGATAGTCAAAGTTCCTTTTTGGTAATCCAGCATTGGTAACTGAGAGTAAGATAAGAAGGCGGAGGACACTAATAAGAGGCTCCTGTTTATGAATCATCTCTTCAATGTACTCAAAGCATCTGTAAACATAATGATAAAAGCTCAGTAATTGTAGTTATCTACATCTAACAAAATATGTTATTTGAGCTCACATATCATAGCTTTCAGCCTCCACGATGGTGTGTTCCATGTCAAGTCGCCCAAGAAATGAAGATTTTGAAGTAAGTGTGGATAAATGCTGAGCAAGATTTATGTGCCTCTAAAAAAACAATAAACAGCATTTCAAACTTGGAACTTTCTTATGAACCGAAATGAGCTAGAAGAATTGCTGGAATAGGCACATACGGTCATTTCTGGCAATGAGTTGAGCTTTTTGACAAAGTCCTTTAATTCAGAGACTGTCTGATTCTGTAATCACACGCCTTTTATTTGTCAAGAATTCAAGATAAAAGACAAATCACAACACTTGTAAATTACATCAGAAAATTATTGACTTACAGTAGTTGTCATATCTGTGTAGTCCTGCTTCATGGATGTTGCTTTTTGACGTAGAACCTGCAATCATACTGCAGATGGCAACTAAGGGTGTGCTTGGTTGGGGGTATTAGGGGGTGGGGATAAAAAATTCTAATCATTTAGACTTAATTTGTTATGAAGAAATGAACCCATTGCTCACTATTTGAGTAATATACCATTACTAAATTAGGGGAAATAATTATTTTTGCTTTCATCCCACGATTTATCCCTCTTTGTCACCACTATCTACATGTTCATTCTTTCTCTCTCTTCTAATACCACGGTATAACTTATACATATATATGATTATATATACCAGGCAAACCTAATTAGGTAACGGTCTTCATTTTTTCCGAATTAATAATATTCTAACGTTTACAAACCATTAGTAATGCAATAATAATACTCATTTTCATTCCTTATATTCCCATTTGTCACCATTCCCTAATCAGAACCAAGTGGCAACTAAGAGAAGACATCTACGGCATATATTACTAGAGCCCAGAAGAATATGCTATCTAAATTGTAAATGTGCACAGACAAGCATAGATGAGAACTGTTTTTGCACTGAAAGACATAAGCATCATGGACCTCATGGTGATTATAGATCAACCTGGACAACAACTTCGAAATTTAGATCCCTGGTCTCCCTGAACAGCTTGTCACTGAAATATAATTGAAGTATCTTACAAAAACATAATCACCATATAACACACATATGTACAGCAAGTGACTTGTATATACAATATTAGAGGAGTACATACGTTGAATTAAGAGGAACCTTCGTTTTTTTCCCATCTTGTTGGTTAGCACCCATGATTGATGCATCTATTTCCACAGCACCATTATTGATGTGTAAAAACTGCAAAATTAGATATTGCTTACAGAAAATACCATGAACCTGTACCTTTCAATTGCACTTCTGAATGGTAAGTGCATAATGCCTCGTAATCAAGCCAAAATGAGGCGAAAACCATATCCAAATCATCAATCATAACAGGGTTAAAACAATCTATAATAGATAGACGTAAAGTAGTTTGGGCATGATATTTTATCATACATGAAAATGTGAAAGGCCATTTTGTGTGAAAGGTCAAGTTTGGTGTCAGATATATTTTTACCATTGTACTTCAACTGAGACTAAAGTATATTGTGTTTACCTCGTCCATAAGCCCTTCGTATGTCAACTGAGAACACATAGGAGTAACCATATCCAACTGCAACGCAACAATAATAATGTAAGTTTAAACACAGAGCCGTGTCAGATTAGAAGTAAGCAAAAAGATCCGATCCTGCTTTCCAACACGGTGTAAAAAAGTACATCTAAGTATGATATTAATGCATCCATATAGTATGTACTACTAGATGAAGTACCTCTCTGTCCAGAATGATAAGGGTATTTATTTCAGGGACGCCCGTCTACAGGTTCAAGAAGAAGAGTGAGAATAGTTACTATTTTTCATGTATCATGTCAACGTATAATTACTAATAGAAAGAGCGAGTCGATTATTAAATGCATCATTTCATATGGCATTGTATAAAACATGATTACATCAGTTGAGTTGACAGGCTCTTCAGCTTGCATACGATTAAGCATGTCAGCAACACGTACAGATGCTTTCCCTTTTGCCCTAACATTAGGTATCAGACCAAAAGAGAACTGCAGAATACATCAATCTCAATCATTCTATAGCATCAGTATATAAAGAGATAATTATTAAGTAAATAAATCAACTGAACCTCAAGCTTGTGGATGGCTTTGGCAATATGCCAGAGAGAGGTTGAGTCACCATCAGTAAGACATTCCTGTTAAGTGGAAAACAAGCCACACAGAATTAATGGAGACAAAATAGCTAAATACTTTAAATTCAAGGAATTACAGTTCCTAACATCTTAATAATGTAACGATACATACTTTAAAAGATAAGTCAAGCTCAAATGAAATTATATCCTCATCCAGTGGAACAGCATACAACGGGAACTCCCCAATAGTTATTAGATTATGAACTTTTTCATCCTCGAGAAGCTGAAAAGCAAATATTGTTTGTGAATATCGAATAATATCATCATCCAACCATGTGCTACAGTAGAACAACTTTGTAAGGGTACGAGAAGAACTTACTTTCTCACATGCAACAGCACGACGTGGGACAAAATAGAGAAAATACTCTCTTTGAAGCCCTTTAGAGGTGTCATTGTGAATATGTGAAGAAATAAATTTCATCAAATGAAGCTGAGTTTGTACGAGGTACACCACTTTTGTACAGTTACTCTCAATTGGATCCGCATTAAGATGATGCAGTTCAGCCCCATGTTCCTGTTTGTGCATTTCGTTTAGCATTGACGGCCAGAGAACCCAAATTATGGCAGCTTATAAATAACTTGAAGTCTTTGAATTAGTATATGGATGGGAAAGTTCTATTATCAAGATTGTTTGGGAGACAGAATATTTTATTATCATTATTGGTAAGGTAGAAATACACTTTTCTTTTCACTCATTGTTTTAGCAGCAGTTGTCAAATATCTACCTGCTATGTGCCTATGTTTAACAAGAGAAATGGCAGATATAAGAGGTGTAGCTGCCTGGGCTGCTGATACTAGTCATTAACTTGAATCCCAAAAATATCAAGTGGGTGATAATTGATTCATGCAGACAATAAATGTAACACCCTTGGTGCTCCAGCCTCCAGGGCTACTTTCTTTTTCTGTTACAAGCTTGTAAGTTTGTTTTTGAACAACAAGAAATTTTATTGATAATAATAGCAAACAAAGAGCTTCACTTCACAGACAACAGACCATGATCCCACACCACCCGTGTCAACTAAACGAGTTAAATAGGTACAACCACCACCCTTTAGTTATTACTCAAACCAACTACGCGAAGAACTTAAAATATCAGCCAGCGAACCTTCAAAACTATTTAATACCCACACAAAAAACTCATCTACCAAAAAATCAAATTAACCTAGCTTGAAGATAAAAACTATCAACCATTAACAGACACATCCATGACGAAAGCTAGCAGCTACTCTTCCTTTAAGCTTGTAAGTTGTTAATTAATATGACATCTGATAACCATGTAATTTAAATCATGGTTCAATTATAGTTACTGCCTTACAGGTATACATGTAAGATGCAACAAGGAAGTGCTATGATATGATGCTGTACATTACACCTCTCATAATCTTACTTCGATGGTATTTGCAAGTTCAAATTCTGGCTCTATCTAGAGCAACTAACAAGCATATTCTGGTTCTAAACGGAATGATCATAGACAAACAGTTAAGAATGTTTGGTGTTCTAGTCAATTCAAAGCTACACCTTTTATGATTCAAATTTCTGTTCATATGGTATCAAACTACAAATGTAGCACCAAATATTACACTCATTAAACAGTCAAGTTCTACGAAATTTTAATCAAACTATTACAGAACTTCACATCTTATGTTGATATTCAAACCTAATAAGTTAATGAGTCTTTTTACTCCAAACAAAAACGAAAATGAAATCATTAGAAGTTAAATACTATTAAAGAGTTTTACAGTATGACTGACCTTAAGAACTGAAGTCTGAACGATTAAGGACAAGGAACCACCTAGCTTCGGATCGATTACCAAACACTTTTTCCCTCGAATCTATATATATAACATCAAATAAAATAATTTACGAATAATCTAAACATAGTAGGAGTATATCAAATTCACATAATCATGATCGAAATCAGTAGAATTCGAGCTTACATTCTTTAGGATTGTTATGAGCTCTTTCTGAGACTGATCTCTGTAATTCAGATTGAATCAAATTAAAAACATAAAGATAACCCTAGAATTGAAGCAGATGAACTGATATTTATAATTTAGAAAATTGACTGAGTAACTAACCTTATAGGAGTGAAATTGATAGGTCCGTTTTGTAAATTAGGAATTTGAGCCATTATGTGTTTCTCTTTAATTAATCTACGATCGCCTTTTTAATCTGTGTGATGGAATCACAAACGAAAATGTGGATTTAGGGCTTTCGAATCCCAGAGAAATTATGTTTTTGTAACTTTCTAATCATGCACAACACCACTTCAATAGACGTATCCAGAGATGTGAAACTACCAAAAAAGTAAAACTGTCTACAAACAATTAAACCTATGGAGGTTGGAGAATTTTAAGACGGTTTTTGGAAAAATAAAGTCAGCACGTTATTAATATGTTATAAATGGTGATAATCCGACTTTTAAAAAAAAAATCAATTTTTACCTTAAATATTTTAGTTTGGGTTATATAATACTTCATGAAAATTATACCAATGAAAATACATTTAAAATCTCAATCCATTCATATATTTTGAATCAATTATCATATAATACAAACAAATATATTTAAGACTAAAGTTGAAAAAGAAAGGGGTAAGTGCACGAAAATGTAATGAACTATGCTCTGACATTCATTGTATGTAACGAACTATTCGGTCATTCATTGTATGTAACGAACTTGCTAATTTCCTCCATTGTATGTAACGAACTAGTATTTTCCTTGATTTTTCCAAGTGTTGATTATGTAGGGCGACACGTGGCGTTCTTAGGACCGTTGATCTGCCCAAAATACAAGTTCGTTACATACAATTAAGAAAATTAGAAGTTCGTTACATACAATGAATGTCAGAGTAGTTCGTTACATAAAATGAATGTCAGAGCATAGTTCATTACATTTTCGCGTACTTACCCCAAAAAGAAATACTTTGAAAAGTCAAAACAGGACATTTGTAATTGAACGGAGGTAATAATAAATTATTAGATTAGATTTTTCCTAGTCATGATTTATTTTGGATTTTTAATAGATGAAGTAAAATTGATGGATCATGAATGCTTAATAATAAAACTAAAATAATACCCGTACAATACTACGGCCGGAGTAACGAACGGTCATAGGTTGTCATAGGTTACAATGGTGATGATGCTAGTGAAAAATTGAATATATATATATATATATATAGACTTGGGATCTTGTGAGAACAAGGAGTTTCCGTGAGAACGGTGAGAACACATCTTAGCCATCCATTTTTTGATCAAAAAACCTGATTTTAGATGTGGCATTTTTGTAAATACTTTGAAGTTTGATTTTGAAGGGTTCACATAAGGATTGCTATGTGAAGTTTAATTTTTTTTTATTCACAATAGTTTTAACATGGTGAAGTTTTATTTAATTTTTATTAATCAACATATTTGAAGTAGTGAATTGATAAGTATAAAAATTAATCTTTTCAAAAACTAATGTTAACAAAAAAATATTTACTTAATCTCATTAAAACTATGTGAATCTATAAAAATAAAAATTCATAGCATCGTAATCTTATTTTAAAAAAAAATATTAAACTTAACCTCACCAAAATGATGTGAAGCTAAAAAAAAAAGAAGCTTCGCGTGAGCAAAATGATGTGAAGCTAAAAAAAAAAGCTTCACAGGAGCAAAATGATGTGAAGCTAAATAAAAAAAGATTCACATGAGCAAAATGATGTGAAGCTTAAAAAAAAAACTTCACATGAGCAAAATGATGTGAAGTTAAAAAAAAAACTTCACATGAGCAAATGTGATATGAACCTTCCAAAATCAAACTTCAAAGTATTTACAAAATTGCCACCTCCAAAATCAGGATTTTTGATCAAAAAATGGATGGCTAAGATGTGTTCTCACCGTTCTCACGGAATCCCCTTTTCTCACCAGAACCCAACCCTATATATATATATATATATATATATATATATATATATATATATATATATATAGTGGGAGGTTCAAATGAGAACCAATATAAAGTTAAGAACTTTGAGAACCACAAAGAATACATGTTTGTTCACATGTGATTAACTTCAATCATATGTGAACATTGATGTACGTTTAATTGAAAAAGAAAAAAGTCAAAAAAATCATAAATTTACGTCTTAAAACACATTTTAACCGATTTGTTCACATTATCGTTCACATGTGAACACATATTTGTTTTTTTTTGCGTTTTTCGATATAATTTTATGATTTTTTTTTACTTCTTTCTTTTTCAATTAAACGTACATCAATGTTTACATATGATTGAAGTTAATCACATGTGAACAAACATGTATTTTTTGTGTTTCTCAAAGTTCTCAACTTTATATTGGTTCTCATTTGAACACTCCCCTATATATATTGTAACATCCTCCGTACCGGTCTGGTAATTTCTAATTTAAATTGTTTATTTAATTGTGTTAGAAATTATTTGATATTAATTGTTAAATTGAGAAACTTAGATTAATAAGTCTCAGGACTTATTGTGAATAGTAAATTGTTGATTGTTGTAATTTACAATAGTTGACGGTAAAATAAAATAAGTTTCTCGCAAATGATTTTTAGGTTCCAGGCAATAAATTTAAAGTGGAATAGTTTTAAGTGGATACGGAGTCGGTGTAAAAGTTTAACCCGACTATATAACTTTCCCTTTTAGGAAAGTTTCTCACTTTCTTTTAAACCTTGAAACCTTAAAACTAAAAATATAAACAATCAAGAAGCTTTGAAATCTTGAGCTGTGATTGTGATCTTGTAACATTCATATCATCATCATCATCATCATCATCTGTGTTTAGTAATCTTAAGTAGTAAGTTTGATGTATTTTGATTATGTTTAAAGTTGCAAGTGTTTGATTGATATGTAAATCAAACTTGGAAAAGTTGATTTCAATGTTAGGAAATGGTTACTTGATGTTACTGATTGTTATAGTTGTTATTTGGATTGTTAAAATGATCATAGAAACTGATATGGTGTGATTTGGTTTAAAACTTTCGGATTTGGGTTTCTTGTTGTGCGATGGTTGCTGATACAGGGTAGGTACCCGGCGGGTAGAACCCGTACCCGGCGGGTAGTTCGTATAAACCAGGAACCCGGCTGGTAAACCGGGAACCCGGCGGCTACTCGAGGCTTTAAAACCCATTTAAGTTCTGTTACCATGAAAGTTAATATACCCGGTTGTTTTGGGTTGTACCCGGTTGCTAAACCCTGTACCCGGCGAGTATTTGGGCTACCCGGCGGGTAGTGACACGGATTGTACAATTTTTCTTTTGTTGTAACACATGTGCTAATTATGATGTATATCAGTTAACATGCTTAATTACGTATACTGAGCATGATTAGGAACTTATTATAGTTATGTGAATACTATTTAGTTCCTTAAATTATGTTGGATATTTGTTAAGTATTGATGATCCTGCTTACTAACTTATATTTGATTGTGATTCTCAGATCCTCCAAAAGATAAGTGACACCTGAATTCTGAGTTTGTGACTACAGAGGTATCGGTGTGTAGATTTGAAACTCACAGTTTGGTTTGGTTGTGTCAGTTTGATTTCAATCAGTAATTATAGGATTACTATTGATAGAATGTTAAATTTAAAATGATATGTCATTGGATTGGTTGATTGATTAGCCTGTGTGCTGGAATGTAGAATCCAGAGGTCAACTAGATTGTTGGTTGGACTTGATTGCTATTGTTGGTCAACACAGGGTTGCGTACATGTGTTGATGAAGATTAGCAATAAGTTAGCGGTTAATCACTGTTTTGGCCTACAGTTGATTTAAGTGTTCTAATGGGGCCACCCGGAACAGGGTCCTTAGGAACCACCGTTCCTCTTGACGATATTTGTTACATTATTGATTGTGAACAGATTGCTAGCTAAATTGAATTGTAGTTGATTATTCATTCACTTAGCATCGTGCTAATCCCTCAATTTACTTCCTGCAGGTTATGTTTATTATGTGGGTAGTCAGGAAGGGATGTTTTGATGCTGGGAATGTTTGAAACTTGCAACTCTGATCAAGTTCGTTATAAACAATGTTTTGTAAAATATAATGCCCCAGTTTGTAGATAAATTAACTGTGTTTGGTTTAGTAGTTAAACAGGTTGTATAAATGTTTGTGAAAATTTCGAGCAACATTTTAATGAAATATGTAGTGTAAGTATACGCTTCCGTGGTAAATAATATAATATTGTGTTCTTAAAGGAGGGGTGTTATAAGTTGGTATCAGAGCCATAGTTTGGGTGAATTGAATATGACAGTATGTTCAATCCTAAACTTTGATTGTGTTGTGTCAAACATTCTTGGGAATGGGATTATGTACTGAATGCGAATTGGTTAGTAGAATAGGTGCTAACGATTAACGATTTGTGAGCTGTTGTTGTGTTTACAGATATGGCGGATAACGAGCAACCACCTGTTAACCCTAATAATGCCTCAAGGCCTGAAATTCATGCTGAGACTCATGATGACCGGACTGAGCATGCTGGTACTTCTTTCCATGCTAGAGAGGAGTTAGAAAGAGATGAGTATCTACTTCATTTGGAAGAGGAAAATCAAGCACTCAGAATGTATAAACAACAAAAAGAGGCTGAATCATCTCATCCTGTGTTTAGTACGATTTCACCGCCAAAACAAAAGGTATGTTCTTTTAAAACCTTTATGAGCAGTAACCCGTCTGTGTATTCTGGTAGTACAAATCCTTCCGTAACTCTAGATTGGTTGAGGGATATTGAAAAGAAATTTGAAGTTTGTCAATGTGAGGAGGAATTAAAGGTTCCTTATGCAACTCAACTTTTAAAAGGACCAGCTATGAATTGGTGGGATTCGATTACTTCTGTGTTATCTCCTTTTCAGAAAGCCTCTATCCGATGGCCTGATTTTCATAATGAAGTTTGTAAGCAGTATTGTTCAAACTTTGATATAGCTCGGATTCGAAAGGAGTTTATGGATTTGCAATTAACTGATAAAATGTCAATGGATGATTTGATTAATCAGTTTTCAGAGAAACTTAGGTTTGTTCAGCAGTGGGTTCCTGATGAGAGGACCAGAATCGAACAGTTTGTGGGTACTTTACCTAATCATTATCGAACTTCAGTGAGGTTGGCGGGCTCTCTTTCCCAAGCTTTTATGTTTGCTCGGTCAGTTGACAGTGATTTGAGACCTCAAGAGGCACCAAGTAAATAAATGGTTTCTCATATATCTAGGAGTGAATCTTCTAGTAAAGGTAAGCAGCGGTGGCAAGGAAATCAACAGGGTAAGAAACAAGAAAGTCGTTGTGGTACTTCTGATCGTCCCAATTGGTGTATTAAATGTAGAGCTAGACATTTTGGGACGTGTTCTGTGCAAACCACTAGATGTGTGAAATGTGGTGTGATTGGTCATGAAGCCAAAGACTGTGTTTTTCCTACATATGTGTGTTGGAATTGTCACAAAGAAGGTCATCGTGCAAATAAGTGTTCTGAGGCTAAGAGACAGGGTTCAGGGTCGGTTGTTAGTTCGTCATCTTCCGGTCAGAAGCGGAAGAATCCGCCATCTGCAGTTAGTAGGGCTTTTCAAATGACAGTGGATGAAGCTGTTCACACAGATGCTGTTATCACTGGTACTTTTCTTGTAAACTCTGTACCAGCCCGTGTTTTGTTTGATTCTGGTGCAAATTGTTCTTTTGTATCTGTGTGTTTTTGTGATAAGTTGAAAATGATGCCTACTGTGATTACAAACCCTGTGGAAGTAGAAATAGCTAGTGGCAAATTAGATCCTGTTACCACTTCGGTAATTGGAGCTAGAATTATGATAGATGGCCAGACTTTTCCAATTTCATTTCTGTTAATGCCGATTGCTAGTTTTGATGTGATTATTGGCATGGATTGGTTAAGTCAGTGTAAAGCAAGTATAGATTGCCACAATAAGCTGATTAGAATCCCAATTTCTGATGAGTCATATGTTGTGGCTCGAGGAGAAAGGGATAGTGGGGGTATACCTTTGATTAGCATGATGAAAGCTAGGAAGTCATTGTCCAAAGGTTGTGAGTCGTACCTATCTTATGTGATTGATACTAAAGTAGGGAAGAAATCTCTTTCTGATGTCCCGGTTGTTTCTGAATATCCGGAAGTGTTCCCTGATGAATTACCTGGTTTACCACCGGTTAGGGAAGTTGAATATCAGATTGATCTTGTTCCTGGCTCGTCACCTGTAGCCAAAGCTCCCTATAGATTAGCTCCGTCTGAGATACGTGAAATGATGAATCAGATACATGAGTTGTTGGACAAATGGTTCATTAGACCTAGTTCTTCTCCTTGGGGTGCACCAGTTTTGTTTGTGAAAAAGAATGATGGGTGTCGCGGTCCCAGCGGTCGATCGGGTTTTAAAATCCGAGTCGTTGTACCGACGGCTACCGAGACGCACGACGGGTTGAAAGTTTTAAAAATTTATATTTGCTGGGCTCAAACAATGCAAGCTACCTACCTTGTGGGTAAGGTGGCAAGTATAACTCGAGTGTCGTCCAAAATCGGAACGAATTGAATTGAATTGGAACCTACCAAAGATAACTTGACAATAAGATGGGTTTAAAACAAGGTAGATATGGGTTTTGGTTTTATCTAATCTAACCTAAAGACAGAAATTAAAGTGCAGAAAAGTAAACGAGAATATAAGCAGCAGGTAGAGAGTGATTGCTGAAATTTCGACTATTAGGGTTTCGGGATGATATTATATTGATGATAGGTGATTACTCTGGTCAAGAATCTTCTAAACGGTCGGTGTAAACACTAGGACCCAACGTCTAGGTGTAACCCTAAAGCATATGTCACTGAATCCTAGGCTATCCTGATTCTGGTCAGATGGGACTGTCTTCAGACCCACCTCACCGTCTCTTTCGGAGACCAAGCGTGTGACACCCGGTCAAAAAGTGCAAAATTCGAGCCCAAATTTAAACTTTCTTTCCACATATTATATACGCATAATACCGAAGTATTCAAGTATTATATATATATTTATATATATAACATGAAACGATTATTCAAAAATCGCGTATAAACAAATCTGACAGATCGCATAAATTCAAAAACGGACGTTGGTGCAAACCTTTTATAAATAATATATTATTGTTAAAAATAATAATTATTTACTTGGATAAAATTTGAACACTTTTCGTTCACTTAAAATGTGTCCAACAAAAGCTGAAACCGCGCAGAACTAAGTTATAGAATTATAACACAAACATTTTTTTTTTTATAAAATGTTTCGACTCAAAAACATTTTGAAATTATATAAATGAATTTTATAAATTAAAAATATTAATTTATTTACGATCGGGTACACAAACACGGGTATTTTATACTATGAAGTAGAGACAAACCGTATCCATTTTTAAAATGAGTTGGTCCAATCATTTTCCTCATTTCATGGATCTAGTTTCCTTGATGGTTGACTAAAACCAACACCTACACGTTAGTTTCATTTCATTTACTTCATTTCTTTTTCATCTTGATGATATCCATCTATCTCTCGGCTCTCATTACCAAACAACAGCAACAACAAAATTAACAACGATCAGCAGCAACAACCGGTAACATCATCATCATATTCATTATTGATCATCTTCATCCTCTAATTCTCTTCTCTCTTTGTTACAACCGCAACCCGCCACCATCATCATTTTTTTCGGAAATCATCATCACAATCGGAGAAAGGGAAACAAGGAAAGGAACTTCATCATCGTTATCTCATCATCATCACCATCAATCTCTTTCTCCCTTCCCTTCTCGGCTCACCATCACCAACCGAGAGCACCACCACCGATCGGCACCATCACCGCCCGAGACCACCACCTTCGGACCACCATCACCATCGGGTTACAACGGCACAGGCGGCGCAACAGCAGCAGCAAACCAACACCTCATCATCATCATCATCGGGCTACACTATCATCACCTCCGATTCCATTTCCATCCGTGGGTAATCTCCCATTTTTTTTCTTTGATTAAATCCGAATTAGAAAGCTTGTAATCTCAATGTTATAATGTTATATCTGTTATTGTATCTAAAAATTTGGATTAGAAAATTGTTTGTGGAATTGATTTTGTGACCTGAGCTGAAAACCATGAGGAACCCGGCGGGTTTCGGGTTGACCCGGCGGGTTGAGCCCAAACCCAGACATAGAACCCATCTGTTTTGTGTTATAACCCGGCTAGAAGTGAGTGTTGCCAAAAATGGAGTTTATCATAAAATACTTTTTAACAAAGTATCAAAATTATCCGTCGCGAATATTTTTATACAATGACGATTATACGAATAATATTTGATCAAACGAAACTATTTATAGATTATGATTAAATATCACAACCAATCGTAAGAACACGTTTAAATGAAATATGTATATGTATTTGTGGGTGTTTATTTCTACCGTCAATAAGAGAATCCAACACACATATGTATGCTTGAATATTTAAAATCAACAAATTGGGAAAAGCTTTTTTTTGAAATAAACGAATGAAAAGATGACGAATTTGGTCTTGTGAAAAGCTTCCACCGACACTTTCTCAAAACCACATTTATCTACCTTTATTTAATATTATTTGTCAAAAGAGATGATTTAACAAAAGCTAGTGGAATTTGACTACTTGTGTAAATAATTGAATACTTTGAGTAAAATTGAATCGGATAAACATATATATGGATGGTTTATTAACAACATCCATTTATTCATTTTAATCTCACGTGTTTAGGATACTAGGAGATTACGGTTGGATCATAAGGATATTATAGGATCGCTAGCTCCCACAGGTGAGTTCATAGCCCCACCTTTTAACTGTTTTATATGTTTTGGGGGAAAATGCATACTCAATTAATCATTTCATTGTTAAATGAATACCAACCGTTTATCGGATATTGTGACATAAACACTATGTTCTATTATCAATAACTTTTCTAAATTGTACTTAAATGTGTTAAGTATTCATGTGATTGCTTTAGGGACCATAGCTTCTCCCTATACTTATGTTCCACAATTACTAGGCTTAGGCTAGTACTTAAGTGAACATCACCCGTAGATCTCAATATGCTTGCTAGGCCGAGGACTAGGAGTATATGTCAGGGTAGTACTTGGTACTGTTTGCAGTCAAATAGGCAATGGTTATCCATACCTAGGCACGTTTTGTCACACTTAATATCTAAGGGATGTAAGTACGTACTTAGATACATTAACTATTCTCATATATTATATGACAATTATAGGTATATCCTGAATATCTATATCATCTCCTTGTTAAATCAAAATCAATAACACGCTGCTAGCTGTTATCACTTGAATAAGTATATTTATATATATATATATATAATTATATATTTGTATACTTACATATATGTTAATTCAAGCACTCGGTGCTCTTCAATTTATTTATGTGTAATGATATACATATACATATACAAACATGACTCTATTAATCGGACCTGTCTAGATACACCCGATTCTCCTATGTTTATAAACTCACATAAATCATTGGTCTGTTGAGACATCAAATCAATAAAACCTTGCGCGTTTAATACGCCCGGCAGGTTTCGTCATCAAATCATTGGTCGATGTCATCTTGGATGACACACAACGATACCACGGTTGGTGGTACAAAACGATACTACGGTGGGTGGTACAATTCACTATCATTTTGGATGATTCCAAACGATATCACGGTGGGTGATACAAATCAATACGAGTTGTTACTCGTCATCATTAAATCAATACGAGTTGTTACTCGTCATCATTAAATCAATACGAGTTGTTACTCATCATTAGTAAATCATTACGAGTTGTTACTCGCCATCATTTATATTAACAGAGGTCAATACTTGATCTTGATAGTATTGCTACGAGTTATACTCGTCGCATTAGAAGACACACTAGATTAGGTTTGTTATCAGGTTACCACCATTAGTATCCTATTAGGTTAGAACTGTAGGTTTACTTAGTGGTTCACAATATTGCTCATGGGAGCAATCATGACTTAACATTGTAAATTCAACGCACGATTTACAAATCATTTTCAAATATTATAATGTTTTACAACATTACAAATTTGTTTAACTAAACCTGTGAACTCACCAGCTTTCCAGCTGACCGTTTTAGTGTGCATTTTCAGGTACTGCAATAGTAGGATCGGCCCTTCAGGATCCTAGCTCGAGTAGCATACTTTTCAACACTGGATTTCATTGCATATTTTTGTATAATTAGAAATGTAATGAATTACTTTGCGAACTCAAATGTTTTGTAAACATCTTATTCAGTAATGTAATTACTATTTTCAAAACGTCTCATTTAGAGTTGTTTACTATATCTTTGTGCTGGTGATATTTGATTGGTAACACCCCGACCCGACCGCTTCTGCAACCCGAAATTTGGGGGTGTTACAGATTGGTATCAGAGCCTAAGGTTATAGTGAACTAGGTTGCATTTAGTGGGCCTAGACTATGACCGTTAGGCTGTATTCCCTATTAAGTATGACAGGTTCAGTGATTTCATCATACAAGTTTAATTTAACATAGCCTGGCCAGTTATGTACAATTAAATGAGGATGGTGTGAGATCTGAAAGGGGTTATATTTAAACAGGAATGCAATAGTTGACTCTGATTGATCTGTGCTAGACACTCTAGGCTATTATATGTACGGTAGGTCTATATGGATAAGCCTTATTTGTGTGCTGCTTTCTATGTTATTATATATGTTGAATATATATAGACCTCACTCGATAACCCACTCATCAAAGCACACGCTATCAAAAATGCCAAGTATGGCCACTACAACATTATTCAATATCAAAGAATGAGACTGTTCTCATCTATTACCATTACTCTATTCATATATATACACGTAATCATTTACAACACGTTCCGCTCCATCGTCATATACCCGTAAGGAGGCACATCATCAACTTCCTCATCATTCCATCTCGACATTATCTTTATGTATATCGGTATATATACACATTAAAACCCCATAATTTGTACTCATTTAGCCTTGGCGCTACATTTTTGAAAACTTCAACCTATTTTTGGCCTTAGGGCTACAATTAAACAACGTATGATTCATACGTACATACATACGGCACATGGGTGCTGCACTCACGGCACTTAGTGCTGCATTCACATTACGATTGATACTGCATATCAATGTACGCGAGTACTGCATTACGGCACGTAGTGATGCATTTCATTGTACTTCGGTATTGCCTTCATAGTACGATAGTACAACATTACTGTGCTTCTAGCACTGCATTTCATGGTACGATGTTACCGCATTTCCGTACTTTGAGTGCTGCATTTTGACTCAGTAAAGCTACACCCACAGTATGATAATACTGCATCATTGTCCATAGGACTACCCCAATAACATAGTCTTGATGACTACATTGAAAACACTATTTAGTCATTATTACAAATACACATTAAAACTACGATATCTCAAAACGCTCATTACAAACATACGTGAACTATTCACGTCATGACAACTCAGAAGTCAGAAGACTTTCAAACACATACCTTAAGTGGTTTTTGAGTCTTATCATTTTACAACATTGATTGTCAAGTCATACAGTTGTAACACTTCCTTATGTATGCATCTGTAATAATCATAATACTTGAACGGAATCTCATAACTTGTCGTTTTATTCTTATTAAAAGAATCATGCCACCTAGAAGACAATCATTCACTCAGGCAGAGCTCGACCGATTCCTTGATCAAAGAATGGCTGATGCCTTAGCTGCTCGAAACCTAGCAAAACCCTGCTCCTATAAGGAATTCCGGAACTGTAAACCACTAAATTTTGCTGGAACTGAAAGGGCTGTCGGATTAATCCGATGGATCGAGAAAATGGAATCTGTATTCCACATTTGCAACTGCCCCGATGACTACAAAGTTAAGTACGCTACCTACACTCTTCTAGATGGAGCCCTCACATGGTGGAATTCCTACACCCAAACTGTAGGGATCGATACCGCTCACAAACTCCCTTGGGAAGGACTGAAACAATTAATGAAGAACGAGTATTGTCCCAGTGAGGAACTACAACAACTCGAGGACGAACTTTGGCACCTCACCGTAAAAGACAACGACATCATGACATACACCAATCGCTTCCACCAACTGGCACTTCTTTGCCCAACCTTAGTGAACCCTGAAAGCCAACGAATCGAAAGATACATCGGAGGACTTCCGATGCAAATTGAGGGAATGGTCACCGCCTCTAAACCTGCCACTATTCAAGATGCTGTTCGCATGGCCCACAAACTCATGGCACAGGTGGTTCGACGCGGAACACTTGCAACTGAAAACCATCTAGGAAAATGGAATGGCAATTCCAGCACTAGTCAGGGTCCAACAATCAAACCAGAACCATTGAGATCTTACACTACCGAACTAAAAAGAAAACGAGGCTATGTGGGGAATAAACCATTTTGTCACGGTTGTAAACGTCACCATGACGGCTCTTGTGGCCTACCTTGTGAGAGATGCCAACAATTTGGACACCAAATTTGGGACTGCAGAGTTCCTACAAACCCTGATGCTCAAAGGACATGTTTCAAATGTAATGAGCCAGGACATTTCAAGAAGGATTGTCCAAAACTGGAGGATAAAGTCTACATGATTGGCTCCGCATGAACCGAATAAACCTTAGACGATAACATAGGTACGCCAAGAGTGTACTTTTCATACCTCAATAGTATTCTTATTGATCTTATGCCTAGGGCATCATAGGGATGTCTAATTTGAGTCATCATGAAAACTCAGGATTTTATGTAGTGCAATTGTCCATGCCGGACGGCATATCATTACCTTACTATTAGCGGAATAGTACCATTATTGCTGTAGAGCCATATCCTATGTCAGGTGACATTTTAGAATCTCCCTATTAGTAGGACAGCAAAGTTGTTAGGCTTCAACTATCACACAATAAAATATTATTTTGTGAAAATGAAATAAGATATTAGCTAGTAAGGAATCTGTTAGAGTTTCAGACTAAAACCTTTAGAATTCTATTTGAAATAAAATTTAGGTTTCATAGTACCCATAACATTGCTCGTAGGAGCAATTATTTGATTAGCACTCTAAACTCAATACATGACTTATAGCTAATCCATACAGCGAGATGTACTCGCATCAAACTATTCACATATACGCACTCTTCTCCCCGGACCTCACGCACTCACAACTACACTCAAAATTTCGGGACGAAATTTTCTTAACAGGGGGAGAATGTGACACCCGGTCAAAAAGTGCAAAATTCGAGCCCAAATTTAAACTTTCTTTCTGATAACACGCAAAAAGTCATGTTTTTGTGTGCCATTATCTCACCATTTTAGCCCAATTATTAATGAAAAGACTTAAAAATGAACTTAAATGTCACATTTCATCATTAGGGCTAAAATATAGACGATGTTTCAAGATTCAACCAAAAAGACCTAAAAACGAGTAAAATAGAGCACAAACGGTTAACGAATCTTCCGTTCACGCATTTAAGCACAAATTAAGCTATACTTGGAATTATGACCTCTAACTTATGTCATTTTCTTCGTTAGGAAATTACGAAACCGTGAGCGCGAGAATCACTCAAAACGGATAAACGACGAAGAAGTTACGCCCGAACGAAGAAACGAAGAACCGAAGAATCAAGATACGGGAGAGCTAGACCGTATACGGCCAAACTAGACCGTATACGGCCTAGCACAGACCGTATACGGCCTAGCTAGACCGTATACGGCCTAGCACAACCGTATACGGTCTGTGTTCTCCCGTATTCACCCTATGCTCAACCGTATACACTCCAGTTCTCCCGTATTTGCCCTAGCTCAACCGTATCGTGCGTTTGGGCGATAAAAATCAGGTTTTTATTCGGGTTTGCAATACGGTTGTGCATTTGAAGATTTGGATACGGTCTACGGATACGGTTGTGCGATCTCTATATATAGAAGCCTCATTTCATCATTTTCAGATCATATTTTCTCATTCTTTCTTTCTTTCTCTCACTACTCTCTCTCTAAAATAGTTAGTTAGTTAATTAGGTTAGTTAAGCTAGTAGATTAGTAGCTTACTTGTAACGGAGGTGCTCCGAGACTGCGGTGTCGCACGATTTGTAATAACGCTTTGTCAGGTTTTATTATAATCTCTATCTTGTTATTTTAAATAATGTTGTGCTGTTGCTATGCTTGTTTAGAATTACTTGCTAGGATTATTGCCATGCTTAGCTAGACAAATCTGTGTTTGCTATGATAGTTGCCATGCTAGGGTAGTTATACTTAAATCATGCTGTTACTCTGTCCGTATGCTGTTGAAATATATTTGAATCTATGAATTGAATCTCAAATGTTTATCTATCCAACTTATGCTGTGGTTAGTAACATCCTTCTAGGCTTGACCAATTGCTAGTTGTATGCCGCTAATTATTCTGTGTCTGATGATCGTTGAACTCGACATGGCCGGTGTTCTCCTGGTTGAAATATTACCGGAGGGAGACACGGAGCGTAGGATTAGAGATAGATTAGATTCAAGTCATTTAACGAGTGTCTTTGAGAGAACTTTCGGGACACTTGTGACTTAACCATGTACCCCGTCACTCTGCATAATTGATCCCTGCTATGCTGCCTTTCTGCATGTTCTTGTTTGATTGTTGCTTAGGGTTTGCATGCTAGTATCTGTTATGCTGATTAGTTACATGATTAGGTTTTCGAATATTTATCAATTGCATACACCAGTTTAACATGCATAGAATAGTTAAAATGATTTATATGAAATAATGATGAACAATTTAATCAACCGTTAGACCAGATCATCCCAACTTGTTCCGGTAGGAAACCCCTGTTCATGTTTTTGTTTATTCAACAATTCATGCCATGATTCGGATATCTCAAATGTCCGAGATTGGGGAACAAGACTCGAGGATGGTTGTTGGTTAAATTGGTTGCTACATTTGGGACAACTTCCGGTGTAGTTTACATTCCATAATTGTTATCCATGTGACATGTTATTTATCTGATTGCGGACAACTCTACGTTAGATAGATAATAGGCTAGGAGTTATGGCTCATTAGGAAATATAGCTGTCATCTTAACTAAGGCTTTATCCCATTAACTACCCCTAAATAGCATAAGTAATTATCATAGTAAACACTCGCTTCACCTATAAGTTCTCGTTGCCACCTCCCCTTCACTTTACTTTATTTTAATTTAATTATAGATAATTAGTAGTTAGTTAAAACCAAAACAAACCAAAAATCTCTTTTAAACCCCAGCTAAATCCACATAGATAACTGAAGTCCTAGATCCCATGCCCGTTGTGGTTTGAAGAACGACCCTAGGTCATACCTATCGCTGTACTCACCCATAGCTTTAGTATACTTAGGCCCAGCAAAAACAAATTTTAAAAACCCTCTGGTGGCCGTGCCCGGAGGAAGGTCCGCAACGACGCGAGTGAAATCGCAACCGACCTCTTGGCACCCATCAAGTCTTTTGGCGCCGCTGCCGGGGACTACAACGACCGATTTAGGAATTTAGTTGTCTTAGTTATTTAGCGATCCTTTCGGAAGATCAACATCATCCGAAAGTTCCTTTTCTGTTCTTTCCTTTCCAAAACTCTCTTTTCTACCAAACCGGAACTTAAGCTATGACGAATCGTATTACTCTCGCCTCGACCTGCACACCATTACTGGAGGGAAGAGGAGGACCTATCGTGCTGCCCGACGAAAACTTGGAAATTAAGCCTAGCATTATCAAGTTACTCAAAACCTTCTGCCAATTTCACGGTTTTCCGCTCGATGATCCAAATTCACATTTGGATAGATTCATCAATCTTTCTGATTCCTGTGAGCAATTAGGGATTGCAAGAGAAGTCTCCCGACTAAATCTTTTTCCCTATTCTTTGTCTTCGCGTGCTCGAACCTGGTTTGATGAACTCGAACCCAATTCGATTCATACTTGGGAAGAGTTGGCTACTAAGTTTATGACTAAGTTTTTCCCTCCTTCCAAGCAAACCAAGCTCAAGGATGACATCATTAGTTTCCGACAAGAAACCAATGAATCATTATATCTAGCATGGGAACGATTTAAGAAGATGCTTAACAGATGTCCGAATCATCAAATGGGTAAGACGAACCTAATCTGCATATTCTACAATGGTCTGACTCCTCAGCACAAGTCAATCCTCGATGCTGCTTCTCAAGGAAATTTCATGTCACACACTTCTGAAGAAGCCTGAGAGCTAGTTGAGACGATAGCAATGCATCAACATGACTGGGAGTTTGGTGAACCGGCTAAGGAAGTAACTAGTACTTCAAGCCTATCCTTGGAAGCTCTGCAAACTCAAGTGGACAATCTCTCCAGAATCTTCAAGGATCTTCAATCTTCTACACCTCAACCTCAAAAAGGTACGGAAGAAATTCTTGTCACTACTGTTAAAAACCCTGAATCGAACTTTCATTCTAAACCTTTCATTCAGCGGCCGACCAATAACCCACCTACTCAGTTTCTGCAACCTTTATCCTCTAATATGCCAGTTTCCCCCATGAATTCTCAACAACACTATAATGAAACTTTAACTAATTTCATGGTTGAACAAATGAACATAAACAAACAAGTAATAGATTTTCAAGATAAAATTGATGCTTTACTTAGAATATCAGAAGATTTGATCAAAAACCTGGAAGTTAGTCTTAAACAACTATTTTTAAAAGTTGAGAACCAAGGAGGAATCATGGTTATCACTAGAGGAGGTAAAGAAACCAGAAATGAGAAGTCCTCAGATAATTCTTCAAATCAACTTCCTATCTCTGAATCGACCACTGATCCAGTGCCTAGTGACACCCCTGTCAATGCACCAGATCTAGTATCACCTAAAGCCACAGAAATCATTCCACGAACTAGGATACCCTTCCCTGGTAGGCTTAAGAAAGAGAGGCAGGAAGCACAATTTGGGAAATATCTGGAAATGTTTAAAAGCTTGCACTTAAACGTTAGACTATTAGACGCTTTAGTAGAGATGCCTAGTTGTGCTAAGTTTTTCAAAGAACTCATTTCAAATAAAGAAAAATTAAGACAAATAGTTAGTTTACCCTTAGATGCTGAATGCTCAGCAATCATGTTACATGGCCTTCCACCTAAACTAGGAGATACTGGCCGTTTCACTATTCCCTGTTTTCTTCAAAACGTCCAAGTTAGTAACGCCTTAGCTGACCTAGGTGCTAGTGTCAATCTTATGCCTTACTCTCTCTATAAGAAACTAGGATTAGGTGAACTGCTACCCACTCGAATGACCATCCAATTAGCTGATAGATCAGTTAAACTCCCCCGAGGAATTGCTGAAGATATAATGGTCCGAGTCGGTAAATTTATCTTCCCAGTTGACTTCGTCATTATGGATATCGAGGAAGATGCCCACGTTCCCCTCATCCTTGGTAGACCTTTCCTAAAACACTGCCAAGGCTGTGATAGATGTAAACGAAAAATCTTTAAAACTGAGGGTCGGAGCGGAGGAAGTCACCTTTAATATCGATAAGTTGATGAAGCATCCTATGGGAGAAGATCTTGGTCTTATGGATGCCATGCAGGAAATATATGACGAGCATTTGGAGGAGATTCTAGCAGTCAGCAGTAACGAACCCTTCTCCAGCACTGTCATCACCAAAAGAAGACTTTGCCCGGACGACATCGGACTCTGCTCAGCTATCTCTGACCAACCAGCACCTTCTGGAGAGCTGCTATTTCCCTTACCTGAAATGAAGAATCCTTTAGCACCGCCTAACTACTCTCCCACGAACAACTCCGTTGTTGCTGTTCCTTTAGGCAAAGGCATCCCTATCCCACTTTTAAGAAGAAATCAGTTTTTTCCGATACCCGAATCGTCTCCATCTGTAGCTGAGATTCTCAAATCTTTCGAGGAGATGGATTCCGGTACTTTGCCACAACTATCTGAAGGTTGTGAGAAATCAAATCCAGAAATCACCATAAGTACTTCTTCTAAAGCTCAATTTCAGAAGTTCGCACTCACCGACAACAATGATGATAATGCAACTTCTTCATCATCTACCTGCAAATACGAGTTAAAGAAGAACACGCTTCCCAATGAGACAGAACTAGTAGAAATAGCATCAGCCACTACAGCCGATTCATCTCCAGAAGAATCAGAATTCCAAAAGGAGTATGAAGAATTACAAAGAGACGAGATCGCTCGAATGAAACCCTCTATCGAAGAACCGCCAGAATTGGAGCTGAAGGAATTACCCTCTCACTTGGAATATGCTTTTCTCGAAGGAACCTCACATCTACCCGTCATAATTGCCAAAGGTCTTTCACCTGAAGAGAAAGCAAGACTTATCCAGGTCTTGAAGTCACACAAGAAGGCGATTGCATGGAAGATTTCTGATATACAAGGGATCAGTCCAAATTACTGCACGCACAAGATACTCATGGAAAACGACTTCAAACCTTCCATACAAAGACAGAGGAGAGTAAACCCGAAGATTCAAGACGTGGTCAAGAAAGAGGTTATCAAACTCTTGGATGCTGGCTTGATCTATCCTATCTCAGATTCCCCATGGGTCAGCCCAGTTCAGGTTGTCCCAAAGAAAGGAGGAATGACGGTTATCGCTAACGAAAATAATGAACTAATTCCTACACGAACCGTCACCGGCTGGAGGGTATGTATCGACTACAGGAAATTAAATGAAGCCACCCGGAAAGATCACTTCCCTCTGCCGTTCATCGATCAGATGTTGGAAAGATTATCGGGGAATGAATATTACTGCTTCCTCGATGGTTTCTCCGGCTATTTTCAGATTCCTCTCGATCCAAAGGACCAAGAAAAGACGACATCCACATGTCCATATGGTACATTTGCCTACCGCCGCATGCCATTCGGCTTATGCAATGCGCCTGCAACATTTCAAAGGTGTATGGTGGCAATATTCCATGACATGATTGAACAGTGTATGGAGGTATTCATGGATGACTTCTCAGTCTTCGGTGATTCCTTCACATCTTGTCTTTCCAACCTTGAAAGGATGCTAGCCCGATGCGAAGAATCAAATCTTGTCTTAAACTGGGAAAAGTGCCACTTTATGGTAAAAGAAGGAATAGTTCTTGGACATCGAATATCAAAATCTGGAATCGAAGTTGACAAAGCCAAAGTTGAGACTATTGCCAAACTTCCGCCACCTACTTCTGTTAAAGCCATTCGCAGTTTTCTAGGTCACGCCGGATTTTACCGTCGCTTTATTAAGGATTTCTCTAAGATCTCTCGACCTATGACACACCTTCTCGAGAAGGATACTCCGTTTGTCTTTTCAGATGACTGTCTTAAAGCTTTCAACATTTTGAAGGATCAGCTCACGCATGCACCGATCATGGTCGCCCCCGATTGGAGTCTTCCGTTTGAGATCATGTGCGATGCTAGTGACTTCGCTGTTGGAGCTGTCTTAGGGCAAAGGAAGGAGAAGCAGTTTCAGCCAATCTACTACGCCAGCAAGACACTCACTGATGCACAAGAGAATTACACCACAACAGAGAAAGAGCTTCTTGCGGTAGTATTCGCTTTTGATAAATTTCGTTCTTATTTAATATTGTCCAAAACTATTGTCTATACAGATCACTCAGCCTTGAAGTATCTCTTCAAAAAGCAAGACGCTAAACCAAGACTGCTTAGATGGATTCTCCTCCTCCAAGAATTTGACATAGAAATCAAGGATAAAAAGGGAGCCGAGAATGTCGCAGCAGATCATCTTAGTCGATTGGAAAATCCGTCGATGGAGAAGCTTGATGAGAGAGAGATTAAAGACCAGTTTCCTGAAGAACAACTCATGAACATCGGAGGATACCAAAAGGGATCTCAATTCGCGTACAACCCTTGGTATGCTGACTACGCAAATTATCTGGTTGGAGGAATTGTGCCAAAAGGAATGCCCACCTCTAGAAAACGCAAATTCTTTAGAGACGTAAAGAACTACTATTGGGACGATCCATACTTATTCAAAGTATGCCCGGACCAAATCATCAGAAGATGCGCAGACGAGAGGGAGGCAAGGAACATTCTTCACCAAAGTCATCACGGACCAACTGGAGCACATCATGGAGCAAATATGACCGCAAGGAAGGTATACGATTCCGGATTCTATTGGCCATCTATATTCAGAGACGCTCACGACTTGGTAAAACGTTGTGATGCTTGCCAAAGGTTTGGAAGTATCTCACGGAGGAGTGAAATGCCACTTACTAACATCCAGGCTTGCGAGATCTTTGATATATGGGGGTTGGATTTTATGGGACCATTCCCAAAATCATATGGGAAAGAGTATATTCTGGTTGCTGTCGACTACGTCTCCAGATGGGCCGAAGCTCAAGCATTTCCTACAAATGATTCCCGAGTAGTGGTGAAATTCTTAAAGCAGCTCTTCTCACGTTTCGGTACTCCAAAAGCGATCATTAGTGATCGGGGCACGCACTTCTGTAATGCTCAGTTTATGAGGACATTACAGTATTATGGTGTCACCCATAAGACCTCTACGGCTTACCACCCGCAGACGAATGGGCAAGCTGAAGTGACGAATCGAGCGCTCAAGAGAATTTTAGAATGAACCGTGGTTAATCATAGGGAAAGATGGGCTGAAAAATTAGACGATGCTCTGTGGACGTTCAGAACAGCATATAAATCACCACTAGGAACCACACCCTACAGACTAGTCTACGGAAAAGCGTGTCATCTGCCGATAGAGTTGGAGTATAAAGCTCACTGGGCGCTGAGAGAGTGTAATTTAGACCCTTCTACAATTGGATCACATCGGAAAATGCAACTAAATGAACTAGCCGAATTAAGAGACCAAGCATACGATAGCTCTCTGCACTTCAAAGAATGAACAAAGAATACTCACGACGCTAAACTCAAATATTCTAAGTTCAAGCCCAGAGACAAAGTTCTTCTCTTCAATTCGCGCTTCAAAAAATTCTCCGGCAAATTCAGATCAAGGTGGAGCGGACCATTTGTTGTATCAAAAGTCTATACCTTCGGAGCGGTTGAACTAGAAGCCCCGGACGGTAATTTTAAAGTCAATGGCCATCGCTTAAAGCACTACATCGAAGATTTCCCCTCTGGTGAGGAAGTCTATATCTTTGAACCACCTTGAGCCGACTATTAGGTACAAAGAGTCAAGCTAGAGACTCTCTAAACAAGCGCTCTTGGGAGGCACCCCATTGCTTATCTTATTTTATTTTATTTTATTTCTTAGTTATTTTTGCTTTAGTATTATCATCCCTAAACTAATGATGCAGGATAACCCAAATATCTGATGATGCCACACTCCTACATATACATCAGATAAGTTTTATTCATAGTATACAAATGTGAATGAACAGATGACCTCACAAAGCTTTAACATTTAAAACAAACATTTCTTGAAGTCATCTGATTATCTTGCATTTGTATACCCATTTAAAACTATAAGATTACCTGTTTATCTTTATGTTTCAGGATGGACGCTTCAGCCGAGACTTCAGGACAAGCTACTCAGAAACAACAGAGGAAGAGAACCCGCAGAGGAAAAAGAAAGAAGACGACCACCACTACTGATGAGCATGCTCCGACTGCTCCTGTATCTGCCCCACTTTTTGACTTTGGAGTTACCCCCTCAGACCCAAGGGTGATTTGGGCGATGCTCAGTGAGCTTTCGATTCAGCGTAGCTCTCAGTCTGAAATCAGAGAGGTGATGGGACTACCAAGACTCGCCGACCAGCCGTATCAGCTTGGTCAGGGTCCTGGGCCAGCTCTCCTACCTTGGTCCTTCTTCCCAGCTGCCCCAACACAGACTGTTCCTCCCACTGCTGTTGCTCCTTCTAGGACACCTCGGATTCCCGCTGATGCATCCATGATGTCTGATCGCACTGCTGCCTTATCACTCACTTCAGATCCTGATCCTGAAGCACTTGCGGCATTTGATCCAGACATGGATGATTTACTAGACGATCTCTAGTTTATTTTATCTTTAGTTATCTTTATTTATCATTAGAACTGTTGTGTTGTTGAACTGATGATTATGATGGTATTTTATGATATTGCAGACCTTATCTTCGTAGGAATTGGATGAGCTTTGAAAAGAGTCTGGTCCTCACAATCCAGCAAATTATTTACACCAATCCTACACGAATCTGGTCCGATATCCAGTGCCCACTGTCCGTAGGGAAGTATCTTTCCTAAACCCGTTCTTCCTATTTTAATATAACTTCGATATGCCTATTGACCACTTAAATCTCAAAGTGTGGGATCCCCCTCGCTTATAACTTTTAAATTCACATTTTTCCTAAACCAAAACCCTAAGTGTAGGATTTTCTCCCTACTTAGTGTAGAAACATTGGGGACAATGTTTATTTCTAAGTGTGGGATAGAAGTATATCTCTCGTCTGTCAAAATATCCGTTTAAGTTGATCTAGAAACATGCTAGTCCTCTAAATAAATTTTCAACCCTTATTTTGCCAAAATTTTCAAAAAATTCTAAACTTTTCTGAGTCATAAAGTAAGATGAAGTACAGATTTTTTTTACAAGAATGTCAAAAGTTGGTAAATATGAGGTCGAAATCATGTCGGATTCTAAACAATTTAAGATGAGGATCTAAGAGGGGCATCGCACGACTGGACACATATAACCCATTCTTTTGCAGTGAGGAATTTGAGCCTTATAAGCATTCATTTTAAATGCTTCACTGTTCGTTTGTTGTGTGTGACCGGTGCACGCATTTCTGAATTAGAACTTGCCCCAGGTATACATTTCGAGATCACATTGACAGGTGTCATATGTGACATAGGTACGATTAGAGGACCTTGACATTCCTTAGGATTTAAACCCCTTTTCACATATCTCTTCAAGCCCAAAACCCTTCCAACACTCAAATTTAGTGTTGATGATCCGCTTAGAAAACCCTGTTGAGCCTTAGCCTTTTCATTTCTTTCAACCCATATTATTAAACCCATTTATTCCCTTACCTACCAAAAACTTATCTTAGAATTTTTAAATCTTTTTGAAAAACGATATTTAGTTATTCCTTTTTGCTTTCACTCCAAAAATCACAAATAATGTTTACTAAAACTTCTCGTGTGCGTTTTATTGATCTATACTAAAGAATCGAGAGTCATGTGGTGCGAAAAATTGGCACCAAAGTAAACTCAGAAATCATCAAAGGATTGAAAAAAAAATTGAAAATAAGAAGGGATCTCAAGAAGGGAAATAAAAGAAAATCCCTTAGAAATTTCTTGGCAAAAGAAAATTCTAAGCCCAAAAATAGAAATAGAAAAGCAAAGAAAGAAAAAAAAAAAAAAAAAAAAAAAAAAAAAAAAAGAGAAAATAGCTGAAATAAAGCTAAGTACTTTTACTCTCTCGAAAACTCGATTCTTCAAAGAAATATCATTCCATGTGTTTTCAAAGGATAAAAGTCAAAATAGCTATCTTATCCCCTAAAAGTGTTATCCGTTTCCGTTTTCATTAAAAAGGATATCTAGATAGAGTTTTTCTCGAAAATTTAGAAGTCCCAAGATAAGTAAACACCCTTAAAACCTAGATACCCCCAATCTATCCATACCCTTTAAAAACCCACACCAAACACTACAACCCATTTGAATGTCCTGGGATAATCAGTACCGTTCCTGTCTAAGTGATGAAGATCTGATCCTCAGGCAAGCCTATGACGACGAGTGCTGCACGTCTGGTATTTGAGCGATTTTTCATTTGGCTTAGGATAATAGGAACCCCGATACACTTTGAGTGAATTGAGTGACCACCAGTGAGATCGCCCAGTCGTGTATATTCCACAAATTCGAGAATTGAAAGTTTGCCTAAGAGAATCATCTTGAAAACCTTTAGATACTTCATGTGAACACCTCTTATTTATCTAACAGGCGAATACTTGTTTTCAATCTGTGTGAATTCTTCTTTTTGGGTCAGAATCAAAAATCTTTTTGCATGGAAAATTTTTGACAGGTAAGAAGGGAAGTTTGCTTGAGGACAAGCAATTGTCTAAGTGTGGGATATTTGATAACACGCAAAAAGTCATGTTTTTGTGTGCCATTATCTCACCATTTTAGCCCAATTATTAATGAAAACACTTAAAAATGAACTTAAATGTCACATTTCATCATTAGGGCTAAAATATAGACGATGTTTCAAGATTCAACCAAAAAGACCTAAAAACGAGTAAAATAGAGCACAAACGGTTAACGAATCTTCCGTTCACGCATTTAAGCACAAATTAAGCTATACTTGGAATTATGACCTCTAACTTATGTCATTTTCTTCGTTAGGAAATTACGAAACCGTGAGCGCGAGAATCACTCAAAACGGATAAACGACGAAGAAGTTACGCCCGAACGAAGAAACGAAGAACCGAAGAATCAAGATACGGGAGAGCTAGACCGTATACGGCCAAACTAGACCGTATACGGCCTAGCACAGACCGTATACGGCCTAGCTAGACCGTATACGGCCTAGCACAACCGTATACAGTCTGTGTTCTCCCGTATTCACCGTATGCTCAACCGTATACACTCCAGTTCTCCCGTATTTGCCCTAGCTCAACCGTATCGTGCGTTTGGGTGATAAAAATCAGGTTTTTATTCGGGTTTGCAATACGGTTGTGCATTTGAAGATTTGGATACGGTCTACGGATACGGTTGTGCGATCTCTATATATAGAAGCCTCATTTCATCATTTTCAGATCATGTTTTCTCATTCTTTCTTTCTTTCTCTCACTACTCTCTCTCTAAAATAGTTAGTTAGTTAATTAGGTTAGTTAAGCTAGTAGATTAGTAGCTTACTTGTAACGGAGGTGCTCCGAGACTGCGGTGTCGCACGATTTGTAATAACGCTTTGTCAGGTTTTATTATAATCTCTATCTTGTTATTTTAAATAATGTTGTGCTGTTGCTATGCTTGTTTAGAATTACTTGCTAGGATTATTGCCATGCTTAGCTAGACAAATCTGTGTTTGCTATGATAGTTGCCATGCTAGGGTAGTTATACTTAAATCATGCTGTTACTCTGTCCGTATGCTGTTGAAATATATTTGAATCTATGAATTGAATCTCAAATGTTTATCTATCCAACTTATGCTGTGGTTAGTAACATCCTTCTAGGCTTGACCAATTGCTAGTTGTATGCCGCTAATTATTCTGTGTCTGATGATCGTTGAACTCGACATGGCCGGTGTTCTCCTGGTTGAAATATTACCGGAGGGAGACACGGAGCGTAGGATTAGAGATAGATTAGATTCAAGTCATTTAACGAGTGTCTTTGAGAGAACTTTCGGGACACTTGTGACTTAACCATGTACCCCGTCACTCTGCATAATTGATCCCTGCTATGCTGCCTTTCTGCATGTTCTTGTTTGATTGTTGCTTAGGGTTTGCATGCTAGTATCTGTTATGCTGATTAGTTACATGATTAGGTTTTCGAATATTTATCAATTGCATACACCAGTTTAACATGCATAGAATAGTTAAAATGATTTATATGAAATAATGATGAACAATTTAATCAACCGTTAGACCAGATCATCCCAACTTGTTCCGGTAGGAAACCCCTGTTCATGTTTTTGTTTATTCAACAATTCATGCCATGATTCGGATATCTCAAATGTCCGAGATTGGGGAACAAGACTCGAGGATGGTTGTTGGTTAAATTGGTTGCTACATTTGGGACAACTTCCGGTGTAGTTTACATTCCATAATTGTTATCCATGTGACATGTTATTTATCTGATTGCGGACAACTCTACGTTAGATAGATAATAGGCTAGGAGTTATGGCTCATTAGGAAATATAGCTGTCATCTTAACTAAGGCTTTATCCCATTAACTACCCCTAAATAGCATAAGTAATTATCATAGTAAACACTCGCTTCACCTATAAGTTCTCGTTGCCACCTCCCCTTCACTTTACTTTATTTTAATTTAATTTTAGATAATTAGTAGTTAGTTAAAACCAAAACAAACCAAAAATCTCTTTTAAACCCCAGCTAAATCCACATAGATAACTGAAGTCCTAGATCCCATGCCCGTTATGGTTTGAAGAACGACCCTAGGTCATACCTATCGCTGTACTCACCCATAGCTTTAGTATACTTAGGCCCAGCAAAAACAAATTTTAAAAACCCTCTGGTGGCCGTGCCCGGAGGAAGGTCCGCAACGACGCGAGTGAAATCGCAACCGACCGCTTGGCACCCATCACTTTCCACATATTATATACGCATAATACCGAAGTATTCAAGTATTATATATATATTTATATATATAACATGAAACGATTATTCAAAAATCGCGTATAAACAAATCTGACAGAACGCATAAATTCAAAAACGGACGTTGGTGCAAACCTTTTATAAATAATATATTATTGTTAAAAATAATAATTATTTACTTGGATAAAATTTGAACACTTTTCGTTCACTTAAAATGTGTCCAACAAAAGCTGAAACCGCGCAGAACTAAGTTATAGAATTATAACACAAACATTTTTTTTTTATAAAATGTTTCGACTCAAAAACATTTTGAAATTATATAAATGAATTTTATAAATTAAAAATATTAATTTATTTACGATCGGGTACACAAACACGGGTATTTTATACTATGAAGTAGAGACAAACCGTATCCATTTTTAAAATGAGTTGGTCCAATCATTTTCCTCATTTCATGGATCTAGTTTCCTTGATGGTTGACTAAAACCAACACCTACACGTTAGTTTCATTTCATTTACTTCATTTCTTTTTCATCTTGATGATATCCATCTATCTCTCGGCTCTCATTACCAAACAACAGCAACAACAAAATTAACAACGATCAGCAGCAACAACCGGTAACATCATCATCATATTCATTATTGATCATCTTCATCCTCTAATTCTCTTCTCTCTTTGTTACAACCGCAACCCGCCACCATCATCATTTTTTTCGGAAATCATCATCACAATCGGAGAAAGGGAAACAAGGAAAGGAACTTCATCATCGTTATCTCATCATCATCACCATCAATCTCTTTCTCCCTTCCCTTCTCGGCTCACCATCACCAACCGAGAGCACCACCACCGATCGGCACCATCACCGCCCGAGACCACCACCTTCGGACCACCATCACCATCGGGTTACAACGGCACAGGCGGCGCAACAGCAGCAGCAAACCAACACCTCATCATCATCATCATCAGGCTACACTATCATCACCTCCGATTCCATTTCCGTCCGTGGGTAATCTCCCATTTTTTTTTCTTTGATTAAATCCGAATTAGAAAGCTTGTAATCTCAATGTTATAATGTTATATCTGTTATTGTATCTAAAAATTTGGATTAGAAAATTGTTTGTGGAATTGATTTTGTGACCTGAGCTGAAAACCATGAGGAACCCGGCGGGTTTCGGGTTGACCCGGCGGGTTGAGCCCAAACCCAGACATAGAACCCATCTGTTTTGTGTTATAACCCGGCTAGAAGTGAGTGTTGCCAAAAATGGAGTTTATCATAAAATACTTTTTAACAAAGTATCAAAATTATCCATCGCGAATATTTTTATACAATGACGATTATACGAATAATATTTGATCAAACGAAACTATTTATAGATTATGATTAAATATCACAATCAATCGTAAGAACACGTTTAAATGAAATATGTATATGTATTTGTGGGTGTTTATTTCTACCGTCAATAAGAGAATCCAACACACATATCTATGCTTGAATATTTAAAATCAACAAATTGGGAAAAGCTTTTTTTTGAAATAAACGAATGAAAAGATGACGAATTTGGTCTTGTGAAAAGCTTCCACCGACACTTTCTCAAAACCACATTTATCTACCTTTATTTAATATTATTTGTCAAAAGAGATGATTTAACAAAAGCTAGTGGAATTTGACTACTTGTGTAAATAATTGAATACTTTGAGTAAAATTGAATCGGATAAACATATATATGGATGGTTTATTAACAACATCCATTTATTCATTTTAATCTCACGTGTTTAGGATACTAGGAGATTACGGTTGGATCATAAGGATATTATAGGATCGCTAGCTCCCACAGGTGAGTTCATAGCCCCACCTTTTAACTGTTTTATATGTTTTGGGGGAAAATGCATACTCAATTAATCATTTCATTGTTAAATGAATACCAACCGTTTATCGGATATTGTGACATAAACACTATGTTCTATTATCAATAACTTTTCTAAATTGTACTTAAATGTGTTAAGTATTCATGTGATTGCTTTAGGGACCATAGCTTCTCCCTATACTTATGTTCCACAATTACTAGGCTTAGGCTAGTACTTAAGTGAACATCACCCGTAGATCTCAATATGCTTGCTAGGCCGAGGACTAGGAGTATATGTCAGGGTAGTACTTGGTACTGTTTGCAGTCAAATAGGCAATGGTTATCCATACCTAGGCACGTTTTGTCACACTTAATATCTAAGGGATGTAAGTACGTACTTAGATACATTAACTATTCTCATATATTATATGACAATTATAGGTATATCCTGAATATCTATATCATCTCCTTGTTAAATCAAAATCAATAACACGCTGCTAGCTGTTATCACTTGAATAAGTATATTTATATATATATATATATATATAATTATATATTTGTATACTTACATATATGTTAATTCAAGCACTCGGTGCTCTTCAATTTATTTATGTGTAATGATATACATATACATATACAAACATGACTCTATTAATCGGACCTGTCTAGATACACCCGATTCTCCTATGTTTATAAACTCACATAAATCATTGGTCTGTTGAGACATCAAATCAATAAAACCTTGCGCGTTTAATACGCCCGGCAGGTTTCGTCATCAAATCATTAGTCGATGTCATCTTGGATGACACACAACGATACCACGGTTGGTGGTACAAAACGATACCACGGTGGGTGGTACAATTCACTATCATTTTGGATGATTCCAAACGATATCACGGTGGGTGATACAAATCAATACGAGTTGTTACTCGTCATCATTAAATCAATACGAGTTGTTACTCGTCATCATTAAATCAATACGAGTTGTTACTCATCATTAGTAAATCATTACGAGTTGTTACTCGCCATCATTTATATTAACAGAGGTCAATACTTGATCTTGATAGTATTGCTACGAGTTATACTCGTCGCATTAGAAGACACACTAGATTAGGTTTGTTATCAGGTTACCACCATTAGTATCCTATTAGGTTAGAACTGTAGGTTTACTTAGTGGTTCACAATATTGCTCATGGGAGCAATCATGACTTAACATTGTAAATTCAACGCACGATTTACAAATCATTTTCAAATATTATAATGTTTTACAACATTACAAATTTGTTTAACTAAACCTGTGAACTCACCAGCTTTCCAGCTGACCGTTTTAGTGTGCATTTTCAGGTACTGCAATAGTAGGATCGGCCCTTCAGGATCCTAGCTCGAGTCGCATACTTTTCAACACTGGATTTCATTGCATATTTTTGTATAATTAGAAATGTAATGAATTACTTTGCGAACTCAAATGTTTTGTAAACATCTTATTCAGTAATGTAATTACTATTTTCAAAACGTCTCATTTAGAGTCGTTTACTATATCTTTGTGCTGGTGATATTTGATTGGTAACACCCCGACCCGACCGCTTCCGCATCCCGAAATTTGGGGGTGTTACAAAGCGACCCTCTGAATGGGGTTAAGGAATAAGGCGATAGTCCACAACACTGACTTTTTCTTAACACCTATGTCTATCCAATTTTAACAGAGTAATACTGGTTGTATGCTGAATAAGTTAAACTATCGGTTAAGTAGAGTCTAGGGGTTTTAAGCATCTAGGAACACAACCGGCATCCTTGCTTTCATTTCCTAACTCATGTTTTATCTGTTTAAGTTCTTAATACTTCCGTCATGGATTAGACCCTCCTTTGCCATCGGTCGTTCATCCCTAGGCATGCGTACAGTGTATAGTGACCTTATTTTCCACAGTACTCTAACCCTAGGTATATCTACGGTGTTTTAAAGACCTATTATATCTTTACACAGCTTTATAACCAGAGGTAGTTTAACTGTGTACTATAGCATTTTCACGGCTTAACAAGACCTAGACCCGTGTCTGGAAGTGTTGCTTCCAGGTAATCCACGATGAGATAGTCCATCGGCATTTCCTTGGCTTCCACGTATTTGTACTCTACCAGTGGTATTTCCAACGCTATACCAAGTATTCTGCCGTATTACGGCGATCCCATAGTTTCATACAAACAGGAGATAACTGTGTATTCGTAGTTAGGGTTGATCAGATCCTATCCTAAGGCAACAGTCACGTGAGAGACCAGAAAGGGTGATTAATTAGGTCTACATCCAGGATAAGTCTAAACATGTATGCAGCATAACAACTACCGATCATATATAAGATATATTAATTAAACATCATCCCTAATCCTAACATCTACATTTCAACAATCACATATTAATCTAGCTAGTCAGCATGGCAACAATCATAGATCGTACTGCAATAATATGCAAAGTAACATTATAACAGTAAGAAAGTAAGATAATATCACCGGATTAGAAGAGTAATACTGAGGATTACAACAGTCTGACTTGAATAACCTTGCTACAGCTTGATTACCCAATTACAACTTTCCTCTAGCTCTAATCGCCAACTTATATCTCTCCAGTTCTCCTCTAACTCCTAAGAGTAGTGCTAGAGAGAGAAACCAGAGAGAGAACTAACTACAAGAATAATTCTCCTCTAACTCCTAAGAGTAGTGCTAGAGAGAGAATTTTAAAGAGAGAAAGGGAAGAATTGTGTAAGGTGTGTTTTGAAATGGTGGAATGAATGAGGTATTTATAGGAGAAGCTAGTTGATCTTGGTACAAGTCTTGAAGCATGAAATACAAGCATCCAAGCTGCATACGGGACCATCGGACCAAGGGGAAAACGGCACCTCACAAGCATCAAGACCCCGTATACGGCACCCCAAGGGCCGTATATGGCACCTAGGGTACCGTATACGGTACCTAGGGTCAGGGGGGTTGGTGCTTGGTTTGGCCTCCGCTTGTTTCTCGGTTGCTTGGTTCGTCCGTATCTTCTTCGTTTGGGCTCCGATTTGCTTGATTCTTGCGCCGTTGGCTTCGTTTTTCCATTACGCTTCTAATGACACTAAGTTTGACAAATTTGGAAGTGTTTGACTTTTGCGTGTTCCGGATGACGATCGGCGGGCTTCTAGACTGCACATCTTCTTCGTTCTTCACCCGTTTCTCTTGATTCTTTCACCACCGATCTTGGATTTTCCTATTGAATCATAAAATATGCATTAAGATCTGCTTTGATAGGATAATCAAGAATGGAATATTTAAGGTGATTGTTTTTGCCTCGGTTTGCGTGCAAAATGGATGTTTTTACTGATTTTTGTAGCAACGCCCGTATTTAGACTACCTTGGTGATTTTTGATGATAAATGATTGTTTTGAAATGTTTTCACCAAAGAATAGTCCAAAAAGTGCGGAAATAAGTACTTAAAACATGACTTTTTGGGTCACATCAATGGGTCTTTTCGAATGTGCATTGATTATAGGGAATTGAATAAACGAACGGTAAAGAATAAGTATCCTCTGCCCAGAATAGATGATTTGTTTGATCAGTTGCAGGGATCTTTGTTTTATTCCAAAATTGATTTAAGGTCAGGTTATCATCAAGTTCGTGTTCGTGAACAGGATATTCCTAAAACTGTTTTTCGAACCAGGTATGGTCATTTTGAATTCCTGGTTATGCCTTTTGGTTTGACTAATGCTCCAACAGTTTTTATGGATTTGATGAACCGTATATGTCGACCTTTTCTTGATAAATTTGTGATCGTATTTATCGATGATATTCTTGTATATTCTAAATCCGAATCAGAACATGAAATGCATTTGAGGTTAGTGTTGAAAACCTTGAAGAGAGAACAATTATATGCAAAGTTTTCTAAATATGAATTTTGGATTCGGGAAGTGCAATTTTTGGGTCATATTATTTGTAATGATGGTGTTAAAGTTGATCCTTCAAAAATTGAAGCTGTAATGAATTGGAAAGCTCCAAAGTCTGCTTCAGAAATAAAGAGTTTTCTTGGTTTGGCGGGTTATTACCGGAAGTTCATAAAGGACTTTTCTAAAATTGACTGTTCATTGACTAAATTGACCCGTAAGGATGTAAAACTTGTTTGGACTGAACAACAGGAAACAGCTTTTCAGATTTTGAAACAGTTGTTATGTCAGGCTCCTGTGTTAGCATTGCCAGATGGGTCCGATAATTTTGTTGTTTACTGTGATGCATCGATTGCTGGTTTGGGTTGTGTTTTGATGCAGAGAGATCGTGTTATTGCTTATGCTTCTCGTCAGCTCAAACCTCATGAAAGAAATTATCCTACCCATGATTTAGAGCTTGCAGCTGTTGTATTTGCTTTGAAAATCTAGAGGCATTACTTGTATGGTACTAAGTGTGTTACTTGTACAGATCACAAGAGTCTTCAGTATATGTTTTCACAGAAAGAGTTGAATATGCGTCAGAGGCGATGGTTAGAGTTAATCAAAGATTATGATTGTGAAATTAAATACCATCCAGGAAAAGCCAATGTGGTTGCTGATGCTTTAAGTTGCAAGGTAACTTCTGATCGAGTTTACTTTATGCGTTTAGAAGTTTCTTCCGATTTGGTGGGTCAGATAAAAGCTGTACAGTTGGAGGCTTTGTTAGATCATAATTTGAAATCTGAAATTATGTTGAATCGAAAGGAATTGTTATTAGATGATTCGAGAGGATTAAAAACCTTTCAGTCTCGTGTTTGGATTCCTTTGTTTGGTGGTCTTCGGGATGTTATTCTGAATGAAGCCCATAAGTCCAGATTATATGTTCATCCTAGAAGTACGAAAATGTATAATGACTTGAAACCTTTGTATTGGTGGCCTACAATGAAAATGGATGTAGCAAGGTTTGTTAGTTCTTGTCATATTTGTTCTCAAGTTAAAGCTGAACACCAGAAGCCGTATGGGTCTTTGAAACAGCTTGAGATTCCAGAATGGAAGTGGGAACATTTGACTATGGATTTTGTTACCAAATTGCCTCGAACTGCCCGAGGAAATGATATGGTTTGGGTCATTGTGGATCGATTGACTAAAAGTGCACATTTTCTAGCTACCAGTGAGACTGCATCTTTGAGTAAGCTGGCACAGTTATATGTGAATGAGATTGTTTCGCGACATGGTATTCCATTATCGAATGCATCTGATAGAGATTCGAGGTTTGTATCTCATTTTTGGCAAAGCTTACAGCATGAGTTGGGTACCAGAGTTAATCTCAGTACTGCTTATCATCCTCAGACTGATGGTCAGTCAGAACGTACAATTCAGACATTGGAGGATATGTTGAGAGCTTGTGTTTTGGAATATGGTGGTTCTTGGGATTCCCATTTGCCATTAGTTGAGTTTGCTTATAATAACTCTTATCATTCGAGTATTGGTATGCCACCATATGAAATGTTTTATGGTCGCCGTTGTAGAACTCCGACTTGTTGGTTAGAAGCTGGGGAGAAACAGTTTGCAGGTCCAGACATTGTTCAGATGACAGCTGATAAAGTGGCAGTTGCTCGTGAAAAGTTGAAAGTTGCACGTGATAGGCAGAAACAATATGTTGATCCTAAACGTCGACCTGTTACTTTTGTTGAAGGTGAACTTGTTTACCTGAAAGTTTCGCCTCGGAAGGGGGTAATTCGGTTTGGGAAACGTGGCAAGTTGACTCCTCGATATATTGGACTGTTTAGAATTCGTCATATTGTTAATGATCAGTCAGTTACACTTGATCTTCCTTCAGAACTTACTGGTATTCACGATACATTTAATATTTGTTACTTGAGGAAATGTAACGTTGAAGACCAGTCTCAGATTCTGCCTTTGCAAGATTTGCAAGTTGACAGAAGTCAGAAGTTAGTTGAAGAACCTGTAGAACTTCTTGACAGAAAAGTTACCAAACTTAGGAAGAAACAGATACCTATGGTCTTAGTAAAATGGAAGCATAGTTTGGGTTCAAACCTAACTTGGGAGACCGAGGATAGTATGAGATCCAGATATCCTGGATTATTTGATCATGTTGAGATTTCGGGGACGAAATCTTCTTAAGGGGGGGAGAGTTGTAACATCCTCCGTACTGGTCCGGTAATTTCTAATTTAAATTGTTTATTTAATTGTGTTAGAAATTATTTGATATTAATTGTTAAATTGAGAAAGTTAGATTAATAAGTCCCGGGACTTATTGTGAATAGTAAATTGTTGATTGTTGTAATTTACTATAGTTGACGGTAAAATAAAATAAGTTTCTCGTAAATGATTTTTAGGTTCCAGGCAATAGATTGAAATGGGACTAGTTTTAAGTGGATACGGAGTCGGTGTAAAAGTTTAAACCGACTATATAACTTTTCCTTTTAGGAAATTTTCTCACTTTCTTTTAAACCTTGAAACCTTAAAACTAAAAATATAAACAATCAAGAAGCTTTGAAATCTTGAGCTGTGATTGTGATCTTGTAACATTCATATCATCATCATCATCTGTGTTTAGTAATCTTAAGTGGTAAGTTTGATGTATTTTGATTATGTTTAAAGTTGCAAGTGTTTGATTGATATGTAAATCAAACTTGGAAAACTTGATTTCAATGTTAGGAAATGGTTACTTGATGTTACTGATTGTTATAGTTGTTATTTGGATTGTTAAAATGATCATAGAAACTGATATGGTGTGATTTGGTTTAAAACTTTCGGATTTGGGTTTCTTGTTGTGCGATGGTTGCTGATACAGGGTAGGTACCCTGCGGGTAAAACCCGTACCCGGCGGGTAGAACCCGTACCCGGCGGGTAGTTCGTATAAACCAGGAACCCGGCTGGTAAACCGGGAACCCAGCGGCTACTCGAGGCGTTAAAACCCATTTAAGTTCTGTTACCATGAAAGTTAATATACCCGGTTGTTTTGGGTTGTACCCGGCTGCTAAACCCTGTACCCGGCGGGTATTTGGGCTACCCGGCGGGTAGTGACACGGATTGTACAATTTTTCTTTTGTTGTAACACATGTGCTAATTATGATGTATATCAGTTAACATGCTTAATTACGTATACTGAGCATGATTAGGAACTTATTATAGTTATGTGAATACTATTTAGTTCCTTAAATTATGTTGGATATAAGTTAAGTATTGATGATCCTGCTTACTAACTTATATTTGATTGTGATTCTCAGATCCTCCAAAAGATAAGTGACATCTGGATTCTGAGTTTGTGACTACAGAGGTATCGGTGAGTGGATTTGAAACTCACAGTTTGGTTTGGTTGTGTCAGTTTAATTTCAATCACTAATTATAGGATTACTATTGATAGAATGTTAAATTTAAAATGATATGCCATTGGATTGGTTGATTGATTAGCCTGTGTGCTGGATTATAGAATCCAGAGGTCAACTAGATTGTTGGTTGGACTTGATTGCTATTGTTGGTCAACACAGGGTTGCGTACATGTGTTGATGAAGATTAGCAATAATGAAACGCCCTGATTTTCTGAACAATTTTTTTTTATAATATTATCATGTCTCAATTATCAACCATATCTTGCTGAAATAATATCAATCATATACACTCTTATTTTAAATTTTAAACTTTGAAGTTTTCTGAAATCAGACGAATCCGCCAGATTCACTTGAATCCGTCGGATTCCGACCCTTTCCAAGCACAACCCGAGACCAGAACTCTTCTACACAATCCGGTTGGCTGAATCCGCCGGATTCACCTCAATCCGCCGGATTGGGAATGAATCCGCCGGATTCTTCCCTTCTACAGCAGAAACTGCAGCTAGGGATGACACCCGTGGGTCGTGGGTACGGATATGCCAAACCCATCACCCGCCCGCGACGGGTTTTTTTGACCCGCGAATACCCGCTAGCGGGTTTATTTTTACACCCATACCCGCGACCCACGGATACCCGTGGGTCACGGGTAACCCGCGGGTTTTAAATAATATAAAGATTTTATCAAAATATCAAAAGATTATATATAATTTTAATGTATAAAATTGTTTCATAACATGTTCAAATTAATGGATCGTAATTTTAAACGAATTAAATTGTTAAAATTTATAACATGCGGACTAATAGTTCGATAATATCAATTTATTTGATAATTTTTTCTTAATCATTTGATAACTTTGTTATTAGAAACATGAAAACTATACTTTTTAGTCTCTATATGAATAGTTTTATTATATATTGTTCAAATTAACCATTATATATACATATATATGCAATAAATTATACAAATCCACTTGTAGGTATCTATATGTGTTTTGTAGGTTCGCGGGTCGAGTTTACCCGCGGGTATAAGTCCATACCCATCACCCGCCCGTAACCCGCCAACGGGTAAAAGTTCTTACCCGTAACCCACCCATGGGTAAAAATTTCACGGGTTTACCCACCCATGATGGACGGGTACCCACGGGTCCCGGGTTTTTTCTCGCCCATTGCCATCCCTAACTGCAACCTGCACACTTAATGACCAAAACCCGAACTTCAAACGCGCATAACTTTTTACTCATTTAGAGTTAGACTCTGAAATTTTACAGGCACTTTTACTATGTCAAAATGAAACTTTCCATTTTTAAACTTTTTCAAAATACGCATTTATTCAAAATCTGGACTGTAATCCATTTTTAGACCATTTTGGCACTTTTTCTTGACATGTCAAAACACAAACCACTTGGTTTCTGACTTTCACACTTTACCAACACTTTCTACTATACAATTGACACCTAAGCCAATAGCAACAAGTGTCATATCTATACTATGGCTTAATTTGACTCTTTGACCCAAAATGTGCCCATTTGGACACTTTTGACACGTTTCTTCTTTCAAGACTATTTTAACTCTTCCACTCATATTTGACCATTTCAACATTTCTGACTATGGTTCAACACTAAAATCAACCCAAACACATTTTCAATATTTTACACTATTCCAATTCTTTATCATTTATGACACATATATGGTTACTAATCATTTCTTCATTTCTTTCCACTTTGACTTTACTAAGTCAAAGACTTACATAACAAGTGTCATAAAACTCTTTTTAATTTGGGCGATTTACACAATGGCTAATCAAAACGATTATTTAAAAGAATGAGAAGCTTAGCTAACCATAAAGCAAGCTCATTATCCACTCTATCTTCTTGCAAGCAACATCTATCACTTCTATCCATTGGGTTCAACCAAATCAAGCACCTACAACATAAAACACTAAACGGGTTAAGCATAAAGCTTAGTGAGCATATGATCATTATCTAGTCAATTTAACTACTAATCAAAAACAATGCATTATTATAACTAAACAATAATAAGCAAAGTATGAAAGGCTCTTCCCTTTATTGAATTCACTTTCGCTTTCACTTTTACTTTCAATTGAGCTTTCACTTTCTCTTTCACTTTCTCTTTCACTTTTACTTTCATATGTGCACATCTATCATGATTATACTAGCTAATATCTAACTAGCTAGTATAATCATGTTCTAGCTAATATCTAATTAGCTAGACTAATCACATTTTAGCTAACAAAGTTAGCTACTAATCACAACATGGTTAACCTTGGTCAACCATTCTAATTGTCACATGGCTAACATGGGTTAACCATTCTAATCACATGAATCTTTATCATAATCTTTTCATATCATTAAAGCTAATCATTAACTCTTTTCACAATTAGGTGAATCTCTTGCTCGGTAGCAATCCGATTCACTTAATAAGTATCTAATTACTTTCATATAACTCACCTTGATGAATTCAACAACTTGTGGCTAATTGATCAATTGAAGATGGCACATTTTTAACACCTAACACATGAACACACAACACAATTAATAATACTAATCACATTTTCACTAATACTAACATGAGATCTCTTTCTTACTTAATCGACTTTCTTTTACTTTAACTAAGTTAACTAATTACACTTTCAAAATTCTTGTCATACTATACAATTCTTTCAACTACTAATCATTGGAGTTATCACTAACTCATGAACTCATAATCACTTTTCATTAACTAATCACTTTCATCTTTCATGTTCATAATCAAGCTTCACTCAAACATCTCATAATCAACTTAACACTTTAATTACTTGCTCCACATCATAATCATATTCTATTAACACTTCTAATTACACTTTAAAACTTATTACATGAATTTACAAGGATTTAGCAAAACCCCTAAATTCACTCAAGAACACTAATCATGATTTCATCACTTTTACCATGTAATAGGGTTACTAATGATCATAATAATACTAACTAACATCAAACTAATCAATTACTAACCTCAATTTCGGATTAAAACTTACTAATCAACAAAACCCATTTTCTAGGTTTAGGAAATTGAAGAACATAACTTACTTGATGATATAGAGAATCAAAGAGTGATCAATTTGATGTTTCTAGCTTCAATTTCATGTTAATTTCTTGCTTGATTATGGTTCCAGCAGTTTTGGTTCTTCACGGGAAAGGTTCTGGAGTTTATTTTTGATGTTACTGGAAAAAGGCACGTATCAGTGTCTTTTATGTTTTAATTTGCTATACTACACAGTCTGGAACTGAACAACCATTTGCGTATTCTATTATAACTTATTATTAAAAGATCTATAATTAAAAAGAAGTATATATTATTGTACACTAAAATAATACCTTAAAAACTGGGGTGTTACAACTCTCCCCCACTTATCTTATTCGTGTCCTCACGAATGTCATTCTTATCTACTCAATCTTATCACTTTCTCTATGCTTCTTTACTTAGTAGTTTCAAACATAAACATATAACCTTTCACATTTATTTCAACTATACACAATTATCTGTTCAATCTTATAACTTTTCAGCTATACATGTAATGTAACTAACATTTTTACATAATAACTAGTTAACTTTATCACTTAACAATCTAATTAACTATTATACATAACTATACTCATACTGCTGAAACAACTTATGCACCAATGTGCGTATGGCTTTATCAACTTACTTACACTTGGTATGCATTTAGCTTACTCAATTTATTTTATCTACTAATCATTGCTCACTACTTACTGCTTACTGTTCACTGTTCACTATTTTCTAGCATGAAGTGTATTACCAACTACTATTCAATTACTACTAAATCAATCTTTTAATTTAACAGCTGGAGTACTTAACATTCATTATACTACTCAGACAACTTATGTATATAACTACATAATTTCAATTCTTTCCACATGTACACTTAAAGATGTGCATTCATCTATCTTTACCCGTGCACATATATAAATACTCTACCTAAACTTGATTCTTTTGAATCATATGACTTCTTACCTGAACCATTTAACTAATCACTTTAACAATCTTTGCACTATAATAACTGCTTTCACACTTTCATAACTAGGTGAAACCTCTTACACGGATGTAAATCCGAAATCACATAGCCCTTACTTATCTGATTATTAATATAGCTAATGTAAATTAGCTAGTCTAATCACATTCTTAGCCAATATAACTTAGCTAACTAATCATGAACATAGCTAACCTTGGTTAGCCACACTAATCACGTTCATAGCTAATTTAAGTTAGCCATTCTAATCAATTAAGCTTCTTTTATGATTCTTTCATATCTTTTCATTACTAATCATTATTATCATAACTAATCAAATAAGCTAAATTGTCAATATTTTACATAATTAAATGACTAATTCACAAAATAATCATCTTTATAGAAATTATCAATAATACATATTTGCATAAACAACTAATTACTGAGAAATCATAGAACTAAATCTTTCACTTGTCTAATCTGCTTTTATCTTTCTACTAGACAATTGTACTGCAACATCTGATCATCTAATTACAATTGTAGTTAAATTGAATTAGCTATTCTAATCACACTTGCTAACATAAGTCAGCTAGTCTAATCACATTAGCTAACATGAGTCAGCTAATCTAATCACAATAGTTAACCTTGGTTAGCTAATCTAATTGCTGCAACCTCTAACATAAGTTAGCAAATCTAATCATCTGTTATCACTAAACAACTACTTTCAACTTCTTTAGCAACTACTAATCATCATAATCAACTAATCAATTCAGTAACCCATTTGGGTTAATTAAACTAAATTTTCATTTAACTAATCATTCTTTCATCGCTACTATTATTCCTTCAATATACATTACTTTATACATCTTAAAATTTTCTCCCCCACTTAAGAGTTTAACACTTTCTGTAATCATAATTACATCACTACTAAATCTGTATTAATTATATTAAACTACTTGCAAGGTATAAATACCACTTATTAATTAACAACTCTGGAGTCAAAGAACATGGGCAGGTATAAAAGTGATCATATGGTACCTGACTTCGTGCCTCATGACTCCCTTTTCTAATTTCACTTTCTGATCTTTCCTTTAAATTAAAATTCTGTTCATTATAATTGATTAACACTTTATCAACATTCTACTTTCATTTGACTACAATAGTAATCACATAACAACTAAGTCTAGTCTGAATATTCTAATTCACAATAACTTTTCATAAATCTATCTACTTATCATTCCACTTCTATTCCCATCAAAGCTAACCAATACTAATCCCACTCCATATTTAACAGGTATGAATCACCCATGTGTCTTAATATAATAAAACTACGTTGGCCAGACGTCATTTCATTATACCAGTATCACACTTCTATTCATCACTATCAAATATATACTGGTTTGAGTGTGGCTAAACCTTGATATCACATAATCTGAATACTCATAAAACACTTTAGTCTGCACAAATAAGAAATCATGAAGATTTCAACTGAACATATAAAACTGAAGTTAACACATACTTTCATGTATCTATTCACAGAAATTCTTAACACAATAAATGACATAAGTCAGTACTTTTAATCATCTGAAACTCTGAACACGTAACTAAACTACTATCACTTTTCAATTTGACTGAATTCATTAATCTATTGCCAATGAAAATTGGCAATTATCTGAAAATCTGAACATACAACTAACATAAGTTAGCTTATCTGAACATTTGGATTTCTAATCATAACTAACCCTTTTCATATAACTGAGCATCTGAACATAACTTCTGAACATAACTAATTCTTTGCACCTTTCTGAACACTTAAACATATACTTTACACATATATGTACAACTATCTGCACATATATTTGAACAACTATCTACTTATCATTACTAATCTTAGCACAATATATGTCTATTCATCATATATCTAATCACAAAATGTAAGTATACCCACATTATCTAATCACATAATACTTTCATTCATGTCATCTATTCACTTGGCTGGATTCATACATATTCTCCCTCGGAAGCAATTCAATTCCTGATCACATAACACATGAGTATTAACAAGGAATTTTAATTACACCTTGTAATTAATCTACTAACATTTGCACTACCAATTTCATGCTTTATATCAACACTTTTAAGCTCAACAAAACTATTCAGAATACTAGTATCTCGTCTGCTATTTCCATCTACTAATTTAACACAAGACACTAATTTCAACAAATAACAAAGTAGCATATCAATCTAATCAAATCTACTTTACTAATATACATACTGATCATAACAAACTAAACAATTTATAGTGGTTTAAGTTTAGGCAATCCTATTGTGGATTACATAAATCTCTTAAACCATCGCTCTGATACCAACTTGAAACGCCCTGATTTTCTGAACAAAATTTTTTTTTATACTATTATCATGTCTAATTTATCAACCATAACTTGCTGAAATAATATCAATCATATACACTCTTGTTTTAAATTTTAAACTTTGAAGTTTTCTGAAATCAGACGAATCCGCCAGATTCACTTGAATCCGCCGGATTCCGACCCTTTCCAAGCACAACCCGGGACCAGAACTCTTCTACACAATCCGGTTAGCTGAATCCGCCGGATTCACCTCAATCCGCCGGATTGGGAATGAATCCGCCGGATTCTTCCCTTCTACAGCAGAAACTGCAGCCTGCACACTTAATGACCAAAACCCGAACTTCAAACGCGCATAACTTTTTACTCATTTAGAGTTAGACTCTGAAATTTTACAGGAACTTTTACTATGCCAAAATGAAACTTTCCATTTTTAAACTTTTTTAAAATACGCGTTTATTCAAAATCTGGACTGTAATCCATTTTTAGACCATTTTGGCACTTTTCTTGACATGTCAAAACACAAACCACTTGGTTTCTGACTTTCACACTTTACCAACACTTTCTACTATACAATTGACACCTAAGCCAATAACAACAAGTGTCATATCTATACTATAGCTTAATTTGACTCTTTGACCCAAAATGTGCCCATTTGGACACTTTTGACCCGTTTCTTCTTTCAAGACTATTTTATCTCTTTCACTTACATCTTCCACTCATATTTGACCATTTCAACATTTCTGACTATGGTTCAACACTAAAATCAACCCAAACACATTTTCAATATTTTACACTATTCCAATTCTTTATCATTTATGACACATATATGGTTACTAATCATTTCTTCATTTCTTTCCACTTTGACTTTACTAAGTCAAAGACTTACATAACAAGTGTCATAAAACTCTTTTTAATTTGGGCGATTTACACAATGGCTAATCAAAACGATTATTTAAAAGAATGAGAAGCTTAGCTAACCATAAAGCAAGCTCATTATCCACTCTATCTTCTTGCAAGCAACATCTATAACTTCTATCCATTGGGTTCAACCAAATCAAGCACCTACAACATAAAACACTAAACGGGTTAAGCATAAAGCTTAGTGAGCATATGATCATTATCTAGTCAATTTAACTACTAATCAAAAACAATGCATTATTATAACTAAACAATAATAAGCAAAGTATGAAAGGCTCTACCCTTTCTTGAATTCACTTTCGCTTTCACTTTTACTTTCAATTGAGCTTTCACTTTCTCTTTCACTTTCTCTTTCACTTTTACTTTCATATGTGCACATCTATCATGATTATACTAGCTAATATCTAACTAGCTAGTATAATCATGTTCTAGCTAATATCTAATTAGCTAGACTAATCACATTTTAGCTAACAAAGTTAGCTACTAATCACAACATGGTTAACCTTGGTCAACCATTCTAATTGTCACATGGCTAACATGGGTTAACCATTCTAATCACATGAATCTTTATCATAATCTTTTCATATCATTAAAGCTAATCATTAACTCTTTTCACAATTAGGTGAATCTCTTGCTCGGTAGCAATCCGATTCACTTAATAAGTATCTAATTACTTTCATATAACTCACCTTGACGAATTGAACAACTTGTGGCTAATTGATCAATTGAAGATGGCACATTTTTAACACCTAACACATGAACACACAACACAATTAATAACACTAATCACATTTTCACTAATACTAACATGAGATCTCTTTCTTACTTAATCGACTTTCTTTTACTTTAACTAAGTTAACTAATTACACTTTCAAAATTCTTGTCATACTATACAATTCTTTCAACTACTAATCATTGGAGTTATCACTAACTCATGAATTCATAATCACTTTTCATTAACTAATCACTTTCATCTTTCATGTTCATAATCAAGCTTCACTCAAACATCTCATAATCAACTTAACACTTTAATTACTTGCTCCACATCATAATCATATTCTATTAACACTTCTAATTACACTTTAAAACTTATTACATGAATTTACAAGGATTTAGCAAAACCCCTAAATTCACTCAAGAACACTAATCATGATTTCATCACTTTTACCATGTAATAGGGTTACTAATGATCATAATAATACTAACTAACATCAAACTAATCAATTACTAACCTCAATTTCGGATTAAAACTTACTAATCAACAAAACCCATTTTCTAGGTTTAGGAAATTGAAGAACATAACTTACTTGATGATATAGAGAATCAAAGAGTGATCAATTTGATGTTTCTAGCTTCATTTCATGTTAATTTCTTTCTTGATTATGGTTCCAGCGGTTTTGGTTCTTCACAGGAAAGGTTCTGGAGTTTATTTTTGATGTTACTGGAAAAAGGCACGTATCAGTGTCTTTTATGTTTTAATTTGCTATACTACACAGTCTGGAACTGAACAACCATTTGCGTATTCTATTATAACTTATTATTAAAAGATCTATAATTAAAAAGAAGTATATATTATTGTACACTAAAATAATACCTTAAAAACTGGGGTGTTACAAATAAGTTAGCGGTTAATCACTGTTTTGGCCTACAGTTGATTTAAGTGTTCTAATGGGGCCACCCGGAACATGGTCCTTAGGAACCACCGTTCCTCTTGACGATATTTGTTACATTATTGATTGTGAACATATTGCTAGTTAAATTGAATTGTAGTTGATTATTCATTCACTTAGCTTCGTGATAATCCCTCAATTTACTTTCTGCCGGTTATGTTTATTATGTGGGTAGTCAGGAAGGGATGTTTTGATGCTGGGAATGTTTGAAACTTGCAACTCTGATCAAGTTCGTTATAAACAATGTTTTGTAAAATATAATGCCCCAGTTTGTAGATAAATTAACTGTGTTTGGTTTAGTAGTTAAACATGTTGTATAAATGTTTGTGAAAATTTCGAGCAACATTTTAATGAAATATGTAGTGTAAGTATACGCTTCCGTAGTAAATAATATAATATTGTGTTCTTAAAGGAGGGGTGTTATATATATATATATATATATATATATATATATATATATATATATATATATATAGACACACACACACACACACACACACACACACACACACACACACACACATATATATATATATACCACACACACACACACACACACACACACACATATATATATATATATATATATATATATGTGTGTGTGTGTGTGTGTGTGTGTGTATTTTGTATATTTTTACTTTAATGTGAAATTGTAGTGAATAATTTTATTAATGGTAGTACTATAAATGAGTTAAGAATAATTTAGTCATTTCCTTGTGTTGAAACTAATTAAAGACAATAGTACAAAGAGTTCGGATAAAATGATAACACCTTAAAATAAGAACAACTAAAGACGCTTTAAATGCCTAATTACTCTTGATAAAATAGTTAGATTAACATTTGTACATCTCAAATATGCAAAGAAAAATAAATATACATTTATAAAATTGCACAAAAATCGAAAAAAATGATTGATGCACGATTATCTCTATAACTGTGCATCAATCGTTTTTTCGATTTTTGTGCATTTCCAAAATCACATCTATTTTTCTACACATATTTGAGATGTATGGGTGTGAATCTAATGAATTTGTTTGCTAGTTGTGCATATATGAAGTGTTTTTAGCCTTTTATATTTTTAAAGTGTTCTCATTTAAACTTTACTCATAGTACACATACGTTATATATAGTTAGATTAAATAAGTTCAAAATATGTTCTTTTAACGTTCAAATTTCACTTATAAAAGCACTTTCCAAAATGCAATTTAAAAAAAAGAATAACATGTTTTAATTTATTTAAAATAGGCATAAGCTACCTAATTTATTATTAACTTATTACCAAAATACATAATAAACCCTAGGAGTTCTACTTGATAGTGTGAGAACAAATTACCAATCTTATCCAATTACTTACTTTATTTTTTTTATAAATACTCACTGTTTCCACCAATATAATTTTCTAAACCACATTATTTCATGCATGTTCCTAGTGTATGTCATGGACACGCCCGCTGCATATATATTCATTAATAATAGTCACCCCTAAAACTACCTATAGGAGGTAGGGGTCGAGTTATTGATGTGAGATGAGTTCAGAGTTCTAGCCTTAAAATCAAGGGCGAGGTAGAGTTATGAAGTGTTTTTAGCCTTTTATATTTTTAAAGTGTTCTCATTTAAACTTTACTCATAGTACACATACGTTATATATAGTTAGATTAAATAAGTTCAAAATATGTTCTTTTAACGTTCAAATTTCACTTATAAAAGCACTTTCCAAAATGCAATTTAAAAAAAAGAATAACATGTTTTAATTTATTTAAAATAGGCATAAGCTACCTAATTTATTATTAACTTATTACCAAAATACATAATAAACCCTAGGAGTTCTACTTGATAGTGTGAGAACAAATTACCAATCTTATCCAATTACTTACTTTATTTTTTTTATAAATACTCACTGTTTCCACCAATATAATTTTCTAAACCACATTATTTCATGCATGTTCCTAGTGTATGTCATGGACACGCCCGCTGCATATATATTCATTAATAATAGTCACCCCTAAAACTACCTATAGGAGGTAGGGGTCGAGTTATTGATGTGAGATGAGTTCAGAGTTCTAGCCTTAAAATCAAGGGCGAGGTAGAGTTATTGATGTGAGATGAGTCCAGAGTTCTAGCCTTAAAATCAAGGGTGAGGTTCAAACGAGGAAAGATGGTGGATACCTAGGCACCCATAATCGAAGAAGGGTGTAAGCTAAATACACCATTCTGGATCGGCAATCCATTGTTGCCATATTATCGACCATTTCCTTGATATTCCACTTATCTACTCAAACTACGTATCTGTATCTCTTGAAATAGAATCTGAATAATAAGAACTTTCGAGCCGAAGAGGCTATTATTCCTATTCTTTCAAATATAGTAACCAACAAACCACATAAACGCTTGCCACAATTTTTTCCCTTCTTTTTAGATTGAAACCCGCATCTATTGTTGTTCTATAAATATGCACAGTTAAAAATATTAATTGAATCCAATTTCCACCACTTGAAAATCATTTCCTATACCTCCCACGTATCTATACATACAATCAAAGTGTGATCAACTGTCTCAATCATATCATTGCAAAGACATAATAATGAATCGAGATCCACCCCTTTTCATCTGTTCATGCTGAAAGTGCCTTCACCGAGAACTTGCCTCCATCGTCTAAACTCCAGCTCCACGTATCGTAACATTTACGATTTGGAACTGTTTGTCCCTAACCTTGGATCTAGTACGAATCGAGTCACTCAATCGTTTGCGGAATCAACGATTAAGTTAAATACTAAACACACGAACAATCAATACGCAATGAATATCAAACGAAACGTATTATATTGAATAATAATCGGTCAGATTACAGAGATTTCGACTAATTGCGTTTAGGGTTTCGTCAACCCTAAAACAGAAAACATAAAACGAATTTATACAAAATCTGGCACCTGCGACGTCGCACGCTACGTCGCAGGCCCAAGCCCATGCGACGTAGACTACGTCGCAGGCCCAAAACCTGACGTCACACCTGCGACGTTGCACGCTACGTCGCAGGAGTCAGGAATACTAATTCTAATTACAAACTACGAGCTAGACCAACTGACAGACACTAAATATGTACTAACAAACTCCCCCGTGTCTTCAGCTTGGTCTTCAAAAATCTTCTTTAAACCCAGCCCGCAGGAAATTGGCCGTCGGCATGAATTCCATTAGCCACACAAACAGTAACAACATTGTAAAACTGCTGTGCTAAACGTCTGTTGAATTCATTCTTTTGACCAACACGAATCCGATTATCATAGAGTTTTCTTAAATCTTTTTCATGAAAATTAATCAAACTCATCGGATCATACAGTCTAAACGTTGCTTGCTTCAAATTCCATATACCTCCAACTTCTGGCCACGGTTCAGAATCTGGAACGAAAGTAATAACCGCTTCACCAGTCTGTGGATCAAGTTCCCATTTTACAAGTCTTCTCAGAAAATAATAAGGAACTGATTCCAGAGGTATCTCAGTCAAACAGTTAGCAGGCGAATAGTGAACTTTAACCATAGGCTTCCTGGTGACTGGATCAATCTTTTTCTTCCACGTATACCGAGTTCCCAACGTCGGTTTCAATTTCGAATATGTCTTCGATAATACTTCCCGACGTAGATTTCTCTGAATGAACTCAGCATAATCATTCTCGAAAGGATTAATCAATTTAAGCTGAGCTAATCGATTAATCTCTCCTTTTGGCAACGTACTTAATCTATCAAAACGCATTCTGAAGTACTGAACTCCATCTTCTCTCTTTATCATAAACAGATTCCTCTGACACTTCCAGCTTTTAATAACACCGGTATAATTTCGACTAACCCGGTACACTTGACATTTAACTGGAATAGGAACTGGATTTCGTCCCTTAGGCCACCATTTCTTATTTCTTTCTCTCTTTTCTTCAGCAGTTAATTTCTTCGCTGCCGAGTCCGGTGCCTGTGTCTCTGAAGCTGGAGTTGCAGCAGAACTAGATTCTCCATGTTGATTTTTTGCAGGTCTCTCATCTTCACTTGAATCAGATTCTATAATTGGTGCACCATCATAAGCTTCCCCAGATTGTGCATCATCATACGTTTCATCTGCATTCAACTGTTCTTCTTCAATCGAAACATCCTCATTCATCTCAAAAACATTCTCTGTTTCTTCCTCAGAGCCAACTCCACTGGCCATCCTCTGAATAAATGATAAGTCAGCGAATGAGTAATCAACTGCCAGCGGTCTCGGTTGCCCTGGAATATCATCAACACAGAAATAATCCAAAAGAGAAATATTTTCATTAACATTTTCAATTACAGGGTTGGGATTTACAGAGGCAGGTTCACTTGACTCTAAAGTGGGTATCCTGACCCAGACTCCCCCGAGGCAAGTAACCTGCCTTCCAAAACATTAACCCTAAGCATCGTTTCCTCAAGCTCCTTAGATTGAACCTCGATCAACGCAGCTTGTTCAGCAATCTTCTCGTCTTGAGCCTCCAGCTTTTGCGTCATCTTCTGCATATCTTCCATAATCTTTTGCAAGAATGCTGGAGTCGGTTGAATCTCAAAATCAGCTTGCTGCTGTGGATTGACTGGAGCTCTGGCTGATGAAGAACGACGAACACGACGACGAGGACGATAAGTTTCATCAGCAGAATCATCACCGTCTCGTGTACGTTTCCCAGTATCCCTTGGAGGTACATATTTGCGTCCTGCCCGGATCCGACGCTGAATTCTTAGATATCTGAATGAATCGGAAAGCCTGATACGTTCCATCTCAGAGGGATGCGGAACAGTACCATCCGAATGCTCAGGCGTCGGACCCCCATCCTGAGGACCTACATTGGCTGGTTCTTCAGAATCAGAACTCTCGACCGTTTCATGAGATGCAGGATTGTCCGAGTCAACGTGCCCGAACTGCTCAATGTTCTCCAAAATAGCCTCCACATGCTCCCCCGCAGCTTGAACAGGAATGTTTATGAGTGGTTGCTGCGGTTGCTGTGGTGCTGGAACATCCATATACTGAGGATCTGGGGGCGGTACATAATTTTCATCCACAATAGCACCGAATAAAGGAACATCCCTTGGTGCCTCGACCCCTTTCTCATACCCTGCACAAATAGTGAAAATCCGACTCATCATCGGTGAAATCTTTAGCGGATGATCGATATCACCCTGTGCCTGAAGCTCCGGATGATGACGATTGATGTGCAGCTATACAAATCTCGGATATAAAATCCATTTCTGATCCCCGGCATTCGCATTATCAACCATAGCCCTGAAGATAAATCCCGAGAAGTTGAACGGCTTGTTGTATACCAATGCTAACATAGCAGAAGCCAGACTTCGGCTCATCCCATCCGTTCCACCTTTCCTATTCCCCAAGCAAACAATAATCACATGCATCAAATATCTCCAGACGCGTGTGAGATTCGCTTTTCGATACTGATCAGAGGGAATCCCGGGATATCCTATCCGTTGCATAGCTCCAGAAACAAAAATATGATCAAAACCGATAGGCATATCCGGTTGATCATTCAGCTGTAAAAGTTCCCGAATACTCTGTTCTGTAATAGTGATCTCCGTACCCAGAACGGTAGAGACCAACCGTCTAACGTCGTTTTCAGTAACGACAGTTGCGTTTCTCCAAAAAGGGTTGATCAGATTTCCAAACGCCATAGTGTTATCGGAAATGGCGTGGAATACCCTTGAACGTCTCAAAAACGCGATCATCTGACGATACGGTGCAGCTTTATCAGAAGTGTCAGTAAGGTAAGCAGCCGTATTATGACGAGCTTCAAAAATCAAAGCCATATCTGCAAAAACAGAAACAGATTGCAACTCGAAAAAGGTTAGCAAAAATGTTACATTTTTTAAGAAAAAACCTTTTTTTTTTCAAACTTCCTGGAACTAGCGACGTAGCCACGTACGTCGCATAACACAGAGCGACGTAGAACTGTACGTCGCTAAAATTCAAAATAAATTGAAAAGCGACGTAAGGCCTGACGTCGCATAAAATTCGAGCGACGTCAAGGGGGACGTCGCATTTTGCAATTTATCGTGAATTTAATCACTTTAATTAAAACAGCGACGTAGAGTGGTACGTCGCATCGGACGTCGCAGTAAAAGCGACGTAGGGAAGGGCGACGTAGGAAATTAATAATAATTAAATAAAGCGACGTAGGCCACGACGTCGCAGCGTACGTCGCACTGACGAACAGGCGTCCCCAACCCAGAAACCCTAACCCTCGAATTTAGGGGTTTTCAAAATCAAACGCACTATAAGGTGCGGCTAACGATGGTGATCACGAAAACATGATTTATAACCAGTAAATTACACGATAGACCATCTAATTTATCTGAAACCCGAAACCCTTTTAACCCGTAATACATACATAGCCATTAAACATAATATACACGGTTAAAAATGGTAAAATCGGTACCTAAGTGTGCGGAATAACGAGTAGATCAAAACTACGTAAGTGAATCGGAATGAAAACGGCTACAAATCACGAAAAATGCTCGAAAATTGCTACGTCGCAAATCGCCAATGCTACGTCGCAGGGTACGTCGCACGTGAATAGTGAATAGTGTGACATGTTACGTCGCAATTGAGACTATATATAGTCTAACCCTACATGCGACGTAGACTGGGACGTCGCAGGCGACGTAGAGTGGGACGTCGCATATAACAATTTTGATCCAATTTTGAATTTTTTTAAACCGTTTACTCGTTATTTTAGCAAATAATTTCAAAATAACTCGTGACTTTGGAAAAATAACTCAGAATAAAAATAAAGCATAAAACAAAAAAAACTTTTTGGTATTTTCTTTAATTTTACAAAAAGTAAAAATGAACAAAATAAAAATACTAACACTCTATTTTTGGTGACGGAGTTGAGTTATCTGATTAGGGATCATATCGGAATAACATGCATTTATTAGGAATAGTAAGTGTTATTTCGATCATCAGTATATTTGTCCACTTTAAATTTACGTGGCACATTTAAAACACCTGTTATAAAAATTATTTCAAAACGATTATTGGTATTGTTTGTCCACCTAAACACGTTACATCCGTATTTGTGAGTTAACATTTTATTGTTAATATGAATATTTCTCCGTGGTCCCCACCATAGATATACCCTTATAACTTAGACATGAACATAGTTTCTAAATTTAGAAAGAATATAAGAGAATCAATTTTAAGAATCAAGCCAGCGGTGATAGGTCTGTACTTGCGTACAACAGAGCAACATAACTTGATTCAGGTGTAAGCAAAACCAAACGCAGTCAAACCAAAATTGAGTGGCGACCTTGTTTAGTACCTTAAATTTAAGACGTTGCAAGTACTTTGACTCACGTTTGCTTAGTTTTAAGAGTAAGCTGAATTGAGACCAGGTCTGCACTTACGTACAACAGAGGAAACAATCAGCATACTCCCCCAAAAGATCTCAGATATACGATCCAAAAATAGAAGTATGTCAAGCTATGCTAAGGAATTAAGACTTAGCGTCGTACATCACAAGGTGTTTACCACATGATCATAGACATGTATTTAAATGACTTCTTAATATCTCAGAGACCGGTGTGTACCATGCCTACCAATACATCGTATGATGAAGATAATTTAGATAAAAACTGTTTTAAGTGTGTCAGATAAACCTACTGACACATCCAAGATAAATCTTAAAATTCCATTTTGTGCATGTCACCCGATGTACTATCATATCCCAAGTTGTTTACAGACACAACTTCAACGTCTATTTTAAAAATGTAGCAACCTTGCGTTTTCTTTAATACTAAAGAGTATAAAGAGTGGCTGTTGCGATTTTTTTTTTTTTTTTTTTTTTAAATTGAATTTAAAAACTTAAAAATCCAAGTCACAAATCATTTCTTTGACTGAAAGAACCTTAAACCTATCAGATTGACCAGTTCTATAAAACGTGATCGCAAAAAGGCTTTTGTGAAAATGTCCGCACACTGCTTAAGGGTATCTATATGTACGACATCTATAAGGTGTTTCTCAAAGCAATCCCGTATGAAGTGGAACCTAAGTTCAATATGTTTGGTCTTAGAGTGCTGTACGGGATTGTGTGTTATAGATATAGCAGCTGTATTATCAATGTAAATAGGAGTCATAGAGAGATTGAACCCATAATCACGCAGCTGATGCTGAATCCAGAGAACTTGAGAACAGCAACTTGCAGCAGCAACATACTCGGCTTCAGCTGTTGAAATAGCAACCGCAGTCTGCTTTTTGCACTGCCAAGAAACTAAGCGCGATCCAAGGAATTGACATCCTCCAGTGGTTGACTTCATATCTATCTTGCAGCCACCAAGATCCGAATCCGAATAGGCAGTTAACTCAAAGTTTTTCTCGTTTGAATACCATAGACCCAGAGATGGCCTAAAAGCGAGATATCCAAAAATACGTTTTACTGCCTTCATATGAGACACCTTCGGATTTGCTTGAAATCGTGAGCAGAGAGAAACAGCAAACACTATATCTGGTCTTGAGGCAGTCAGGTACATGAGAGAGCCTATCATTGAGCGATAGTCTTTCTCCTTGCAATCTTCATCGTCCTCATTAGGTCCAAGATTGTGTCTTGCTTCAATTGGAGTGCCGTAGTGTTTACAGTTGAGCAATTCATATCGCTTTAACATGTCAGTGACATATTTTGACTGGTGGATATAAATTCCATTGTCAGATTGCTCAACCTGTAGTCCCAGAAAGAACGTAAGTTCCCCCATAGCACTCATTTCAAACTCAGATTTCATCAGTCTTTCAAAATCCTTGCACAACTGATCATTAGTTGATCCAAAGATTATGTCGTCCACATAGACCTGCACAAGTAACAAATCCGCTCCTTCCCGTTTGATGAAAAGCGTGCTATCAATCTGTCCTCTGTCAAAACCATTCTTCAGCAAGTACTTGGCAAGTCACTCATACCAAAGTCGAGGAGATTGATGAAGACCATACAAAGCTTTCTTCAGTTTGCAAACATGATTAGGATGCTTTGGGTCTTCAAAACCAGGAGGCTGACACACATAAATCACTGCGTCGACATCTCCGTATAGAAAAGCACAATTTACGTCAAGTTGATACACGCGGAATCCTTTAAATGAAGCATAGGCTAGAAAAATCCGAATTGATTCCAAACGAGCAACAGGAGCGAAAACTTCATCATAGTCAATACCTTCTAGTTGACTATATCCTTGAACTACCAGACGGGCTTTGTTTCGAATAACAGCCCCACGATCATCCATTTTGTTACGGAAAACCCAACGAGTACCCGTCAAGTGAGCACCCTTGGGTAGAGGAACAATTTCCCAAACATTCATCTTGTTTATTTGCTGTAGTTCCTCCTGCATAGCCTCGACCCAAGATGGATCTTTTAAGGCTTGTTCAACCTTTTTAGGTTCAATTTGAGACAAATGACATGAATCGATATGAGCAATAAGTCCCAAAAGCTGCTGAGCTGAAGTCTGCTTTGCTTGCTGTCGTGTTTGAACAGATGCATGAGGATCACCAATGATATTATCAATGGGGTGATCCTTATGTATACGAGTTTCTGGTATGGCACCTGGCACGAGATCCACACCCAGATTGTTCAAATCTCCCTCAGTTTCAGTAGTAGTAGCAGACTCAGGAATGACTAACTCTTCTTCTTCTCCTTCATCTTCAGGAGAAAACAGGTGAGAGTAGGCCATTGTTTCTTCCAATTCATCTTCTTCTTGAGGTTCCTCTAAAGGAGGCATGTTTGGATCATATGGAAGCTCCTTTGTGTAGTTATAAACTGTTTTAGAAGGAGCAGCCGAAGATGATGGAGTAGGAGATGGTGTAGATGGTGGTGATTTGGTAGTGGTTTGAGGTTGTGTGGGTTTTTGTTGTGATGGTGTAGGTGTAGGTTGTGGAGGTGTAGGATTAGTTGGTGGAGGTGCGGGTGTTGCATTGGGAGATGGGTCGGATGGTTTATTAGTAACAGGTGTATCTTGAGAAAGATCAAGCTCATGAAGTATAGAAACCAATTCTTCCGTTTCATCTTCTTCCGGAATATTAAAAGAGTTGAAGAGGTTTCCATAGTTGAAAAACCAATCCGGACCCGTTCCTTGAGGAGGTTCTGTATACCTTAAACATTTTACTTCAAAATGCTCCTCGATCTGATTCGTTGATTTGTTAAAGACTCTTTTGTTCGGAGAGTTGACTGCATATCCAAGAAAAATCCCTTCAACAGCTTTATCACCAAACTTAGAAACCTTATCTTTTGTTATCATGATCAGACATGGACACCCAAATGGTTCTAGGAACTGCAGATTTGGCTTACGGTTATTGAAAAGTTCATAACACGTCTTGTTCTTTTTCTTAACCGTGAGTACTCTGTTGAGAACATAACAGGCAGTATTTACTGCCTCAGCCCAGAAGATAATTGGTAACTTGGAGTCAGCTAACATAGTCCGAGCTGTCTCGATGATTGTCCTGTTCTTTCTTTCTGCAACTCCATTCTGTTGTGGAGTTCTTGGAGCACTAAATTGATGCTCAATACCTCTTGTAGCACAAAACAATTCGAGAGTTGAGTTCTTGAATTCAGTTCCATTATCGCTTCGTATCCTTTTCACCTTCAAGTTGCACAGATTTGCCAACTTGTCCAACAAATACACCAAAATCTCAGGAGTTTCCCCTTTTGTGGTCAAAAAATAAACCCACGAAAACCTTGAGTAGTCATCAGTAACTACCAAGCAGTAAGACCGACCACCAATGCTCTTTGTAGAGACTGGACCAAAAAGATCCATATGCAGTAGTTCCAATGGAGCATTTATAGAATTCACCTGCTTAGACTTATGGGACTTTTTACGTAGCTTTCCTTTTTGGCAGGAGATACAGTCATCCTTTAGAGCAAATGACTGTTTCGGAACTCCTAGCACTAGGTCATTTTTAGTCAAGAAATTCATTTTTCGGAAATGAATATGTCCCATTCGTCTGTGCCAAAGCAGTGATTCCTTTTCAGAAGCCTTAGACAAGAGACACGTATATTCGTTCGAGGTCTCAACAGTTCTCATGTTCAAAATGTATGTGTCATTCTTTCTTGGTGCTCTCAGTAACACCCATTCTTCCGGAATGACATACCCAGGCTTCAGTATCACACACTCTGTCTTTGTGAACGCAGTTGTATAATCCTTATCACAGACCTGTGAAACACTTAGCAAGTTGTGCGTAAGCTGTTCCACGTAGTTCACATTTTCAAAACTAACATTGCCGTTAGTTAACGTTCCTCTTCCAGAAATGGTTCCCCCAGTATCTCCAGCAAAAGCAACATATCCTCCTGCGTATGGTTTAATATCCACAAGAAGAGATACATCGCCTGTCATATGTCGCGAGCAGCCGCTATCCAAATACCATTCACTATCTTTAACGCGTTCTGACTGCTGCAACACACAAACGAAGGAGATTAGTGAGAAACGGTGACCCAAGCCTTTACAGACTTAGGTCGACCGTGGTCATCAACAATAATCACGTCAGATAGGATTTTATCTTTAAACAAATTAGAATTTTTATCTGATGTGTTATTGTTGACGACTGAAGAGTCAACATCAGACTCTTTACGTTTCCAAACTTTTGAAGATTCTGAATTGATATTAGAAGTAATGTTGGGCTTTTGAATTGGCAAAGGTTTTTGCTCAACATTACTTGGTTTCGAAACAGGCTTCAAAATAGGCTTGGGAGAGGTAGAGTAACGCCTAGGTGGAGATTTTGAAAAAGAATTTCTGTAAACAGATGTCCTAGGCATCTCTCTCCCATATCGCTGATTTGACAGCTTTGGACATTCACGAATTAAATGTCCTTGTTTCTTGCAGTAGAAACAAGAACGAGTCTCAACAAACGGTTGAGGCTGAGGAATTACCACAGGAGGTGGAGAAACATTTCTAGAACATGAACAATGCGTACATGTTTTAGAAAGTGTTTGTTTTGGTTGAGAGGTTGAAGTTGAAGGTTTATCATACGAAACTCTTTCATTTACTATTTTATTTTGCAAAATCTTTACAGGTGACTGTAAAGTTTGTTGTTTCGAATTAAAAACCTTGGCTTTTCCCTTATTTGGTTGAACCTTAATTTCAGGTTCAATCTTTGAAATCACTTTTTCAGGTTTAACCACAACCTTCTTAACCTCAGGATACTCCTGATCCGTAATGTCCTCAATCTCAACAATCTCCTCAATAATAACAGGGGATTCATTCTTTAACTCAACTCTCTCCTTAACACTAACAGGAGATTCATGCACAGACTTAACAAACGTTGGCAAGGGGTACTCTGGCCGCTTGGTTTTCTCCTTTGCCGGTTTGTTATGTTTGGTCTCTTTAGCATCTTTAGCTTTTAAACCATAAAGCTTGGACCAATCAACTGGAATCTCTTCAAAGCCTTCCTTAACAGGCAGGGGACAATGAGTAGTAGGAGGAGGGACTGAGTTGTATCCCAATCCCTCATTCTTCTTCCCTTTAATACCATGCTTGCTAAGAATTTCATTAAAAACAACTGTTGAGGAATTTGAACCTAAGATTTTACTCTTATAATTCTCATACTCAGCTTTTAAATCTGTAAGTTCTTTATTTAGTAATTCAATTTCAACAAGATAGCTTTTAATGGCATCTTCTTGACTAAAAACCTTAGATTTATATTTCTGAGTATCTAACCGATGAGCCTCAAGATGTTTTTCATAAAGTTTCTCATTAGCTTTTAAGAAATTATTTGACTCGGTTAGTTTTTCATTCTTTTTCCTCAACTCTATAGTTTCGTTCGGAAATGCCTTTAGAGATTCAGTTAACTTAATACATGAGATACAATTTAATGGTTCATCAGGTACCTCATTCACGATGTGAGCCATCAAACACTGTTGGTAATGCTGGGAGACTGGCGTCCAATCTTGACTTGTAGGCTCAAAGGCAATCAGGGCATTATCAGCAAGCCCTTTCTTAGAAACTTCCATTTCTTTGGCCTTTGGAGGAGTAGATGGTGTTGTGAATCCCGATGCTGGCATTTTGGGTTTCTCGCACTCCCTGGCGAAGTGACCCAAATTTTGACAATTGTAACATCGGACCTTACTCTTGTCAAATCCGAAGCCAGTCTTTCCATCACCTTCCAAGCTTTTACGCCCTGTCCTCTGCAAGAACTTTTGAATTCTTCGGGTGATCATCGCCACATTCCAAGTTAAATCCATTTGTTCCAGATCATCTTCATCAAGCTGAGCATAGTCTTCCTTAGTCAGCTCCAAAGTAAGATTTGGTTGAGTAACCAAATCCTTGTATGAGCTTAAGAAAGCTGTATAAATTGCAGCTTGTTCCTGAATAGCAGGTGAGACCTGAACCTGTTGTTGATTTGAAGAAGGTCCAGTCATGAAAACAGAATGAATCCCATCGGAAGAAGAAGAAGTCGATGAAGCATTTGTATTTGTTACAAAAGCGACTCCAGATCCATAAGTCTTCCCAGAGTTGATCTGAACACCATACACACTAGGATTCTGAACAGCAGCACCAGACCTAGTTTCTTTCTTCTTAATCTCCATCGCGTGAGCTTGAAGATCCCCGATCAGCGTATCCAACGACATGTTTGCAAGTTCTTCATTTTCCTTTAAAAATTGAACTTTAACATCCCAAGAACTTGGCAACACATCCAGTAGCTTCTTATTTACTTCAATTGAAGGAAAAGTATAACCCCCTTCAAACAACTCACCAACTAACCGTGAGTACCTAGTGAATAACGAAGTCGTGTCTTTATTTGGAAGGATGTCAAAGATATCGTACTGTTTCTTAATCAGTTCAAGCTTGGCTTCCTTGTACTTATAGTTTCCTCCACAACGAGTTTCAATTGCCTTCCATAAATCAAAGGCTGTTTCATGAGTTCTGAAAAGCCAAAGAACATCCTTAGTTAGACACATTTTAATCATTGAAAAAGATTTTCTTTCAGTATCAAAATCTTTCTTCTCCTCGGGAGACATCGCTTTATAGGTCTTAGCAGGACGAATATTACGGTATTCTCCTTCAGCTAATGGAGGTACATAACGTTCGCGTAATGGTCCCCATAATTCTGGACAATGAAAATCAATGTATTGTTCAACTCGGTCTCTCCAGTATACATAATCCATGTCCGCAGTAAATAATGGAGGTTTATTACTTGAACCTATGTCATTACTTTGTTTAATCATTTCTCTTAGACCTTTATCAGCTGCCATTGTATTTACTTAATCGAAAAACAAACTTCTGATCTTAGCGACGTAGGTGAGTACGTCGCACCAAGATTATGCGACGTTGATAGGTACGTCGCACCAAGCAAAGGATTCAATTAAGAATCAGAAATATGCGACGTTGAGAGGTACGTCGCAGATGACGTCGCAGAGGACGTCGCAGAATCACACTATGCGACGTAGAGAGGTACGTCGCAGATGACGTCGCAGAGGACGTCGCAGAATCACACTACGTCGCAACACGACGTCGCACAGACTAATTAAAGTCCAAATCACTACGTCGCACGCGACGTCGCAGCTTACGTCGCAATGGTACGTCGCAAAACGCGAAATCCTGCGGCCAAAAACCCTAAAAACGAATTTTTAACCCTAAAAACCAAAACCACGAATGCCGAACGACAGAAACCTTCAATTTTCCCAGTAATACTGATCGAAAACCTGTAAAAACACAAAACAAACGTGATAAACACAAAAACACACGAATATCACGTCCTTTTAAATCCCAAACTCGATCCGAATCGCCAAAACGAGCACTTTCTGCTCTGATACCAGTTGTTTGTCCCTAACCTTGGATCTAGTACGAATCGAGTCACTCAATCGTTTGCGGAATCAACGATTAAGTTAAATACTAAACACACGTTTAGGGTTTCATCAACCCTAAAACAGAAAACATAAAACGAATTTATACAAAATCTGGCACCTGCGACGTCGCACGCTACGTCGCAGGCCCAAGCCCATGCGACGTAGACTACGTCGCAGGCCCAAAACCTGACGTCGCACCTGCGACGTTGCACGCTACGTCGCAGGAGTCAGGAATACTAATTCTAATTACAAACTACGAGCTAGACCAACTGACAGACACTAAACATGTACTAACAGGAACAAAACCTGACAATAGTGGAATATGCTCCTCATATTCCCACATTGTCATACCCCTTGGTTCTCTTACCCATTCCCATTCTTCATTTATCCATTGTCACATGCATTCCCTCAATATTTATATATTTATCCCCGAGCCCCATCATCCCACTTTCTCCATATCCTCTCCTACAATTTACTAATACCACCCATGTATTTCCTATCCCCCTAACCTGATTCTCATCCAATTAAGGTGCTAACATGCTCGACGGCCACTATTTACCAAGTGATGATACGTAGATTCACAGGCTTGACTTACGAGTCTTAATCATCGGGCTACGGGTTAATATTATCATATACTTGGACCTGTAAATATAAGTATCACTCAAGAAAGTAGATATAACAATGTTTGAACAAATAAGGGATGAAGGATTTAGTTGTCTCGGGTGGCGATTTCCTATTTGGTAACTCGCATTACATTAGTGTAATCGGTTTTACGCCACATCTCCAGAACGGGGCCAAGAAACATCCATTTAGAGAGTTTTGAGTATAGTCTCGTATTAATATTATTATTATACTTATGTATTATGATAAGTATAGATTGCATTTGTGCTCTTAAGCAATGGACAAGATATGATCTTGTAGTAGAAAATATGTGAGGAAGTTGGAAGCTCACTTAAAGAATGAAGGGAATGCTACACTACCTAAATTTTAATGAATACAAGTAGTAGAGAAAGAAATAAGGAAGATTGTACTTCCAATTGGATGCCTTTTAAACCGATGCCTTTACCTCTATTTATAGAGTCATCGAAGTGTCCTAATGTAACACCCCCAAATTCGTTTCGCGGAAGCATTTAGTTTAAGTACGGGGTGTCACAATAACAAAGCATGCATACGTATCAGAGCTTATGATTACAACAGAACATAATATATTAAGATGCCAAAAGTATTAATTACAAAGTTTACGATTCATCGAATCGTATAAGTTAAAAGGAATAAGTTTACAAAAGTAGATTTCGTAAATATGACTAAACAGCTTTTAGTTATATAAAAGAAATCCATAGTTTCCAAAAGTTGGCATCCTAAAGCTTCACGGGTCGCCTAATTCTCCATGTGTGTTGGCGATTCTTATATGCGCAGCTAATTCCCTGAATAACATAGTAAAAGTCAACAACTAGGTTGAGTGAATTCACAAGTTTCATGTTTGTAATAGTTGAACCAAGTTTGTAAGCACAGTTGTTATCCAAAGACGTTCACAAATAGTATTGCCATAATAGTCGAGAATACGTTTAGTGGAATGTAATCCAAATACAGGTTTAGTGGGTTGTTCGCCCAAAGTACAAGTTTAGTGGGTTGTTCGCCCACAGTTCAAGTTTAGTGGGTTGTTCGCCCAAAAACGTCAGTTTAAAACACGTGCTGGTCGTTCTCAAGCGGTTTACAAACAGTACCGGTCGTTCTCCGGCTAAATACGCACGGGTCGTTCTCCCGTTCAACAAAAACAGTTTACCGGTCGTTCTCCGGTCTAGTTACGCACGGGTCGTTCTCCCGTCCAACAAACGCATGGGTCGTTCTCCCATCCAAGACGCACGGGTCGTTCTCCCGTCCCTTGGCCAGTCATTCTCTGGCACTAAAATACGTAGCTGGTCGTTCTCCAGCGTTTATATAAAAGTACCGGTCGTTCTCCGGTATACTAAACAAGTTTAAAGGTTTACAGTCGTTTACAAAACAGTTTACCGGTCGTTCTCCGGTCTAGTTAAAACAGTTTGTCGAATAAGTTATCCCATTTGTTCAGTGTGTCAATATAAAATGTTATTCCGTAAACACCAGTTTGTTCAATAGTTTAATAATTCAAAGTACTCTAATTGTTCGAGTAAACAAGTATGATAAACAATCATATAAGTTAAAGCAGTTATGGCAATAAGTAAAACAGTTGACTATGTTTTTCACCCCTGTTCAAAAGCAGTTAAATCAGTAAAAGTAGGGGCTGTGAACTCACCTGTTGAGTTAAGTAGTTGTGCGAGTGCTAGCAAACCTAAGCCCAAGTAAAGTCTGAAATCTCCTAACGCCCTAACGTATGAGATTTAATAAGTATGTGGATGTCTGAACTAATCATCCATGCTAGTGTTTGTACAACCAAGTCACGTCCAAATCGTTCGTTTAAATGTTTACATTTGTATTTCGTATTTGTGAAAATGTATACGACTCGTTGGTGATAGTTTGAAATCAACATTTCGATAAAACCAGTATGTTTATAATGTTTGTATAGTTCGTGTTTCGTATCGTATTTGGTTTGGTCATTGAAAAGTTTTTAAACACTTAGGATGTTTTTGGCTTATGTTTTTGGGTTTTCGCGACACAAAATGCGACACAGCCCTTGTGTCACATGATTATGCGACACAACCCTTGTGTCACATTATGCGACACAACCCTTGTGTCACATTATGCGACACAAGCCTTGTGTCACATGATATGCAACTTAATGCGACACTAAATGCGACACAACCCTTGTGTCACATGATATGCGACACAACCCTTGTGTCACATTATGCGACACAACCCTTGTGTCACATTATGCGACACAAGCCTTGTGTCACATGTATGAACACCAGCCCAGAAACTTTTGCCTGTCGCGTTTTTCCGGCCAAAATCACAAATCTAAAACGTTTTTAAGCTGTAAAATCGTGTTTTATTGATACATATGGACAATACCAAGTTGTATAAACAATATTACACCCAAACATTACACCAAAATGGATAAATCTAAGTTTTTAGAAATTTCTTACAAATGCGAATCGAAGCCAAACGAGGAAGAAAACGAGTATGTTGCTTTTGTAAATCTTGTTCCTTAGCTTGAGAGGGTTCCGAAAATGTAAATTTCGTGGGTTGATTTGTGAATCCGAATTTTTGGTGTGGATTGGGTTGAGAGAAAATGTGTGTGTTTTTGGTGGTGAGAAATGAAAATGAGGAAGAAATTGGGGTTTGGGGCAGATTTTTGGGAACCAAAGAGGAGTCCCATTTTGCGGTATTTTATCCGTGTTTGTTTACCCGATTGTTAAATGTTACATTATTTTAACTAATACATTTTAAATTCCATATTTCATTATATTTTTATTAGAATCTTTTTATTAAACCATATTAATTTAGTATTAAAATTTTAACTTTGTTTTTATTTTAATTATACAAGTTTGCGTTTTACGTTATAAAATGATATGTAAATATTATCGACATAATATTTAATTGTTCACGACGTTATTTAATAATTTCATTTTATTAAATAATTTTTGTTCACCAACAGTCGTATATTTTAGTCGCGTTTGTTTTCAGGTCGTTCAGTACGTAATTACAACTAATTACGAATACGTAATACTACGCGTATTATCTAGTTGGGCTTTGCTAGACTTACCTCTAAAAGTAGTTGTGAATTCACTCAAGTAGGGAATTAGCCTAATAATGCAAGTGATTAATGTTTATAATTGCGTTTAAATTTGCGGGGTGTTACATTCTCCACATGTTAGAGAAATCTCGTCCCGAGATTTAAAAATCAAGTCGGATCGCCCGCGGCGTATGTTCTCCGAATAAGTCACGTCGTCAATAATAATACCAATTTGCGTGGCGTTCAATTGTTGCCAGAAAATTTTTAATCAGTTTAAGTATGCTCGCGGCATAGTTCAATTAGTTGTTTGTTCGTTTCGTGGTTATTTGTTCGTTTCGTGGTTAAAGTTTTCCAAGCGTTTTGTTCGAATCGGCATCCGAATAAAAGTAGATCGTAGCAACAGCTGTTAGGACGTACCGTGCTAGCCGAGGTCCGCAACCGTTTCCGGTGCACGGAGGATGTATGCGCGGCTTGGGGCGTAGCCTTTGTTAACGACGCGGTTGTTGTCGTTTTGATTGTTGCGGTTGTTGTTCTGATTGTTGTTCCCGGTGTTGTTCTGGTTGTTGTTCAGTTTTGGACATTGGTTTCGAAAGTGTCCGGATTCACCGCACTCGTAGCACGCATTTGATCGAGGAAGAGGGGCTGTTTTACAGTTTTGGGCCAAGTGACCCCAGTGTTTGCAGTCTTGGCAGAAGGCGCAATTGCCGGCATGATGCATTCCGCACTTGTCACATCTCGGTTTGTTGCCAAGATAGGTTTTGGGTCCAGTAGCGGTGGTGGCAATGTATGCTCGGGTGTTCCCCGGGTTTCTGTTTTGCTGACCCTGTCGGTCAGTACTCTCACTGTTCCACTTGCGTTTGTGGGTTCCAGAGTCGCCCGCATCAGTACGGGTAAGTTCAGCTTTCCCTGTAGTAGCTTTCAGGGTTCCAATCAAGACTGCGTCGTCGGCCAAGCTTTGAGCCAGATCAACTACGCTCCTAAAAGTGGCGGGTTTGGAGGACATAACCATGCCTCGGATTTGTGGTGCCAAACCCCTGTTGTAACGCTCAATGCGTTTGCTCTCGGGGGTTACCATGTGAGGCACAAGACGTGCAAGCTCCTGGAATCTAGTTGTGTAACCGGAAATGTCAGCGCCGATCATTTGAATGTTCCAAAACTCGGTCTCAAGTTTCTGCATCTCGTTGGGAGGGCAAAATTCCTCCATCAGCATCTGTTTCAGAGTTCCCCAAGTCATCGAGTAAGCAGCCGGACGTCCCATAATCTGTACCTGAGCGTTCCACCATGTTAACGCTTTGTCAGCTAAGGTACACGTGGCGTACTTCACGATTTTGTCGGTGGCGCAGTCGCTGATGTCGATGACTGATTCCATTTTCTCGATCCAGTAGACCAGGCCGATGGCCCCTTCGGTCCCGGTAAAGGTGCTAGGTTTACAAGACTGAAAGGTTTTGTAGGAACACCCCTGTTGGTTATTGGTTGGGGTTTCGCTGTTGACGGGGGTGGCTCCACTGTTGTGTACCACGTGTTCACGATTTTGGCTTGCCTCGTATTGAGCGATGGCTTCAGCCACACGGCGTTCGATTATTTGCTCGGTTGTTTCCGGAGGCGGAGGTGGAGAATTTCGTTGGCTGTTTCGGGTCTTTCTTTGTTTAGGCGGCATGCTGACGTTCTGCGATGAAAAGATGCAGAAGTCAATGCCAATGTAAAATATGTGAGGAATGGAGTTTCACATATTTCAAGTTTTCGAGTATTTAAGGAGAAATGACAAGATTCCCATCACGTATCTCACGACCATGAAACACCCATATGTACTTAGTATAATATAATCACGTTGGCCAGGCGTCATTATATGATGCTAAATACATACTTCTTTTCATCAATCGTTTAACACGATCAGGTTCACATGAGATCGGAGTACAATGAACAAGTCGAATGGGGTGAATAGATCACGTGTATCGAGGTATCGTAACGATAGTTTAGATGTATGTATATGCATGTATGCACGTGCGTTCTAGCCAAGGCTATAGTCTAGGTCTCTAGGTCGCTAAGTCACCTAAAGTTTCCTAGTTCGCTATAACCATTGGCTCTGATACCAATCTGTAACACCCCCAAATTCGTTTCGCGGAAGCATTTAGTTTAAGTAAGGGGTGTCACAATAACAAAGCATGCAAACGTATCAGAGCTTATGATTACAACAGAACATAATATATTAAGATGCCAAAAGTATTAATTACAAAGTTTACGATTCATCGAATCGTATAAGTTAAAAGGAATAAGTTTACAAAAGTAGATTTCGTAAATATGACTAAACAGCTTTTAGTTATATAAAAGAAATCCATAGTTTCCAAAAGTTGGCATCCTAAAGCTTCACGGGTCGCCTAATTCTCCATGTGTGTTGGCGATTCTTATATGCGCAGCTAATTCCCTGAAAAACATAGTAAAAGTCAACAACTAGGTTGAGTGAATTCACAAGTTTCATGTTTGTAATAGTTGAACCAAGTTTGTAAGCACAGTTGTTATCCAAAGACGTTCACAAATAGTATTGCCATAATAGTCGAGAATACGTTTAGTGGAATGTAATCCAAATACATGTTTAGTGGGTTGTTCGCCCAAAGTACAAGTTTAGTGGGTTGTTCGCCCACAGTTCAAGTTTAGTGGGTTGTTCGCCCAAAAACGTCAGTTTAAAACACGTGCTGGTCGTTCTCCAGCGGTTTACAAACAGTACCGGTCGTTCTCCGGCCAAATACGCACGGGTCGTTCTCCCGTTCAACAAAAACAGTTTACCGGTCGTTCTCCGGTCTAGTTACGCACGGGTCGTTCTCCCGTCCAACAAACGCATGGGTCGTTCTCCCATCCAAGACGCACGGGTCGTTCTCCCGTCCCTTGGCCAGTCGTTCTCTGGCACTAAAATACGTAGCTGGTCGTTCTCCAGCGTTTATATAAAAGTACCGGTCGTTCTCCGGTATAATAAACAAGTTTAAAGGTTTACAGTCGTTTACAAAACAGTTTACCGGTCGTTCTCCGGTCTAGTTAAAACAGTTTGTCGAATAAGTTATCCCATTTGTTCAGTGTGTCAATATAAAATGTTATTCCGTAAACACCAGTTTGTTCAATAGTTTAATAGTTCAAAGTACTCTAATTGTTCGAGTAAACAAGTATGATAAACAATCATATAAGTTAAAGCAGTTATGGCAATAAGTAAAACAGTTGACTATGTTTTTCACCCCTGTTCAAAAGCAGTTAAATCAGTAAAAGTAGGGGCTATGAACTCACCTGTTGAGTTAAGTAGTTGTGCGAGTGCTAGCAAACCTAAGCCCAAGTACAGTCTGAAATCTCCTAACGCCCTAACGTATGAGATTTAATAAGTATGTGGATGTCTAAACTAATCATCCATGCTAGTGTTTGTACAACCAAGTCACGTCCAAATCGTTTGTTTAAATGTTTACGTTTGTATTTCGTATTTGTGAAAATGTATACGACTCGTTGGTGATAGTTTGAAATCAACATTTCGATAAAACCAGTATGTTTATAATGTTTGTATAGTTCGTGTTTCGTATCGTATTTGGTTTGGTCATTGAAAAGTTTTTAAACACTTAGGATGTTTTTGGCTTATGTTTTTGGGTTTTCGCGACACAAAATGCGACACAGCCCTTGTGTCACATGATTATGCGACACAACCCTTGTGTCACATTATGCGACACAACCCTTGTGTCACATGATATGCAACTTAATGCGACACTAAATGCGACACAACCCTTGTGTCACATGATATGTGACACAACCCTTGTGTCACATTATGCGACACAACCCTTGTGTCACATTATGCGACACAAGCCTTGTGTCACATGTATGAACACCAGCCCAGAAACTTTTGCCTGTCGCGTTTTTCCGGCCAAAATCACAAATCTAAAACGTTTTTAAGCTGTAAAATCGTGTTTTATTGATACATATGGACAATACCAAGTTGTATAAACAATATTACACCCAAACATTACACCAAAATGGATAAATCTAAGTTTTTAGAAATTTCTTACAAATGCGAATCGAAGCCAAACGAGGAAGAAAACGTAAATTTCGAAAATGTAAATTTCGTGGTTTCCGAAAATGTAAATTTCGTGGGTTGATTTGTGAATCCAAATTTTTGGTGTGGATTGGGTTGAGAGAAAATGTGTGTGTTTTTGGTGGTGAGAAATGAAAATGAGGAAGAAATGGGGGTTTGGGTGGGGGTTTGGGGCAGATTTTTGGGAACCAAAGAGGAGTCCCATTTTGCGGTATTTTATCCGTGTTTGTTTACCCGATTGTTAAATGTTACATTATTTTAACTAATACATTTTAAATTCCATATTTCATTATATTTTTATTAGAATCTTTTTATGAAACCATATTAATTTAGTATTAAAAATTTAACTTTGTTTTTATTTTAATTATACAAGTTTGCGTTTTACGTTATAAAATGATATGTAAATATTATCGACATAATATTTAATTGTTCACGACGTTATTTAATAATTTCATTTTATTAAATAATTTTTGTTCACCAACAGTCGTATATTTTTGTCGCGTTTGTTTTCAGGTCGTTCAGTACGTAATTACAACTAATTACGAATACGTAATACGACGCGTATTATCTAGTTGGGCTTTGCTAGACTTACCTCTAAAAGTAGTTGTGAATTCACTCAAGTAGGGAATTAGCCTAATAATGCAAGTGATTAATGTTTATAATTGCGTTTAAATTTGCGGGGTGTTACACCTAACAATGTAGATAAGGATCATTTGCAAGTTGCAAGATTATTTGCAAGCTGTAAGATTTGATTCCTTTGCTAGAAGGGATGTATCTTTTAACCCATGTGAAGATAATATCTCATATGTATGTACATAAGATTCTTTAGTCATGTATGTATGTCACCATCTATTTGATGGTAATACTATCAAGTCCCCCAATTCATATGTGTCGAATAAAATTAGGCACATATGAATTCATAATGTTTAAGAAAGTGACGGGTGAAATAGAACATGCGGATTCATAACGATCGACATGTTCTTTTCAAGAGTAATTTGTTGGGATCACCCTATATTGAATCTTATTGCTTTTGGATTCCGCTCATACTTTTTTTTAATATTCGGTTATACTTTAACTCAAACATCATCCTTGTAAGTATGCGAGGAGTTAGCTAGATAGTCGAGGATCGGGTTTATAAGTGATTTTAGTATCCTTGATAACCGATTTTACCAACGTGGAGAAAACATAGTCAACTAAGACAAACGGCGAGAGATGCTGGATTTACTAATTTAGAACTTATTTTGTAAGCCTAGTAGATATGAATCCAATGAAGAAGACTAAGATACATATTGCCCACTGATAAATATGGGCACAACCATGAAGCTAATAACCATACAAACGAAGTAAACATTAGTACCCCTTACCTTGAAGCGGCATCCAACATTAATTTTACAAGTTCCTGAGATAACTACCAACGATGACACACATGATGTATAAGAGATTCATACATGAACTTGTTGAAGATACCACGATGCATAGGGGAGAAGAACAAGGTTAGCGCAGTTGCACTTGAAGGAAGCTTTATATTATCTGAGCATCGAGGGTGGATTCAAAAACTTAACATAGATTTTAGACTTAAGAGTTTATGAATTGCAAAGGATGTGGCATGTGCAACTTGCTGCATATGAGCAGTTTATTTTATGCATGGTATTCACACACTCATGCTATGGAGCTTTGCGAGTGATGTTTAAGTGGCGAGGGAACTATACTTACTATAATGCCAACGAGATGGTGAGGACTGCGGACCAAGCTATGTGTAAATATCCTTTAGATGTTCGTGTTTCTTTTTCGTGTAAGAATATAATAATTAATTCTATAAGACCATGTGTAATGATGATTTAAATATTTGATTATTGAGACTTTATTGCTTGATCTTCTTCTATGGTCCACCTTATAAGATGAATTTTAGCAATTGTTGTATATAATATGTGTAATCACTAAGCCCCCTAAGACCAAGCATGGAAACTTTGATGACATGTTTGGTCTTTATTTGCAGTAAATATTTGTTTTGTCTTTACATGTTATTGATTAGGCCATTTAAGCTTTTATGTATTTTGCAATATGTAGCATTATATCCGTTCAACGTGAAGATGGAGTATATCCATACTTCAGTATACGATGATATTCTACAAAGTGGATGCTTACAAACATGCGTGTTTGTGACGCTTTCTATGCTTTCTACCATGTGGTAGTTTCGCTGAATAATTTCTCAATTTGGAAGATGATGTAGAATTTGCTTGTTTTTCTAATTGAAGCTTGTTCTTGTTCGCTATTCATTGTTCGTAGTAGCTCGTTGATGTCTTAATATGAAATATGACATGTAGACATGTGCAAACATCTTTAGCTTGCAGCTTTGTGTGATGGAATATAACGTCTTTGTATGAGCAATTTTACGTGATGATGTTTCATGTCTTTTGGGCAGACTTGCTACTTTGCGTGATAAAACATGTGCCTTTGGTTTTGTCGAGCTATTTTGCGTGCAGGGATTTCACGTCTTTTGAGCCATTCATCGCTTTTCATTCCATGAATGATACTCTAATGTCGTAATCTTGACAATTTTTATATGTACATACACGTTTAGCTTTGTATAGCTATTTATCCCTTTAATGTCGGGATTAATGTCAAAGGATTGGTCATGATGCTTTCTATGCATGATGTAATTGGCTTCATTTAAATGGATTTAACCCTTTGCGTGATTTATTTCACGTCTTTGAATCAGTTTTTGCAGTCATGCGCAATGTCATTTTGCGTCTTTGAAGCAGACTTGCCACTTTAGATTTAGGAGTTTCATGTCCTTTGACGGGATTTTTCGATTTTGCGTGATGAAGTTTCATGTTTTGAGAGTAGATTTTCCACTTTGCGTGATTTGTTCACCCTTTATTAGCTACATTATCATGTAGTAAATAAACATTTTAAGCTTAAAAAAAAAGGCTTGTATTTTGCTGAATTCAAAACCAATGGAGGTCGGTGTAATCGAAATGAGCAATACGTACGCCGACTTATGTGAGTGAAACCATACGATGAATCATAACTTCAGAGCCTTCACACACAGTCTGATCAAGCTTTTCTCCCATTTTTATCAATGGTTTACTGTCTTGTTTGCAATTTTCCTTGTGTTAACTAGAAAACTATTTCAAGAAAACTTAACCAGACTTGTGGTTGTACTTCGTACATTGGAAAGCGAAACCGTGAGGTGAAAGAATGTAGTTGATTGACACTTCTACACTATAATTATTGAGCATGAAACAATCGCCATTGTATGTTCCTCTAGGAGCCAAGAGGTAAAATTAAGCGACCAGGTGCTTTGCTAGCTTCTCATGTCCGTCTTAAATATTGGTCATCTCATTTGGATAGATAGGTTCAAAGTAGGGTCAGCCAAATTGTGGCGATGCAAAACAATACTTGGCATGGTAAGATTTTGCCATCATGGAACTTGAATAACGGGCAACAATTCAAGTATGTGTTTGCATTTTTTCCTGCTAAACTTCACTCATGTAACAGATGTTAGGAATAATTATATAACATGATGCATGAATCTTTATCAATGTAAACATCCTATCCCCTTCTATAAGTAAATTTTCATGTAATGGCTTACTCGAGATACTCAAAAATGGTTCCTCTTTACTACTTACATTTCTATACTTTAAAGTGGTTCACCATAGCTGCAAGAGTTTACTTTGTTAGATTAATCTAACTCTGTGATGGTCCTATCTTAATACTTATTTTATAAATATCACCGGTGACTCAAATAGAACTAGACCATCTCTTGCTCCTTGTATTTCGTTTCAAAGCATAGTTTGTGAAGGTTCAGGAACGGTGTCCAGTGCGTGTGGTTCCAAAATTTGATGTGAACACAAGAAGGTTATCTAGCCTCATATGTGATATCTAATTGTATGCTTATAAGTTTGTAACAAAACTTCTATATTTTGCAGTTGTTTGACGAACCGTGTAGACATAGGTCATTGATAACTATCCAAGATAGTATGAAGTTGGCAAAAAACTTAAAACAGTAATACAATTGTTTCTGAAATTTGCAAGGGCTGAAGTGCCTATTCTATATATATATATAATAAGTGTGAATGAAACTTCAGTTTTTGGGTAGAGGTATTTATAGTTTTATACCATGGTAAATATGCCATTAGAGCTTGTACAACATGTATTGCAAGGTGTAAGTATGTGTATATGAGGGAGATTGAGTGAGATCAGTAGCTGCTAACTTGAAGCGTGAAAATATTATGGATTCATCAATCAAATTTATAGAGATAGTTACCTTCATGGGTGACCATGTGGAGCTGTGGAGGCAGTGTAAGACTGTAACTGATACTTGCATTGCATATTTTATTTTTATTAAATGAAATAAAGAATACCAATGGCAGGTGCAAGTAGGCACTATACTTGCTCGTTACTTGTTAGCCAGTGTGTAGCTTCCTCTCCAGAACTTAGCATTCTTAACCATAGAAGATTCAGAAAGAAGATCGTATCACCCAACATTCCAACCTAAACCTTTGAATATTTGATCGTATCTTTGTCCGGAATAAATCTTAGGCTGAATTAATAGTGGATGTCTAGCAATGACACAAGAGCTTACATTGCTTGTACCTAGCAAAAATATTTTTGTACACAAGTTGCAAGCAATTCAAAATTAGATAATGAGAATGAGAGAATTTACTTTTGCTCCTTTGATATGCAAGGATGTATAGTTATATTTCCAACTCGAAAATGTGATCAAATTACACAGGAGCGTGACATGTTCTTCGACGACTGTAATACATCGAGGTCCATACTGTCATGTTTCTGTTTTTTCAGTTGCTACTCAAGAGATAATTGTAGTCATTAAATTACTTCTGGTTGAGTGCATCAAATTTGTAACAGATAACACAAAATCATGGATCGTGAATGATTCTTAGTAGATGGATCGATCGAGCACGGAAACAAATAGGTCAAAATATGGATGTATGGTCCCCTGTTTCTTCCCTGCTCTTCTTCATTTGGATCGTGAGTAATATCACCTTGGATTAATCCACCCATATATTGATGTATTCTCATAAGGAACACCTGACAAATTCTTGCTATAGAATTCGTGTGTTGTGTTGGACTTCATACTTGAATATATATGTGTGTGTGTGTGTTGTTTGGATACACTCTTTGAATTTTATTTGCTTTTGACAGTCGGGTCCTACTTAATTTTAGGTAATGCTTTTCAAATTTGCAAGACCACATTTTCGGGTGTCTTCGGACATTTTTAGATTGTGCTTTAAAACTTTGCAAGACCATGTTGTCTTTTGTGTTATTGACATCCAAAATATAGTTAATTAAGAGGGTCTACCCAGAGTGAAAAATTGGAGTTGTTAAGAACTGAGACATTTTACTTACCTTTGATCTGTGGTATCTTCTCACCTTGCAATATTTCACAATAAATATTGGCCATGACAGAGGATAGGAACACGAGGCAAGTTTTTTTGTTTGGGTCCCACGGATGGCGCCAATTGATGATACGTAGATTCACAGGCTTGACTTACGAGTCTTAATCATCGGGCTACGGGTTAATATTATCATATACTTGGACCTGTAAATATAAGTATCACTCAAGAAAGTAGATATAACAATGTTAGAACAAATAAGGGATGAAGGATTTAGTTGTCTCGGGTGACGATTCCCTATTTGGTAACTCGCATTACATTAGTGTAATCGGTTTTACGCCACATCTCCAGAACGGGGCCGAGAAACATCCTTTTAGAGAGTTTTGAGTATAGTCTCGTATTAATATTATTATTATACTTATGTATTATGATAAGTATAGATTGCATTTGTGCTCTTAAGCAATGGACAAGATATGATCTTGTAGTAGAAAATATGTGAGGAAGTTGGAAGCTCACTTAAAGAATGAAGGGAATGCTACACTACCTAAATTTTAATGAATACAAGTAGTAGAGAAAGAAATAAGGAAGATTGTACTTCCAATTGGATGCCTTTTAAACCGATGCCTTTACCTCTATTTATAGAGTCATCGAAGTGTCCTAACAATGTAGATAAGGATCATTTGCAAGTTGCAAGATTATTTGCAAGCTGTAAGATTTGATTCCTTTGCTAAAAGGGATGTATCTTTTAATCCATGTGGAGATAATATCTCATATGTATGTACATAAGATTCTTTAGTCATGTATGTATGTCACCATCTATTTGATGGTAATACTATCACCAAGCAATATTCGATTTTTTGCTTGGAGATAACATTTAACCCATCCAAATCATCATACGTTGATAAAGTTATATACCATTCAATACAAGACAATACGTTACTTCGTTACATGATGACAAAAATGAGACTCAAACAATATTGATAAAGTAAATCTACAACATTGTTTATTATTAAAATTAAAAAATCTTCAGATTATTTGCATACGTAGTAGTAATATTTTTTCATTAAAGAATTAAGAAAAACATTACACACCGCCATCCGTGGGACTCGAACCCACGACCACGTGGTTAAAAGCCACGCGCTCTACCAACTGAGCTAGAACGGCTAATTTGTTAAGCTGTTTCTTTATTATCTAATTATCCATTATATACTAATTCTACCCACTCATAAATTAACTCGGTAAATAAATAATTACCCTCGTGATATTTGATGTTAATTTCTAAAACATGTCGGTATTCAACGTTAAGTACTATACTTGTCTATGGACCTTTTACTAATTTGCGTTAGTTGTACATCTTACTTTGCGTTGATTACCTAAAAACGAAACTTACTGTTTATTTTGTTAAACTTCCCCCAAAGAAATGTCCCAAATTCCGTTCATGTCTCCTCACTCTGTAATATATTTTTTACTTTTACAAGAACTTTCAAATTTTATTTTAGATTTTTTTTATCATTTAAAAAAGTTTTATTTCAAGTTTTTTTACAACTTAAACTTCAAATAAGATCTTTTTAAGTGATAAGTAATAATAATAATAAAAAAAATTTTAATGATATAAATGTTTTAAAAGGCCGGTATCATGTATCTTTCATTTAAAATAATTATTTAAAAGATAATACATGTTGTTAAATACTTTTTACTAGTATCTAAGAACATCATCTTACGATGAGAAAGTTGAAAAGCAAAACCCTAATTATCAATGGAATACGAGTATTACGTGGTACCATGTGTCATGTATCAGTATTGAACTCCAAGAGTCCAAGATACTGACGTCTGACAGTGGCGAATCTAGGATAAAAAATAACGTGGGTCCAATTTCCTTTAATCGAATAGATGACCGAATCATATGGGTTAAATAACGAGTCGGGTCAGGTTGGGTCGGATTATATATAAAAGTTTATACTAAAAGTTTGTACAAAGTATTGATTATATATGATGCCTAGCTAGTTTATTAATTGACCAAGTGTTTTATACTTATTAACTTAGAAAGTCTTCATTTTAACTCGGCTCAACAAAAAAGTATAATTTCTTCAACGAGATTTACGACAACTATTTTGAACAATAAATATATATGTTTTATATAAATATAACAAGTTTAATGTCTAAAGTAGATTCTAGATTCTACGCTCTTAATTTGGGCTTTTGCAATTTTTATAGTGATTAATATAAATGTATTATGGGCCTTTGACCTTTTGTAATACTTAAACTAAAAAGTTAATGTATTATGGGCTTGAGTGATTAAAATCTAAACAATAACATGTGTCTATTTACATTGTAGAAACAATTTATCCATCTAACACGGATCCTCATTTGCTTTTAACATGGGTCCATCATTAGATCAATACATACTTTTATAAAAGATTTTGAGATACAAAGTGGGTCCTTGGACCCATGTTGGTAAAGAGTAAATACACCCCTCACGTTTGATAGTACACCATGCATATTTAATTTAACAATCACCATTTGCATATTTGACAAGGCAATTGATATTTCCACCTTTAAAATTGATAAATCCACCATAAATATGCATTAGCAGGATGTACAGTACAACCTACTTATGCATATTTGTGGTGGATTTATCAATTAGAGTGGTGGATTTATCACCACCCATTTGACAATTACCAATTAACCATGGAATTTTTCTTTGTTAATTTGATCTATAACATTTCTCATTTCACTTATCAGATAGTTGTTCGAATCTCCAACCTTCCCCTCTCTAAAGAATGTTAAAAAAATAGTTAAACAACAACTATAAAGATAATAAACAAACAAAAGTTTGTATGTATAATCCGTAAGCATATGTGTTAAATATCAGTGAATAAGCGAAGAACTGACTTGATCGGATTAACTAATTGATGATTCTAGCGATTTGATTTGAGGCCTGCGAAGTAGTGTCCTAAGATATAAATTTTACGCCTGTTCAGAGGACACATCAATCAATTCAAGATGTAAACTACACAACCCGGACATGATCTTCGTAAACCGTTTGAGTGAATTGGTCAAACTGATTAAATGGTTGGCATGAATTCATTTTGGGTAAAACATGTCAAAATTAATGGGTTAATTTTTGGTTTGGTGGGCCAGCCAGTTAACTCGAAATTTGACCCTTAGAGTAGAACCTGGAAAGTAAGAAATGGGTTGGAGAGTTCGAGGTTAACACGTTAACGTGTTGAAATGAGTATATAAATGTTAGTATTTCTTAGGATAATTATAGGTAAAAATATTTATTATCCCCAACTTGATGGTGAATTGATGATTACCTACTACTCCATCCGTTTCATTTAACGTGTACGACTATGCAAATAGTTTTACGAATCTCTATTAATTACACTTCTCACCAAATTTAATAACATATCTATCCAATAAAATTTATTTCGATGGGTTATACGAAAGTGGACACTTATCTAAATAAACCCAAAATACTAAGGTTGTCTTTGGTTCGTGAAATTCAACGGAATTTTTTGAAATTGAAATTCTCAATTTCATTATACAAACATGTTTAGTTTACAAATAAATTGAGTTGTAAGTTATCAAATTTCCTAATTCAAAGTAATTCAAATTTCATAAAATTCTAATTCCTTTGATGAATTTCAATTCAACCAAAAATATTCCGCGAACAAACGAAACGTAAGGCTAATCTCAAAATCAACATTTTATAACCTCAATCAACTTACGAAACTGCTTTTTCAGTTTTTTGCATGTTTGCAAGCGATGTGGTGACGTGGCGTTTCTTTAAAAATCATATTACCTTTTTTATTCATATTTCTATTTTTCAATTTCGTTTCTTTTTTCACATTTTCACAAGAAAAGCATGGCGAAGTTTTTCCGCGCGCGGCGCGTGACTGTCATCGCCGGTGCACTCACAGTCGCCGTCGGTGTTTCCTACACGGCACTACGTGATACACCCGTATCTTCAAACAACCGTGGCGGTGGAACAGCGTTAGAATTATTACGAAAAAGGATCACCGACCCTACGGCAGTTGTACCGTCACGTGCCGTGCAACAGTCGTCTCTAATCGCCGCTAGTTCTGGAAATCCTCTCGACATTCTCGTCATTGGTGGTGGTGCCACCGGTTGCGGTGTCGCACTTGACGCTGCTACCAGAGGCTTACGTGTTGGCCTTGTGGAACGAGAGGACTTTTCTTCTGGTACATCGTCTCGGTCTACGAAACTCATTCACGGAGGTATGTATTGTGTACGGATTACGGAAGCTTATTTTGATTGTAAGAATTATGTTTGTGCTAAAAGCCTAAAAGTATATTGAAGTTATGGAATTATGCTATTGTTCTCAGTCACGGAGTATTATAATTATTTCGTTAGGTTTGTTGATTTTGTATTAGTAATGCAGTTGTATCTAGTCGATGTAATCGTTAAATATCGAACACATGGTAGAATAAGTGAAATGCTATTTTCTAATTCTAGTGGATAGAAGGAAAATTGTGGTGTTCAATTGCTTTAGTTTTACTTTTAAATAAATGTATGTATGGTATTTGAAGCTTATGGTTATAGTTTGGTTACGACATGAGTCCTTTTGCAGACTGATAAATTGTTGAGTTGATTATTTGCTTGAAGACGAAAATGAATTTGAGAATTAGGTAGCCTACTAATTACTAAGAGTCTGCTTTATGTTTCCCTTCCTTTGAAGTATTGTATAGTGCTGGTAAAACTAACATGTGCGTATAAGTAGAGTATCAGCAATCAGATAGCTTTTGAATGATAATGGATGTGTTCAGATTCCTGAAGTCACCCTTATTATGCTTAAAGAGTTCACATTAGATATTGGAAGGCACATAATCACAACAAGAATCTTCACGAGGATATAACTAAACGAAGTAAATATATGAAAAACCTATAGATGAGGATTCATCTATAAATTGTGAAACATTGAAAGGAAGTGGAAGTATAGTTTTGAATGTAATGTAGATGACTGGTATTGAATATTCTGTAAGAACCTTTTGAAGGTATGTGTATGTACTTCAATTTTCCTGAAAGAAACGGACTCCTTTTTTTGCAAATTATATGTACATAATTATATTTATTATTTGGAAAAGCAGAGCCACACAAGGAGTAGAAGCTGTTTATGAAACTTAATTAAGCTTTTGTTTAAAAGTTTAGCTTCAATATTACTCTCCCTTTCAGGTGTTCGCTACTTGGAGAAAGCTGTCTTTAATTTGGATTACGGGCAACTGAAATTAGTTTTTCATGCCCTTGAGGAGCGTAAACAGGTTATTGATAATGCTCCGCACCTCTGTCATGCTTTACCTTGCATGACACCATGTTTTGGTTGGTTTGAGACAGTTTACTATTGGGTGGGTTTGAAAATGTATGATCTGGTGGCAGGGCGACGTCTACTGCATATGTCTAGGTATTATTCTGCGGAAGAGTCTTCTGAACTCTTCCCTACACTTGCAAGGACGGGTAAAGATAGAAGCTTGAAAGGAACTGTGGTCTATTATGATGGGCAAATGAATGATTCACGAGTCAATGTTGGCCTAGCCTGCACTGCTGCGTTAGCAGGTGCATCGGTACTTAATCATGCAGAAGTTGTGTCCCTTTTGAAGGAGGATGGCCAGGAACGTATTATTGGAGCACGCGTTCGAGACAATTTATCAGGTACTAGAAGCATATATTTTTGATCGATGAAGTAAAGGTTACAACATCTTTAATCTCTCCATATTAAGTTAGCAATTTTTGTTTTAAGAAACGAATAATAAAGAATTTGCAGGTCAACCTAACCAACCTGCTTACACTGCCACATTTGAGATGAATTCAACCTGCACATTTTGACTTTAATTATCGTCATGAATACTTTGTGTGATTCTTACTTGTGTTTCAAAGTTTATAGGTGAAGAGTTTAATACATATGCAAAAGTTGCTGTGAACGCGGGTGGACCGTTTTGTGACTCGGTTAGAAAACTTGCTGATAAAGATGCAAAACCCATGATCTGTCCTAGCAGTGGTGTACATATTGTTCTGCCAGACTATTACTCGCCAGAGGGAATGGGTTTGATTGTTCCTAAAACAAAAGATGGACGTGTTGTATTCATGCTTCCATGGTTGCGCAGGACAGTTGCGGGAACAACTGACTCTAATACAAGCATCACTATGCTACCAGAACCTCACGAGAATGAAATTGAGTTCATATTAGATGCCATACGTGATTATCTCAATGTTAAGGTTTGTTAATTTCATTGTTTATTAGATAGTTGATCTTGCTATTGCTTCTTGTGCTGTACATAAACATAAGTGCATTCACAAAGCTTCCACTCTTGAAAACCAAGTTAAGATGGAGCACTATTGTTCAGATCAAACCATTCAAGTATCTTAATCTCAAAATTAGTTGCCTCAAATAAATATTAACCTTGTGTGTTGAACCGTATGCTTCAAATTAGTAATGATACACATTAACCATCCTGTCACTAACCTAGGAAATAAGTAGTTCAGCTTGGATGTCATTCTCATTAATAAGTTGCTTCTATATTGGACATTTGAGGATGAAGCATGTCACAACCCCTAATTTATGATTTGCGGAAGCGACTGTTTTGGGGCGTGACTAATCAATAATCAAAACACTAAAGTACAAGCAAACGACTCTAAATGAGACGTTGTAGAAGTTGTTACATTGATACATAAGTTTTCAAAAGTAATACATCATTAATGAGTTCGCAAAATGATTTGTTAGATTTTAAGTACATAATCATTATACAAAAGATAATGCAAGTAAAATCTTCATATGAGTAATTGCATGCGACTCGAGCTACTAAGCATATCCTGCTGGGCCATCTGTACTGATCAACCCTACTGTTGCTGTGTACCTGAGAATGCATTACTAAAACAGGTCAACCAAAAGGTTGGTGAATCTCACAGGTGTATAGTAAGTAACAGTTTGAACACATAAGCTTGTAAAATCATTGAGTAAATATTGCACAGTCGCAATAGTTTCCGTATATATTGCCATGAGCACCATAGTCGAAGCTTAACAATCAGTGTTTTTGCCCTCGTGAATGCTAATCCAGACATTCATATGTAACGAGTAAGAAACACCCATTTATACTGAATGTTCGGGGTAGTGCGTGCTACCCTGGGTGAGGATTGTCAGTCCTAATGGATCCATTTACTAGTACTCGCGCTTAAGACCATAACTGACGACTATGATTAAAGGGACTTCATTGGATTAAGTAAATCTCATGCAATCGATATACCAGTAAATCAGTTTGTAATCAAGTGAGTAAGTACATGTGTTCGAGTAAAACAAGTAATGCATCTCCCCCAAATGTGAAAACAGTAAAAAGTAGGGCTGTAAGACTCACCTGTAGAGCCAGCAATTCCTAAAGTGCGTACGTATTCCACAGTAATCTCCTAACGTCCTAAACACGCAAGATTGTATGTTTGTAAGTGTACGCATAGTAGTTTGTTTGTTTAGTTGTTCATGTGGTTGATTACTTCTAAAGTATTTGTTACGTGTTACATTCGATGTTTCATAAAATACGCGGCCCTTTGGTGGTGGTTCGGTATTATATTCCTAAAATATAATAATGTTCGTTTTGTATAAACTCTTTTGTACATTTGTAAATCGTGTCGTTTATCATCATTTGAAAACGTATAAAGTTAATTACTTAATTTGTAAAAAGTGTACGACTCGTTGTTGTCGAGTTACAATTATATTTCAAAAATATAATTCGGTTTGTTTTCGTAAAAACATTCGTCGTGTGTATATATATATAATGTTCCAAAACATAAAGTATGTTTGTTTGTAAACATATAATTCGTATATTTATGTTTCAAAAGATTCGTTTGTTACTCACACGTATATATACATAAAAGTTAGTTTTGAAAATGTTTTGACACAGCCGCACCGTTTTGGCCATATCTCCCTCATACGAACTCGGATTTAGGCGATCAAGCTGCCCAAACGACCGCGACTCAGAGATCTACAAATCTACAAAATATGGTTTGCTGGAAAAGAGCACATAGCCGATCGGCTATGGCTTTTTAGCCGAACGGCTGTGAGAGTATATAGCCGAACGGCTGGGAGTATATAGCCGAACGGCTGGGGGTTCGACCAGGGTCTATTCGAGCAGTAAACTTCACAAAACGCATTTAAATCTCATTTTCGGACATAATATGTTTATACAACACTTATATATGATAATCTAAGCTATTAAAACATGTATTCAAAATGAAATTCGAAGTTTCCTTACAATGATTTTTAGACGAAAATGGTGGTGATGCACGGATGATGATGAAGACCCGATGATGATGATGATTGTGATGATCAAAGATGATGATGATTGTGTTGTTGATGTTATTGATTGTTGTTGTTGTTGTTGGAAATCGAAAGAGAAAGAGAGGGAGAGAGTGCCGAGAGTGATGAAGAAGAAAATGAAGAAGCAGAAGAAAATGGTCGGCCAACTCCAATTATTGGAGTTGGTTGGCTCCCGCGTGTGGTACAAAATGCCCGTGTTTTTGTACCCGATCGTAAAGTAGTATAATATTTAAAAATGAAAATTTTCTAAATATTATTTCGTATACGTTTTTAATTGAAACATTCTGTAAAAATACTTTCAATAAGATATAAAAATATATTTTAGTTTAACTCAAAATACACGGATAGTTTTCTGTATCTAAACTGTATTTAAATTTCAACCGGAGTATATAATTATTATTCTCAATAATAGTACTTTGTTTAAAAATGTTTTTCACCAAATTTTATTTTTTGTTTCTGCGTTCTACCAGATTTGTGTACGTGTGATTATTATATAATCGTTTCAGGTTATATAATACTTTGTAATTAAAGTTCAAATTTGGACGTAAATTTGGGTCCTTTTTTGACCGGGTGTCACATTCTCCCCTTGTTAGGAGAATTTCGTCCCGAAATTTGTTCGTAGTATTTATCGTTGTATTCAAGTTGTAGTTCGCGTGTTATCTATGTAAGTCTGACAACACCTATCTAGAGTTGTCTATCTCCCCTTGTTGAACTAGTGCCCTTCCGGCAACTAAGGAATTCGAAATCAATCTTCGAGATGTGTTGACTATTGTGCCTACATGATCAGTCCAGTTGATCACTAGGGAGTAGCTACAATGTGTACTAGTAGCCTAAAGTAATTCAGTAAATCCTTGATTGTTTTGTCGGTAGGACAAAGTTTGTCGTTTAGCCAATTGCTTGAGTACAACTACTTTTGCACTAGTAGTCCACCTTAGACTCTATCAGTCTCATACAGAAACGAAGTGGTTTAGCACATTTTAGGTCTATGTGGGATGTTACCCATAATGCGGTTTTATGTGAGTCGTCACCCAAAAATTTGTTTTACTCGGGACGTTACCCAGTATATAAAAGTCAACCGGTATGTTTTCCGGTATACTACAGCGTAGGATATGTGATTCCTATACCTTTGTGCTAAAACTAGTTTCATATATGGAGACTATAGATCTAAATTGTTATCTTCCCCTAACTCTTTAGTATACTTAGAATCTAGGGAAAACCTAACAAGTATCAAGTAGCAAGTAAAGTTTATCCAATGAGTAGTATGAAAGTAGATAGGTTGCTAGCGAGTTACCATGATCGCATCCCTATTCAGATTCTGGTAAGTTTTGTTCCTATAACAGTAAGGAAGTCATTGTGTACTATGAAATCTTGTTGACCATTCAATGTTTGAAGTTTTGTATCAAGTTGTGTAAAGTATGCAAGTTTGAACGGTTTTAAAGTTTTGAAAATTTCTTTAAACTTTTCATAAGAAATTTTGCAACATGTTTGTTAAAAGTACATTTGTCAGAAAATTTTGACAGTGAAAGTCGATTGAAAACTTTAAAGTTTGTCGAAAACTTTAGTCAATAAACAGTTTGGTTGAAATTTTTGTCAGTAGCAAAGTTTTGAAATCTTGTTTAACAAAATCTATTCAAAAATAGAATTTAAGAAAAGTTCGGGGTAAAAGCATGTTGAAATTGTTGAAAATGAAGTACGTTGTAAACGTAGAATTTAGTAAACAGTAGTAATTTAAAATAGAGTCCCGATCTTCTTATCAAATGACGTTGAAGTGAGAATGTTTGTTTGTTGTAGTGGTGTAGACAGTCTCAAAAGTATCATCAAGTAAAGGCTTATTCCTATACATCCAGTATATAATAGCCTAGTGAGTAGTACTTAGTCTAGGCCTATGTATGTATATATACCAATATCCCATAATAGCCCAATCATACTTGTATGTGTCACCGATTTCATCGGTTTCTCACTGTCTACCTGAAATAGTTCACCAATTTCCTTATTCTATTTGTACTTAGAATCTAAGGAAACACATAAGGTACTAAACAGTAATAGAACCTATTCAAGTAAGTAGTACGGATGCAGTTTTGGTTATCCGGGAGTGAATGTACCCGTGTTGAGTAAGTCAATAAGTCTAGGGTTCTGGTGATTACCTTCAGCATTGAGTACATAGAACCTGCCCTTAGCAGCGTTGTTGTTTTTGTCCTTCAGCTTTGGACAGTCTCTCTTGAAATGCCCAGTACCATTGCACTCATAGCAGGTTTTGGGTGCAGAGGTGTCGGTACCAGTGGTGGTTTCTTTACAGTCCTTGGTCAGATGTCCAAACCGCTTGCATTTGGTGCAAGGACATAGACCATCATGATGAAGCTTGCACTTAGAGCAATAGGGCTTTCTTCCCTTATACTCTTTCTTGTCATCAGTTTCAGAAGTGTTGGCCTGAGCAGTTGCAGGCTTCTTGTTTGCTTGGCTCTGATTTCCAGAGCTTCCATCAGCTTTCCTCTTGTTATCTCCCGAGCTGTTTCCAGTAGTTTTGGCACCAGCGGTTCCTTGACGAACCATTTGTGCCATCAGCTTGTGTGCCATACGCACTGTACCATGAAATGTGGGAGAGTTTGACGAAGTAACCATTCCCTGAATTTGTGGAGGAAGTCCCCAAAGATAGCGCTCAATTCGCTTGGATTCTGTATCGACCATTGATGGGCAAAGGTGTGCCAACTGATTGAATCGAGAGGTGTAGCTAGCAATGTCGTTCCCTTGAGTGGAGAGATTCCAGAATTCCACCTCAAGCTGTTGAATCTCATCCCTAGGACAATACTCATCCTTGAGCATTTTCTTCAGTTCATCCCAAGGAGTTTCCAGAGCAATGTCTTGGCCTATGGAGTCAGCATAAGTGTTCCACCATGTCAGAGCATCATCCATGAAAGTGTAGGTGGAGAACTTGACCTTACAGTTCTCAGGGCAACTGCAGATGCGAAAGACTGCCTCTGTCTTCTCCATCCATCGCAACAACCCAATGGCACCTTCTGTGCCTTTGAAGCTCAAAGGATTGCAGTTAAGGAAGTCTTTGTAGGTGCAGGGTTTCACTACAGGGGCATTTGGTGGTGTTTCAGCACTTTCAGATCGTTGTCGCTCGGCAAGTACTGCGTCAGCAACCAATCGATCGACCTGAGCTTGAGTGAACTTTTGTCGTGGAGGCATGTTCCTTCAATGAAGATAAGGGACATGTCAGAGTTTCGTACAAGAATATGATCATCGTAGTTGCATATATAACAGTAATATATCACAACACAAGTGACAATCAATAACGTAGAATAACAGTGATTGTAATCATCCAACTTGCTAGTTCAAATGATTACGAGGATTAAAGTTTTCAAAAGGAAAAAGGATATTACATCCGAATAGATATCAGTAGTTTTGCGGAACGTGATAGAAAATAGAAAAGATTTGTACTTAGAGAATACTGGATTCGAACGTTTAAACTGATGGGTGAGTGAAGAATGGTCCTCTGATGACCAGTTTGTGCAGAGTAAGGCGTCGAAGTTCTTAATCTCTACCTAGGGTAAGTCTATTTCGAAGAGATGACCCTCTCTGTCAGGGCACATCCCGGTACTATTTTCCTGACTCGATCAACTTACCATATGCCTATTCTAAAATGAGTTCGTACAGTGTGTGTGTGTTACTAAATATCGGAGGATCTTAATAAGCCTAATCATATAGGTGTAACCTATATATACTTATTATCCACCTAGTTGTGTCTATCACAGAACAAGTACAAGTCACGGTTCTCTCGTGGTCAGAGTCAACTAGTGCATTCCTGTTCAACATAACCCCTTTCAGATCTTACATCATCCTCATTTAATTGTACATAGTTGATCAGGCTATGTTAAATTAAACTTGTATGACGAAATCCCTGAACCAGTTATATCTAATGAGGAATACTGCCTAACGGTCATAGTCTAGGCCCACTAAATGCAACCTAGTTCGCTATAACCTTAGGCTCTGATACCAATCTGTCACAACCCCTAATTTATGATTTGCGGAAGCGACTGTTTTGGGGCGTGACTAATCAATAATCAAAACACTAAAGTACAAGCAAACGACTCTAAATGAGACGTTGTAGAAGTTGTTACATTGATACATAAGTTTTCAAAAGTAATACATCATTAATGAGTTCGCAAAATGATTTGTTAGATTTTAAGTACATAATCATTATACAAAAGATAATGCAAGTAAAATCTTCATATGAGTAATTGCATGCGACTCGAGCTACTAAGCATATCCTGCTGGGCCATCTGTACTGATCAACCCTACTGTTGCTGTGTACCTGAGAATGCATTACTAAAACAGGTCAACCAAAAGGTTGGTGAATCTCACAGGTGTATAGTAAGTAACAGTTTGAACACATAAGCTTGTAAAATCATTGAGTAAATATTGCACAGTCGCAATAGTTTCCGTATATATTGCCATGAGCACCATAGTCGAAGCTTAACAATCAGTGTTTTTGCCCTCGTGAATGCTAATCCAGACATTCATATGTAACGAGTAAGAAACACCCATTTATACTGAATGTTCGGGGTAGTGCGTGCTACCCTGGGTGAGGATTGTCAGTCCTAATGGATCCATTTACTAGTACTCGCGCTTAAGACCATAACTGACGACTATGATTAAAGGGACTTCATTGGATTAAGTAAATCTCATGCAATCGATATACCAGTAAATCAGTTTGTAATCAAGTGAGTAAGTACATGTGTTCGAGTAAAACAAGTAATGCATCTCCCCCAAATGTGAAAACAGTAAAAAGTAGGGCTGTAAGACTCACCTGTAGAGCCAGCAATTCCTAAAGTGCGTACGTATTCCACAGTAATCTCCTAACGTCCTAAACACGCAAGATTGTATGTTTGTAAGTGTACGCATAGTAGTTTGTTTGTTTAGTTGTTCATGTGGTTGATTACTTCTAAAGTATTTGTTACGTGTTACATTCGATGTTTCATAAAATACGCGGCCCTTTGGTGGTGGTTCGGTATTATATTCCTAAAATATAATAATGTTCGTTTTGTATAAACTCTTTTGTACATTTGTAAATCGTGTCGTTTATCATCATTTGAAAACGTATAAAGTTAATTACTTAATTTGTAAAAAGTGTACGACTCGTTGTTGTCGAGTTACAATTATATTTCAAAAATATAATTCGGTTTGTTTTCGTAAAAACATTCGTCGTGTGTATATATATATAATGTTCCAAAACATAAAGTATGTTTGTTTGTAAACATATAATTCGTATATTTATGTTTCAAAAGATTCGTTTGTTACTCACACGTATATATACATAAAAGTTAGTTTTGAAAATGTTTTGACACAGCCGCACCGTTTTGGCCATATCTCCCTCATACGAACTCGGATTTAGGCGATCAAGCTGCCCAAACGACCGCGACTCAGAGATCTACAAATCTACAAAATATGGTTTGCTGGAAAAGAGCACATAGCCGATCGGCTATGGCTTTTTAGCCGAACGGCTGTGAGAGTATATAGCCGAACGGCTGGGAGTATATAGCCGAACGGCTGGGGGTTCGACCAGGGTCTATTCGAGCAGTAAACTTCACAAAACGCATTTAAATCTCATTTTCGGACATAATATGTTTATACAACACTTATATATGATAATCTAAGCTATTAAAACATGTATTCAAAATGAAATTCGAAGTTTCCTTACAATGATTTTTAGACGAAAATGGTGGTGATGCACGGATGATGATGAAGACCCGATGATGATGATGATTGTGATGATCAAAGATGATGATGATTGTGTTGTTGATGTTATTGATTGTTGTTGTTGTTGTTGGAAATCGAAAGAGAAAGAGAGGGAGAGAGTGCCGAGAGTGATGAAGAAGAAAATGAAGAAGCAGAAGAAAATGGTCGGCCAACTCCAATTATTGGAGTTGGTTGGCTCCCGCGTGTGGTACAAAATGCCCGTGTTTTTGTACCCGATCGTAAAGTAGTATAATATTTAAAAATGAAAATTTTCTAAATATTATTTCGTATACGTTTTTAATTGAAACATTCTGTAAAAATACTTTCAATAAGATATAAAAATATATTTTAGTTTAACTCAAAATACACGGATAGTTTTCTGTATCTAAACTGTATTTAAATTTCAACCGGAGTATATAATTATTATTCTCAATAATAGTACTTTGTTTAAAAATGTTTTTCACCAAATTTTATTTTTTGTTTCTGCGTTCTACCAGATTTGTGTACGTGTGATTATTATATAATCGTTTCAGGTTATATAATACTTTGTAATTAAAGTTCAAATTTGGACGTAAATTTGGGTCCTTTTTTGACCGGGTGTCACAAAGCATGTCAGGATGTCATAGGTACGGCGGGTAGATGTTCTGTCTGCTTGGAGTGGTATTCGGCCACTGGCTGTGGACCCAAACGCAAAGAACACCGAGAGCATTTCCAGGGATCATGTTGTGTGTGAAGATTTCCCTGGTTTGGTCACAATTACTGGTGGAAAGTGGACCACATATAGGAGGTTTGTTTGTGTTTCATCATTGATCATATTCATTCATAGACTTCATTACTTAAAACTTTTAAATACAAACTGATTGGGTAGCTTCCTTTGGCTTAGTGGTATGCTAACCTAAGTTTATTTCAGTATGGCTGAAGATGCTGTTGATGCAGCTATAAAGTCAGGAAAGTTGAATCCAGCAAACAAAACTTTGACATCCAAGTTATGTCTTGTGGGTGGAGATGGCTGGGATCCTGCGTTTTTCACTGTCCTTGCTCAAGAGTATGTACGTATGAAGAAAAGAAAAAATGGGCCTCCAGTTCCCGGAGAGATGGACACTACTGCAGCCAAGCATTTGTCTCACTCTTATGGTACCATGGCCGTAAAAGTTGCTTCCATTGCTCAGGTTTCTCCTTCAGTTACTTAGCACATTACCAGTTAAACCTCTATGCTTGTTTTATTATGATTTTTTTTCTCTTCATTATTTGGCATAGCCTTAATGCTGAATGGTGAATTTTTTGTAGAGATGGCAATTTTAACCCATTTAATGAGATATGGTTTATTTGGGCTAATATTTTTATCTCACATGGGTCAAACGAGTCCGAAGTGAGATTAAGTTTTTTTTTTTTTTTTTTTTTTTTTTTTTTGTCTAAAATAACAGCCTACTTTTCAATTTTGTCTATGAACTTGATCACATCATCAATTGTTTACCGGATCTCCCGAAGGATAGTGGGAATAATGTCCCCCAAGTATAAAAAAGCCAAGTTTCAATGGCCCCGCAGGACAAATAAAAAGTATGATGGCTTAAAAGGACAAAAATGATACGTAGGTTATTGTAGACAAAAAAACCCTTAAATAAATTGGAATTGCTTTTATAGTAATATATAGTTTTTTCTAGTCATATATGGTATGTTGATTATTTGTAAACTTTACGGAGGGAGAAATTTAGGTTTTCATGTCGATTAAAACCAACCTGGTCCGGTTTGACCTATGTTAACAGTTACTCATTTTGACTAGTTACCAACCCGGCTGACATGCACATTTTGACACCTCAAGTTTTGTGTGAAGGTCTGTTGGCCTTACTGACACTATGATTTATGTAGAATGAAAATCTAGGCAAGCGGCTTGCCCATGGGTACCCATACCTTGAAGCTGAGGTGGCATACTGTGCTCGGAACGAGTACTGTGAATCTGCAGTAGATTTCATTGCTAGAAGATCTCGACTTGCTTTTCTAGACACAGATGCAGCAAGCAAAGCATTGCCACGTGTCATCGAGATATTGGCAGATGAACATCACTGGGACAAGTCAAGGAAGAAGGAAGAGTTCCAAATGGCAATGAAGTTTCTAGAAACTTTTAGGTCATCGAAGAACGCTCAGTTCCATGACGGAAAGCATACATAGTGAGCTCTTTTAACGTTACTTTTGGTTCCTTAATGGTGAATAGTTGGTTTCTTGTACTTTAGAAATTTTGGTTGTACCCTATGTTTGGATGGTTGTACATGTTCATGGGTATGTCAGTGCAAATATCCAGACATGGGGTTCTACTTGACCATATAAATAGAACTTTTCTTTACCCACTAATGCTTAAGATAAGCAGGCTGGCTTAATAGTGTCAAATGACATGAAGAACAGTGTAATCCAACTCTTCATGTTTCCTCTAATAAAGCAATTATGTTCGTAGGGATATCTAATTCTGTTTATGTGAAGAATTTGTTTAATTTCTTGCTTTAGTACAACCAACCAACCAGAAATATCCAAAATGTGACATTGTTGTACCCGTTAAATACATAAGCAATAGCCGTCTTCTATTATAGATCTGGGGGTAACAATCTAAAACTTCTGTTTAGCAGCTCAGATAAAAAGAAAAAGGAATATTGTTTGGGTTAAAACGGGCGCTTTAGGGGCTTAACTTTGTATAAAATGAATTCTTGCCCATTTTGTTTGATAGAAACTAAAAAGATCACCTAAAAATCCAAAGTATTAAGACCTTTTTGATACCGTCGATTATGAAAAAATAGCACTACATCAGGACATCAACCAGAAGCATATGGAACTACAATTGATCGACTATAACATTTAAATCCACAGAATAAGAAAGTAGCTAAAAGATGCATATCATGTGTTATACTCTTATAACGGAATTAAGTAAGCTAATACGTATTAAGTTCCGAGGGAAAACAAATTATTTATATACTGTGGACCTTGCAGAATGCCATTACAATTATATAGAGGAAACCAGAGATTTAGGGTCCCTTGCAGTTTCAGAAAGTGAGCCATCTATCCACCTCTTTAACATCTCCAAAGCAGCCCTTGGTTGATCCATAGGGACCATATGACCCGCATCATAAACCTGTTTCCCGATTATAATGTCAATAACTTGATACTTTCATCAGTTTAATATTACAAGACCAAGTTACCAAACAGAGAAGTTATCAGTTAAAAACTGTGGAAGTAGCATATTTACACTTGGAAAGTTAATCTGGTATTCTGTAATATAAGATGGAAAAGGGGTACATCATAACTTAAAGGGGTCTATTAGACTCGTGTTTAATCTACACTAAAAAAGCTCAAAGCAAATTACTTCAGTTGTACACTTGTACATCATAACTTAGAGAATGTCACATTTAACTTTCCACCTTCAAAGTAACTACTCCAAATTTGTACTTGAGTTTACTCCCTAGGACGATAAGGAATAAAACTGGTTTTTGACACATAGTTAAACAAGAAAGTCTTATTATTCGTCAAATATAACTAAGACCAATGCGAAAAATTTAATGCATAAAACCTCCTAAATCATTCTATTAATTTTTTCTTGAATATTATTGAATCATATTTAACTTATCTTGCTTATGCAAGTTTTGAACCGTTGGATAAAAGGTGTTTCAAGTCAACCCAACACATTTCAAATCGACACCCAATTTGCTCAACCCACCCATTTTGCATGGCAAAGAATTTATCCGGAGTAATAACCGAGTGACGAGAGCATTACCTTGAGGAAACTGAGTGGACCGTAACTTTTAAGTAAGCCTGCATCTGATCCAGCCACTACAAAAGGAACTTCAGAAGATGTGTTGAACCCTTCCTTGCCACTCCACTCCATAGCATGAACCCATCTCCAGTTACCTACCATTATAACAAGATGTCTATAACACGACATGGAAGTTTTTAACAGATCAGGGAAATTGACACAATTTTTTGACTTGAGAAACGGAGCCCAACAAACACTAACCGAGCCAGTTGCAGATGAGGTCATATTCCCCAGCATAAATAAGCATCTTAATCCCATCCTCAAGGAGACCAGGAATACCAGCTTCAAGATTTCTCATCCAGTCCATGAGCATAGCCAGGTACACAGTAGTACTGCACGAAACAAACTCTATGTCTCCAACTCCAAGAGCTTCTCTAACAGACTTCTTGTTAAGGAGTGTCTCCATGTTTGAGAAGTCATAGCAGAGGCTGCCAATACACTCTATTCTAATATCATAGTACTGAAACAAATAAAAAGTTATTGCCATCGTTGCAAGATGGGCAGGTTGCGTAACGGATTAAAACTGGTTCGGGCTGAAAAAATTCATCTACTCATTCAGTCATTCTTAGTGTAGGTCGTAATGGATGTAGTTAGGTTGCCTTGAGCCAAAAATACTCGATTACGATAACAAAAACAAAGAATCCTGATGTTTGAATAAAAACTACTTAGGTGGTTATATGCATCATAAATAGACTTTGGCTGCCAAATCTTTCATTCCCATCAGGGGCAGATCTTACCAGGCTAGGAGGGGTTGTGGCGTCCCACAATTTTAACCTCTAAATATAATTTAGGTGTATCTCATGTATAATAAAATATATTTTATTAATTAAACTAATAGTAAAATGGTAGTTTGGCCTTCTAAAAAAATCAAAGATATTTATATTGGTTCTCTCAATAATAATGTTCAAGTTTCATCACTGTTCAAAACAAAACCCAAATCGACCCATTCATCAGTGAACAGCTCACAACTGCCACCTTTAGTTAGTACTGTATGCCATATTCTATTTTTATACACTCACACAGGGGCTCTTCATCAAAATAAAACCGGTAAAAAATCTCAACATACTAGGAAGTTCGATAAAAACTTGATCTTTGATAAGCATAAGATGTCCTTTCAGTCAAATTAGTTATTCCAGGTTCAGTTTTTTAAGACTCCGAAACTTAATGTGACTAAAAACAAATAACCAGATTTTCTTACATTGATATTCCCTGCAATAACAGTGATTGAAGTGAAAATGGTGTTGCATGCCACATATGCCGCCATACAAGAGACAGTTCCATCAGTACCACAAAGCTTTATTGCTGCTTCACAAACAGGAACTATCAAGTTAATGAGTTTATACTGGGACTCCTTAATTATCCCCATGTCTAATGCATAATCTGTATACGCCTTGTACTGAATTGCTGGATCAGTTAGCCCATTCCCAATGGCAAATCCCTGTGTAACAACTCAATAAAGTAAGCATAACTATTTAATTGAGAAAACTAATGTTCTTCGAAACAAAAGAAGATACCTTAAGGTTTATGTGTATTCCTTCTTTGGCTTTGTTTCCTTGGTGAACTCGAGCAGCAACAGCAGGAATGTAATGGCCAGCATATGATTCTCCAGTTATATAAAAGTCATTGTCTACAAGTTCGGGATGCTCTGCAAAGAAGGCCTGAAACGTAACACCAGTATACCAGTCACGACAGCATCCAAATACTGTGAACAATGTAGCTACATATACGGGTTCAATTTTTTCTTTTTTTAACAAAAGATGCATGCATGGGAGATTTGGAGATCATTTACATCATCACATACATAAGCTAGAGATGAAAGTAACAGACCTGTAAGAAGTCATAAAGGTCATCACTCACGCCCTGTTCATCATGACGAATGTCTTTTTTATTAGAGCTATAACTAAAGCCGGTCCCGGTAGGCTGGTCAATATACAATAAGTTTGATGCCTGAGTTTACACAGAAATATCAACATCCAGTGAGTCATACAACAAATACGAAAACTAAACATTAAAAACCATAATTTTCAACTACATTATCATGATAGAAGGAACATACGCGGGACCAGATATCTAACAACTGAGGCATCCACAGAATCCTAAAATCAAAAGATACGCATGGACCAATATCAAGCGTAGTGATAACGGCCACAGTATTAGACATGTATGTTCAATAAATACTTGAGATGAACTTCAGCAACATATATAATACATTAATACTCAAGCTACTTATTCAATTCCAACAACTCGTACATTTGTCAGGTACTGTAGTTATTGCAAACAACATAGTAATCACTTGCAAACGATGATTGCAAAAGAGTAGACTTTATCAGGAACTTAACACAGATAAAATCACATATTATTGAACTCTTGCATGTTGTAATATCACTCTGAATACAATATGGGCTATGGGATTTCATATAGTTCACATTAACAAACATAGTATTATACAAATATATTTATACGGTGAAGGCATAACCAACTAGTCTATTATAGTTTGAAAATAGTTAAAACATTAGATTAAACAAGTGATGAAATGATATCATCCATTTCTAAATATGATGACTAATACTGAACCAAGAAACTGTCACCTGGTCCCACCCATACTCGTTCCAAACAAGAGTTAAATCGTCTTTGATTTTGAAAGGGCCATTTTCATAGAAAAGAGCAAGCTCACTGCCACAACCTGGTCCCCCAGTCAGCCAGATAACAACAGGGTCATGTTCACTGTTTCGTGACTCGAAGTAAAAGTAAAACATCCTACACAAAATTGCAACACTAGTCAAAATGTTATAAATGGAAATAACAATCCTAAATTTAATGTGTGACAAAAAGCAACCACAAAATTGACAGTCGGATTGTTAACTACAAATGGAAAGAACTTCACAAAAACATGTGATTTAACAGGGTTCAATATTCATAATTGGAACTAGGTACAAACAAGTGAATTGTCCTAAGCACATGTGATACTCTCTAGTCTCTACCCTAATCTAAAGAGAGAAATACTTGTTTATTTATTTATTACTCATTTACTCTGTATCACTTCATGTATATACACTACATACAAATGTACTTATAAACAAATACAAGCCAGCAATATGAGTAATTTGAAAACAGGAAATGAAGAAAGTAAAAAGCAGTCAACTATAACAGCTAAATACTACCATAACAGAAAATGTAATCGGATGTAGCGATTAACAATTTGCAAATGCTTACAGTATCTTATAATCACAATAATATACAATAGATACCAGTGAACTATATTATATGGAAATAATTATCAATATGATCATGATCATTATAGAGTAATTTATTAAAATAATTAAGGATTATAGAAATATACTGAGCATCATGAGAGTGTTGAATCTGGTAATAGCCAGCATGATGACCTAATTCTTCAACTGATACGCCATCACCTCCAACAAAATTAGGAAATTTAAAAGGCTTCTCGACAATTAAATTGGAACGGTTGTTAACAGCGCCGTTGACGGCGATGTTGACGGAGTGTTTGGGGAACAGATTGAGGTCTCTGATGAGCTGTTTGGCTTGAATTGACGGTAACCTAGATTCCGTCAGGCTGAGACCGGTTGCCGTAGAAAGTGAGGCCAGAAGAAGAAGAAGACAGAGGAGTAGTATCCTCACACTCAAATTATTCATTTTTTCTTTTTTATTTCCAGAAAGGAAAAATGGATTAGTCTACTTTTTTAACTGAAATCCAATTTATAGTCGAGTAGTAGCTAACTTAAATATCTTTTGGTAGCGACAACTACCATTGCTTTAACTTATTTAACGGAACATATTTATTTATTTATTAATAAATTATTCCCTCCGTTCCAATCAAATGTCCCCACGCGTAAAGTTTTAGATCAGTAATTACAATGTTCACCTATCATAACTAAAACCCATTTTGATTAGTTGAAATATAAAATGACACAACTATAAATATAAAGTTTTAGATCAGTAATTACAATGTTCACCGATCACAACTAAAACCCATTTTGATTAGTTGAGATATAAAATGACACAACTATAAACACAAAATACAAAGGAGGATACTTGAAATGAGATTGAGGAAGTAATTCGTTGTTATAACATACTGAATTTATTTGTTAAATTTGTAAGCATATACTCCTATTGATTTAACGGTTATAAATATAATTTACATGACCAAGTCGGCCTTTGACAGTCTCAATCTTCCACCATAAATATCTGAATTTTGTTTCTACATATATTTTGACAAAATCTGTCTAATAATTTTAAACAACATAGAAGAAGATACATGACCCCAGATATACTATAAAGATCACAAGTCCAGGTATGTTGCAACTTTCATTCGTTTCCTACCATACAAAGATCACCGAAACATAATCCAGATTCCAGAGTAACGACAAGATTCTGATACCGTGAAATACGGAAATATAGTAGCATCAAAACAAGTAACAACTGCAGGTACATGGATCTATGATTTGACTAGAACATTTGCAATCCACAGAATTAGAAACCAGCTTAAAAAAGAGGCTCAGTGTCTTCTACTCTTATGGTATGCAACTAGGTTGGCTACATCCTATAAAGTTCCGAGGGAAGACAACCATCATTATTTACAAACAACAGACCATGCAAATCGCAATTCCATTACATGTTTATATGGAGGAAACCAGAGATTCAGGTTCCCTTGTAGCTTTGGAAAGTGATCCATCTGTCCACCTCTTTAACATCTCCAGAGCGGCTTCGGGTTGATCCATAGGAACCATATGACCAGCATCATGAACCTGTTTTACCATTATAACACACCCACACAAAAGTGTCAGTTATTTCACTTGGCTATATATCGTAAGGCCACAAACACAAGTTCCTCGTTCCGATCAAACTTGGCTTTTGTTATATGAGATGGAGGTAATACATAACTTGAAGGTCCTAGACCTTATATACACATGTTTTAACCTCTCTACACTAATCCTAAATTTACACTGAAAATACTCTAAGGAAATTACATTAACGATTTAACTATCGTAGTAACAAAAAAACAACTCCCAATTTAAACTTGCTTAATTCCCGTAATCCGATGAAACTAAAAATTGACTAGACAAATAGTTGACAAAAATGTCTAACGGAGTACTCTGTATTATTTTGTCAAAATATCTAAAAAAATTACCTTCAAAAACATAAAGGGACGTTACGGGCCCATACTACAAATACCTTCCAATTTATGTATAGCAGTATTACAGAATAAGCAGGTGACTCCACACGATAACTTTTAGAAGATAAAATATGCAATATTCATTAGGGTGTATTGTCTTAAACAACAATAGTTTTGCTCAGGTTACCTTTTTAAAGCAGACACTGTCAAACTTTTCTGGTTTTTAAATATCAGTACGTGATTAATTATCCTCTGGTGCGACTAGTCAGATAGAATAGAATTGACCAACTGAGGAGTTAAGAGGTAGCAATTGCCAGTTGCCTCCCATGTACTTATTACAATAGCTTTTAAGTTAAGTTTTATCTGTAACGGTTAAACTATATAATAGCTAAAGGAGAGTTGAAAGTCGCACAAACTCACAAAGCTTATTTTTAATGTCCAAAACTTCATAAATCATTTCATCCTAAAAAATGGATAGTCATACTACACACCAACTTTATAGATCAAAGTTAATAATATTTTTGGACAGGAAGTGATTTAAGTTCAACCTGACCCGTTTTTTAACCAAACATGACATATATATTGCCACCTCTAGGAGTAATGATTAAGCGAGGAAGACATACCTTGAGGAAACTGAGTGGCCCATAGTTTTTGAGTAAGCCTGCTTCAGATCCAGATACTACAAAAGGAACTTCAGAAGACGAATTAAACTGTTCCTTGCCACTCCATTCCATAGCATGAACCCATCTCGAATTACCTATTTTTAAGAGCAAACAAATATTATATATTACAATCCACAATTTTTGGGTGATCTGGCTCGACTCGTGACTTGTAAGCGTAACAACTAAGATGGAACAGTGTCTAATGGAACACTAACCAAGCCAGTTGCAAATGAGGTCATACTCTCCAGCATATACAAGCAACTTAACCCCATCTTCAAGGAGACCAGGAATGCCAACTTCAAGATTTCTCATCCAGTCCATAAGCATAGCTTGGTAGACAGTAGTACTACATGAAACGAACTCGATATCTGCAACTCCAAGAGCTTGCCTAACAGACTTCTTGTTGAGGAGTGTCTCCATATCTGAGAAGTCATAGCAGAGACTGCCAATACACTCCTTTCTGATATCATAGTACTGAAGCAAATAGAAAGTGATGTCACATTAGGTTGCTATGCCATATTCTTTTTTTTCTGGAACTCACACTCGTAGGCCCTTTCAGTCCATTAACTTTTCTAAAATAACGTTTTTAAACGTTCAATTTGAATAAACAAAGAACAGATTTCCTTACATTAATATTGCCAGCTTTAGAAATGATTGAGCTGAAAATGCTGTTGCAAACCATATATGCAGCCATACAAGAGACAGTTCCATCAGTTCCTAGAAAGAGAGCACAAGAATTATACCAAGAAGCAAAGCAGAAACATGGACCGGATAGGAGCAAGTCCCCAAATGACCTAATGGTTATGGGGGCGTTTAGTTACTTAGTATTGCATTTTGACAGTGATTGTACAATACTAAAGAATCAGAATCAGATAACCAGCTGTGACAAAACAGATAGCAGTAGACAGTATTTGGATGCGCTTCTGCGATTAGAGGTTGTATTTTCGTGTGATAGATAACAGATAGCAAGAGATGCATAATTACCACAGAGCTTTATTGCTGCTTCACACAATGGAACTATCAATTTGATGGTTTTGGACTGAGACTCCTTAATAATTCCCACGTCCAATGCATAATCTATATAAGCATTGTACTGAATTGCTGGATCAGTAAGCCCATTTCCAATGGCAAAACCCTGCATAACAACTCCTTCAATAAGTACACCAACTCAATTGAAAAACAGATGTGTCCTAAGACACCAAGAGATACCTTCAGGTTTATGTGTATTCCTTCGTTAGCTTTGTTTCCTTGGTGGATACGAGCAGCAACAGCAGGAATGTAGTGGCCAGCATATGATTCTCCAGTAACATAGAAGTCATTGTCTACAAGTTCAGGATGCTCAGCAAAGAATGCCTGAAAGGTAACCAGTTTTCAGTACCAACTTGAGACTTAATGACTACAATCATGATAGCCAAGGACCTATGGCAAATCCATCGTTTAACATAGGTCGTTGCTAACAGCTATGCAAAGAATAACTATTGTTTACGTAATCACGTATACAAGCAATTGAGGAAAGCTACAGACCTGTAAGAAGTCATATAGGTCATCACTCACACCCTGTTCATCATGGCGAATGTCATTTTTATCAGAGCTGTAACTAAAGCCGGTCCCAGTAGGTTGGTCAATAAACAATATGTTTGATGCCTGATATTGCAAAAAAGTTAACTGTATTGTGAGTAGTAATAAAGAATATAAAATATAAAAGCTTACAAAAAGAATAAGACTCAACTCCATTTTCATAACAAGACACGTACAAAAGGGACCCAATATCTGAAGACAGTCAAGTTATCTATTTAGCTTCAAGAACTCCTAGATTTGTCAGGCAGTTATTATAAACAAGATAGTACATACTTGCTAGCCATAGTTTTTAGAAGCAATCTCTCGTAAACATACCTTGGAAGAAAGTAAAAACAATAAATTATTGTCACATCAATCTAAATCATGAGTGGCCTAGTGGGAACTCCTATATTTAGGTTGACCTCCTTGCTTCTCTCACGGTAGAATCTTCTTCCCGCCGAGCCCCCTTTCTCCTCTCCCCCTCCTTCCCCCGCCGCCTTCCGACCCGCGGGAGTATACAATGACAACTTCCGGACACTCATGTTTATTTATTTATCTTCTTCTTATTCTTATATATATATATATATTTTTTATTTTATTTTTTATATATAATATAATAAAATAATAAAACTGCTTCTCCTTGAAAAGTAAAGGTAGGGGCACTTTAACGACGGAATGTACATATGCCAGCAACCATAGTACTCTACCATATAAATTAACTAATGCATAGTAAATTAGTAATGACTAATAAAATTCTTGATTACGTTACAAACTAATTTTACGTAAAGTTAAATCCTAAAAAGAAGAAATACATTTCATCAAACCATAAAGATATAAAGCAATACAATAATATCTTTCACCTTTTAAGTATAATGATTCATGACTAATATTCAACCAAGAAACTCTCACCTGGTCCCACCCATACTCGTTCCAAACAAGAGTTAAGTTATCTCCGATTTTAAAAGGACCATTCTCGTAGAAAAGAGCAAGCTCACTGCTACAACCAGGTCCCCCACTCAGCCAGATAACAACAGGATCATGTTCACTGTTCCGTGACTCAAAGTAAAAGTAAAACATCCTACATAGAACCAAATCACCATTCTTAGATTCTAGTCAAAATATTACTGTAAAAATGAAATTACAACCATTTCCAAAAGTAGCAAACATGCCAAATAATATAATGCATAACAAAGAAATCACGGAGTAATAATAGAATTAACTGCACAATAACACGTGATTTATTAGTCATTATCAGCACACACGAAATACCAGTATAAAACGTGTTTGGTGATACAGACATACAGTAGCAATTAGTATATATTATATTCACAATCAATTAGTAATAAATAACAGTCTGGAGTCGATATTATAACTATCAACTTCAAAAATCATTAATACATCTCTAAATTTGTTGATATATTAGCAAACCTTCCATAAACAAAACAATATATAAATATGTACTTATATACAGGGTTTAGAGAGTATACTGAGCAGCATTAGAGTGTTGAATCTGGTAATAACCAGCATGATGACCTAATTCTTCAACTGATACGCCATCACCTCCCACAAAATTAGGGAATTTGAACGGCTTCTCAACTATCTTCGAACGGCCAACTGCCGAACGGTTATTAACACCGTCATTAACGGCGATGTTAACGGAATGTTTTGGAAACAGATTGAGGTCTCTGATGAGCTGTTTAGCTTGATTCGACGAAAACCTAGATTCCGTCAGGCTGAATCCGGTCGCCGGAGAAAATGAGGTTAAAAGTAGAGAGAGAAATAGAAGGAAGAGTATCATTGAAGTATTCATTTTAGAGAGAGAAATGTTCGAGGTTATGTGTAAAACTGTGCATCTCCGTATATATAGGTGGAAGGGGTGCTGTGCGGTTACCAATTAAAAACGTTGTCGTTTTGCTAGTGCTTTGTGATATTAAGAGTACTCGGTGTGCGTCCGTTTTTGCAGCCGTTCAGGGGCGAGAACGCCGTGCGCCGGCGTTCTGCCAGACCGGGCATGCGTTCTCGCCGGCGTTCTCGAGCATTTTTGCCTTCGCCGTTCGTATACGAACGCAGAACCGGGCCGGCGTTCCGAACTTATTCCCACACCACGAAATTCTCACTTTCAACATTCTCAAGAACATTGTCCAGAACATTGTTTACCACACCTTGTGCTCTTAGGGGTGTTTGATTCGAAGGTTGAAATCACCATCTTAAAAGGGTTTGAATAATGGGAATGAAACTCATAAGTTTAGAGTAAATTCTATAGATGGTCACGTGGTTTACACCGATTTATGAAAATGATCTCTATACATCTTTTTTCACCTTTTCAGTCCAATAAGTTTACGTTTTGCTTAAAAATGGTCCATCTTCCTCTTAAAATGACTAAAGTACCCTTCCTTTTATCATTTTCGGATAGTCACTTTTTAAATGGTCAAAGGGTAATTTACTTGTTGTGGGTAGATTTTCACTAACCTTTACAGGATCCTAATCAGCATCATATGGACACCTTGCAGGTATAAAAGTCGTTTATATTTTATATTCGTATCTCAGGATAATGATAGTTTTTAAGTCTGTTTTCAGGATCACAAATATAGGTAAGGATCCTGGATATAACGTTATTATTTATCTTGCAGGATCCTGGTCAGGATATATTTGTTTAACATGATTGTGCAGGATACTGAATAAGGGAGATCCTTTATTAAGAATCCTAAGTTTATTCCGGGGTATGCATAACTCGGGATCCTGGACCTGTACTAGTTCAGGATCATGAGTTGTTTAACGTGTTTATTTTTCTTAAGTGTTGACCAGGTCTTGGAAGGAACGCGTTAATGAGATATACTCCGGATTACGTGAAGAGGATCTGATACAATTTGATGAAGACGAAGTCTTACGCAATGAAGTCAAAAGAGACGTTGGTGGTCTTCATCATTCCTCGGAGGATCCATGATATTTCGGATTATTGTTATACGCTCTTACTATTTAAACGAGGCTTGGGTGATCGATTAGGTTAACGTTTTATCACTACTCACACCTGCAAATCACATAAACACTCTGTTATTTCTTCATTTTACGATCATTTCATCAACACTTAGCTAGATTCACACACAATCACTTAGCCGATCATCCTTGTGCTCTTACTTTGTAATTAATTACTTTCATTTTAATAAGATTAACAAAGGCAAGGATCGTTTGATCCTTCCCGAGGTTTTGTGCCGGCGATCAACCTTGATCAAGGGCTTTCCTCGTATATCATCGTGTCAATTGTACTTATTTCATATTTTCATTGTTTAACTTGCATATTACTGATCTTTTCATTGTGAAAATAACATTATCCTCAATCTGTTCTTGAGCTTTGATATTAAAACGTTTGTTCAACAAGGATTTACGTATTTAACACAAAAATATTTACTTACTAATAGAGATAATCGTGTTTCTACGTAATTATCTTGAGAGTAATTTTTACACCTGACCTCACAAACTAATTTTGATCACTTAATTGCTTTTTAGTAATTTTTGACCAAAACAATTTGGCGCCCACCGTGGGGCAATTGGTGTTTTGCTTAATCAAACTTTTGTTAAGATCCTTGTTGAGTCATCTTTTCCAAAGATTCTTGTCAAAAATGTCGAGCCAAGGACGATCTACATCATCTACCATGCCATCATCATCTTCTGCTAGAACCACTCTCCCTCCTGCTCCACCTCTCACTTCATCTCAGCAACAGCCGCAAAATGTCTATACAAGGCTACCGTCGGCTGGATCCACATCTTTGGGGGCTGGATTCTTATCGGATCCAGACCCTGTTATGATTGCTAACCGGGATATTGTGTCTATGTTTACGCAGGCTAAGGAGCAGCTTCAACGAGTGGAGAGAAGCAACGAAATCCTGAGAAAAGATGTGGAGGATATGAGGACTAGGAACAATGTTCCAGCTTCTCAAGCTACTACCCCTATCCGAAGCAGGATCCTTGATTTTGGCACTCCTCCATCCATGGAGCATCAAGGAGACTTTGTATCCATGCAAGGGAACACTAGGATCCCAGATCCAATTTATGCTACAGGAGTTTCTATATCAAGGGGTCAACAATCTAATCCAGGATCCTCATACAGGACTCCTGACGGTAGTAACATGTTCAATAATTTTACTTCTAATAATACTATTGAGACTAACAATTTTCAGGATCCTGGAGTTAGCCCTATAATGGCAAGAGAAATACAGAAGTTGAAGGATATGATATCAAGCGTCCCTGGAGTTGTACAACCAATTCCAGAAGTTGCTCCAACAGCACACAGGATCTCAAGATTTGCACCACCTATTTGTGATGCTGAGATCCCGAAGAGATTCCAAACACCCAATATGAAGTTGTATGATGGGACGACGGATCCTGAGGAGCACATTGCACAATACAGGGAGAGGATGGAAATCATTCCAATCCCTTCTGATCTTAAAGAAGCATGTTTATACAAGAGCTTTGGTTCTACTCTTACAGGATCCGCACTAAAATGGCTATTGAACGTTCCTCTTTACTCTATTACTTCATTTGCTCATTTGGTTAATTTATTTAATAATCAATTCTCTTGCAGTAGAACATTTGAAAAATTAACGATTGATCTATATAGAATTGTCCAAAAAGCTAACGAGTCTCTTCGAGATTTTGTAGGGAGATTCGGGAGAGAATCCTTGAACATACCTAACTTGGATATGCCTACTGCCGTATAAGCCTTTAAGATGGGAATCAAAAGGGATTCCCCATTTTATGAGGATCTTGTTATGAATCCTTGCAGGAACCTCGATGAAGTTAGAAACATGGCTTTGAGGTTTATTAGATTGGAAGAAGATGCAATGATACAGAAGAGGGTGGATACTCAGTCAGCATACGATAGACCTAACAGGAAGTCAGACTCGTCCTCATTCAGATCGAACCGGAACAAACCATATACCAGAAATGAGGATCGTCGTGTGAATGCTGTTGACGAAGATGATGAAGAATATCCTAAAATAACTGATTATAATTTTTTAGTAGACACAACAGATATATTGTGTACCATGCAGGATCTTGGAGACAATGCAAGATGGCCAAAGAAGAATGACAAGTCATATGCGTGGAAGGATAAATCAAAATGGTGTGTCTATCATGAAGATTTCGGCCACATAACTGAGAATTGCATAGCTCTCCGAAAAGAAATCAGTCATCTTCTCAACAAAGGATACTTGAAGGATCTGCTTGGGAAAGAGAAGGATCACGCGAAGGATCATGACAAAGTTCAGGATCCTGAATCTCAGGATAATCGCAGGATCCCAACTAGAGCAGGATCCCCACCTTCGGACGCCAAGGTAATCAATTTTATTTCTAGTGGCTCTGATATATGTGGTACTTCTCATTCTGCAGCAAAGAGGCATGCAAGGGAGTCCAAGTCAGATAAACCATATAAACCTACAAGAACTTCCATGAAGAAAGACGAAAGGATAATAGCGTTTGATGAGGACGATTTAGAAGACGTTCAGGATCCTCATCATGATGGTTTGGTTATTACTCTTTATGTTGCCAATCATTTTGTGCGAAGGATCCTGATAGATGGAGGAAGCTCAGTCAACATCATCCGTCTAGAAACTTTGAAAAGAATGGGTATTCCAGAGTCGGAGATCACCTCGAGGTCCACTGTGTTGGTAGGATTCAGTGGAGAAGTGAAGAACACAGTTGGTGATATCAAGTTGCCGATCTACATTGAGGGGGTGAACTCCATTCAAAAATTTTGCGTTATGGATTGTCTGTCAAGCTATAACATTATCATAGGGAGACCCTGGTTACATGATATGAAGGCAGTACCCTCAACATATCATCAATGCGTCAAATTACTAACTCCATGGGGAGTGGTCAAGATCAGCAGTGACCAACAAGAAGCAAAGGATTACTATACAACATCGATGAAACCTGCTACCAAGCCTCCGTCAGCATAGCAATTAAAGAGCAAGGCATGGGATGTCCTGGATACGAAGGAGCAGGACGTCAAAGAAGTGCCGCTGAGCTTGAAGGATCCTGAAGAAAAGGTGCTTATAGGATCAAGCATCCTAGAAAATCTAGAGCAGGATCTAATGAAATTCTTGAATCGGAGGAGATCGACTCTTGCCTGGAAACCAGAGGATATGACAGGTATATCTAAGGATGTTATAACTCATAAACTTGGAATTGATAATAGTTTCAGGCCGGTCCAACAAAAGAGAAGAAAATTTGCACCGGAAAGGAATGTTATTATCCAGGCAGACGTTGAAAGATTACTTGCTGCTGGCATGATAAGGGAAGTAAAGTTTCCAAGATGGTTGGCAAACGTGGTAGTGGTACAAAAGAAGAATGGGAAATGGAGAGTGTGTGTGGACTATACGGATCTCAACAAGGCCTGCCCGAAGGATCCTTTTCCGTTGCCTCATATAGATTCAATGGTGGATGCTACAGCTGGGCATGAGATCCTAACCTTTATGGATGCTTCATCAGGATTTCAACAAATTCAGATGGAACCTTCAGACCAGGAAGACACAGCCTTCATAACCCCCACAGGTATATATTGTTATATTGCCATGCCCTTTGGTCTTAAAAATGCAGGTGCAACGTATCAAAGGCTAGTCAATATGATGTTTAAAGACCAATTGGGAAGCACAATGGAAGTATACATTGACGATATGGTAGTAAAGTCAAAGAAAGCTGATGATCATCTTCAGGATCTCAAGGTGGCCTTTGACATCCTGGATCACTACAACATGAAGCTTAATCCTGTAAAATGCCACTTTGGAGTGGGGGCAGGAAAGTTCTTGGGATATATGGTGACCAAGAGAGGAATAGAAGCTAGCCCAGAACAGATCAAAGCTATTCTAAATCTAAAGTCTCCATCAAGCCCAAAGGATATACAAAGATTAACGGGAAGGATAGCAGCTCTGAACCGTTTTATTTCAAGATCCTCAGACAGGTGCAAGGAATTCTATGATATCCTAAAGAAGAATAAAAAGTTCGAATGGGGAGAAAAGCAAGAAGCTGCGTTTCAAGAGCTAAAGGATTACTTGTCAACAGCTCCTTTATTGATGAAGACTGAGAATGGGGAACCACTGTTTCTCTATTTATCAGTGTCACGAAGTGCTGTAAGTGCGGTGCTAGTGAAGGATCATGAAGGACAACAACATCCAGTTTACTATGTAAGTAAAAGCCTATTAGATGCTGAAACCAGGTATTCTCATCTCGAAAAACTTATACTTGCATTGGTCATGGCATCAACTAAACTTAGGCATTATTTTGAGACACACCCCATACATGTAAGAACTAATTACCCTATTAAAAACGTTTTGAGAAAACCAGAAATATCAGGACGTTTAGCTAAATGGTCTGTAAAATTAAGTGCTTATAATCTGATCTATGAGCCTAGGAACGCAATTAAATCTCAAGCCCTAGCAGATTTTATTGCTGACTTTACTAGTGATCTTCAAAATGAAGTAGATTTAGAAGTACAAGAACTAAACCAAATAAGTGAAAGATGGACATTATATACTGATGGTGCTTCTAACGTAAAAGGAACTGGATTAGGAATTGTATTAAAGTCACCGCAAGGTGATATCATGCCTCAAGCCATAAGATGTGAGTTCCAAGCTACAAATAATGAGGCAGAATATGAAGCATTAATTGCGGGATTACAATTAGGTAAGGATATTGGGATAAAATACTTGAACGTGTATGTTGACTCATTGTTAATTGCTAATCATTATAATGGATCTTATACTGTAAAAGTAGATAGATTAGTTGCGTATTTGGAGATTGTTAAGGATCTTGCAGGTAGTTTCGAGATCTTCGACATCCAACAGGTACCACGTGAAGATAATACTTAAACGGATGCTTTGGCAAATCTGGGGTCAAGCTTAAGGATCCCACCGGATGTCAAAATACCAATTATACATATTGCAGCGCCCGCCATCGCTGATAAGGATCACAACGAAGAGCAAGTCTGTGATGTTGAGGATCCTCAGTCTGGAGATAATCTGAATGCATCAGGTTCTGGGGGCAAGTCAGGATCATGGACGCGACCAATCATGGAATATTTACAACATGATGTGATCCCTAAGGATGAAAACAATCCCAAAGCTTTCAGGTCAAAGGTATCTCGTTTTATTATTGAGAATGGTATATTGTATAAAAAATCACTTGCAGGACCATTATTGCGATGCCTTGAGGATCCTGAAGCAAAAGTTGTCCTTAAGGATATACATGAAGGTGATTGTGGGAATCATTCTGGGGGCAGAGCGTTATTTTCAAAAGTTTTAAGGACAGGATACTTCTGGCCCTCTATGAAGAAGGATTCCATGGATTTTGCTCGCAAATGTGATGCTTGTCAAAGACACGGAAACATCCATCATCAACCAGCAGAACCGATGCATCCGATTATCTCACCGTGGCCGTTTATGAAATGGGGAATGGATATTGTTACGTGTTGCTCCAGGAGGAAAAGTGTTTATGCTTGCAATGACGGATTATTTCTCAAAATGGATTGAAGCTGAAGCATTTGTTCAAGTGAAGGAAAAGGATGTTATTTCATTCATTAAGAGAAATATCCTCACAAGGTTTGGGATCCCGGCAGAAATAGTATGTGACAATGGATCTCAATCTATTGGAAGAAGAACGACTAAGTTTTGTGAAAGTTGGGGAATCAAAATGATAACTTCAACACCAGTCCATCCTCAAGCTAATGGACAAGCAGAGTCTAGCAACAAGATCATAATCAATAATCTTAAGCAGGGACGGAGACAGGGCGGGGGCAGCGTAGGCAGTCGTCCCCACAAGAATTTTTAAATTACGTAAAAAAGAAATTTTTTAAGGTATTAATTACATTTTAAAATTTTCGCCCCACGAAACTATTAAAGAAATAAAAAATAATTTTTTTTCGCCCCCACTATCGGGAATTTCTGGCTCCGTCCCTGATCTTAAGAGGAGGCTAGATGCTAAGAAAGGGAGATGGGCTGAAGAGTTGCCTTTTGTTTTATGGGCTGATAGGACCACAGAAAAGGAGGCAACTAAGCAAACTCCTTTCGCTTTGGTGTTTGGATCTGAGGCTGTGATCCCCACAGAAATGGTGATCCCAACAACAAGATCCCGGATGCAGACTTTGGAAGTAAACAAGGAAGCATTGATTCAGGATCTAGACACTGTGGATGAATTAAGGGATCGTGCTAAATTCAGGATTGCAGCATACCAACAGAGGATTTCAAGATCCTACAACAAAAATGTTAGGATAAGAAGGTTTCGAGTAGGAGATTTAGTATTGAGAAAAGTATTTCAAAATACTAAGAATCCTGCGGAAGGAAAGCTAGCACCAAAGTGGGAAGGTCCGTACTTGATAGATTCGGATGCTGGAAAGGGGGCATACTGGTTGGCCAATATGGATGGAGAATTACTTCCAAGATCCTAGAATGCCATTCATTTGAAACTCTATCATGTGTAAGTTGAATATTTCTGTTCAACATATAAGGTACTCCTATGATCCTAAACTTTTCATTGGTTGTATTCTTTAATATATATATGTATGAGTGTATTATGATCATATATTAATATATGCATGAAAGTTTTTCATTATTATTACTATTCTCATTGAATACTGTACTGACTTAAGCATCGGAGGGGTGTTAGGCAAACTAACACCCACCTTTACCCAAGATTTTGTATTTGTTGTAGCTCATATACTTAAGGATCATGGAATGAAGATTAGGGGTTGGCCACCTCTCCTCCTTTAAGGATCCCAGCGATCCTCTAAGGTTTAGAGGTTTCCGTACGGATAAACACCTCTCTACGAAAAGGGTTTTGACACCTCGCCAGAAGCGCATGATGTTTGATTATAGTGCCACGATTTGGGAATCGGTGATGCCTCTTGTACCCGACAACTTCATTTCCATTGGCCTATAGATCAAGCGCTAACGAATGTCGATAATGATGTGCACTATACGTATCGATCTAAGGTTTTTGTCTTTTTTCACGTCACTCTAAGGTTTGTAATGTTTTCACATTACTCAATTGGTTAGGCATTTTCATGTCTCAAATGGCGTAGCCCAAGTATATAAGGCTTGTAATGACTTCTCATTACGTAATACGCACGGTTTGTAATGTTTTCACATTACCTAATGGTTTGGCATTTACATGTCACTTTTATAGTTTTCATAAACTATCCAATGGTTATAATGTATTCACATTATCAAAATTTTCATTGGTTAAGCCTAATAAATAACTTTATTAGCTCTAATGTTTTCATGATTATCAAAAGCTGTTTTGATCTAAGGATCGCAAAATCTTTTTAAGATCACAACATTTTTCAAAAAACAAATTGTTTTCACAATCATTTGACAAATTATTAACATTTATATGTTACAGGAATTACTCGTTAGGAGTTCCTTATTATCAACAGTTTATTTTAGGATCTTGAAGTCTCAGAATCCTAAATTCCAGTTTATATGAAATACGGTTAAGGATCCCTGAATCTGAGGATCCCTATCCCGTCATTATCTCGGATCCAATCTAGGATCCTCGAAGCCTGGAATGTGGAGAAAATCTTCTCATTATCCTGGAAGTATTCTGAGAGAATCTCCTCAGGATCCTGTTTCTAAGCAAATATATATATATGTATACTGAGGGGATCTCCTCAGTATCCTGAAGACAGAAGGCGTAGATAATATCCTAATATTATTTATAGCAGAAGATCTTATGATTATACGATCCTAAGAATAGAGTTCAAGAAAAGTGCAGAAAATAGAAATTGTTCTGTGGCCAACATGAACCACTTAAAACCACCATGATTGACCATGCCAGGTCAATCTCATCCCAAAATTAATTGTTTTGTTCACACCACAAACCATAAAATATGGGGTACGATAAAATAAAGATTGGGCTCCGGCTATTCATTTGCCTTCCTCGCCCAATGTGTTGCCTTCTCCTATTGATGTCAAGCCTTGAAGAACTTCTGAAACTGATGCCAGTGTGTCCATGTTTGCCTCTCCTTGATTTTGGAGGTCAACAGATGAAATCCCTGCAGCTTTTGGAGTTTCAGATGCTGGTACAGCAGTGATCTCTGGATCCTCGCCCTTGGCTTTGGCAAGTTTAATCTTCCAAGTATCCACTGGCCACAATGAAATGTCCGAACCATGATTGGAAGCTTCGGTAGCCATTTTTATCCGGGCTTCAAAGATTGCGATGGTGGCATCTCTCTTTATTTTGGCTGTCAACTCCTTCTTCATCTCTTCATTCTTGGCATCAGCTTCAACGGACGTCTTCAGGATATAGGCTTTGAGATCCTTGACTTCCTTCTTCAACTTGACAAGTTCGGCAGCATCTTTGTCGTGTGCATTTGTCACGACCGTAGACAGTTTGCATAAGTCATTGAATGCACTAGCTTTTTCCCTGCAGCACTTTGAGAGATGCTCGATGGTCTGCACGAAATTAATATATAAGTGGAGTAATTTTCAAAATAAAAAGCAATTTAAATAAGGGGTTTTGTTACCTTGGCAATTTCAGAATCAAGGTTGGCAGGGTCATAGACATTGTCTGCTTTCCTTTTCTTTGAGGATTTTGAGCGAAGGTTGGGCATTCTGGATTTTGTTGTTGCTGGAGTAGATTTCTCCACCTTGTCTTCTGAAGAATCTTTGTCAATATCGTCTAGGTTGATGAAAGAGCCTGGATTTTCATAAAAAAGGAAATAATTTAGGGTTGAACAATAATAAAAAAAAAAAACAGAAGATGTTGAGTTTAAATGAGCTTACCTGACATGAAGGTATTTGGGATCCTGTGCCTTCGACTTGTTCGGGAGGCTTGAAGGTTCTTTCTTCTTCGGAAACTTCCAGAAAGGTCCTCAATTTGCCTTCGGTGTCCAAATCAGGGAGCGCTAATTCTGCGAAATTGGCTGAAATAAGCAAAATCAGGTTAGAATTCAGATTTTGTATTTTATAGACTCTATTAGAAACTATCTCATACCCTTGAGCAACCAAGTAGAAGGAATTTCATCGTTGTTGGATAAGGAGTTACGATCAACAAAAAAGAATCTGCTTCTCCAATTTAAGTCATTTTGTTTGGTTCGTAAGACCAAATGACTACGATGGGGTTTGACTTTGAATAGAAAATAATGTGAACCGTGAGTTCTGAGATGATAGGTTTGGGCTAATTCAGGAGATCCTAAATCTATGGTGTAAGAATCGATTACGGTCTGAATTACAAAAAGAGTACGCCAAACCATAGGCATAGCTTGGATGTAGCAAAGCTTAGTAATGGTGAAAAATTCGGTAATCAAAGGCGGAAAAGGATACCTAAGACCTATTGAAAAAGGGTATTCTGGGAAGCAAACCCATTTGTCGGAAGAAAGATCCGGTGGGCATAAAGGTCGAAAGCTTGGAAAATGGTATTTGGGGGAAATGAACCTATGGATCTCAGTAGCTCAATATCGGAATCGTTAAAAGAACAAGGTTCGGGGTTCAGAACTAAACCCTGAGTCTCATATGTCGGATGATTATCTCCGTTTTTAAAAGGAATTAAAGACATGATGAACAAAACGATCAGGTACGAATTCAACGGAAAAAGGGAGAATAAAAATTGTTACCTGCAAATCGGTGGCGGTTAGCGGCAGAGAGAAGATGGATAAAAGGATTCGGGTGTCAAAATGAATATAAACCCTTAGGCACGGTAACTGATACATCTACCTAACACGCTTTGAGCAGTTATCTTGAGAAGTTATAACGTTTAAGGATCCTGAAAAACGTTATAACTTCGGGGGCAATTGTTGTGGGTAGATTTTCACTAACCTTTACAGGATCCTAATCAGCATCATATGGACACCTTGCAGGTATAAAAGTCGTTTATATTTTATAATCGTATCTCAGGATAATGATAGTTTTTAAGTCTGTTTTCAGGATCACAAATATAGGTAAAGATCCTGGATATATCGTTATTATTTATCTTGCAGGATCCTGGTCAGGATATATTTGTTTAACATGATTGTGCAGGATACTGAATAAGGGAGATCCTTTAGTAAGAATCCTAAGTTTATTCCGGGGTATGCATAACTCAGGATCCTGGACCTGTATTAGTTCAGGATCATGAGTTGTTTAACGTGTTTATTTTTCTTAAGTGTTGACCAGGTCTTGGAAGGAACGCGTTAATGAGATATGTTCCGGATTACGTGAAGAGGATCTGATACAATTTGATGAAGACGAAGTCTTACGCACGTGTAAAATGAAGTCAAAAGAGACGTTGGTGGTCTTCATCATTCCTCGGAGGATCCATGATATTTCGGATTATTGTTATACGCTCTTACTATTTAAACGAGGCTTGGGTGATCGATTAGGTTAACGTTTTATCACTACTCACACCTGCAAATCACATAAACACTCTGTTATTTCTTCATTTTACGATCATTTCATCAACACTTAGCTAGATTCACACACAATCACTTAGCCGATCATCCTTGTGCTCTTACTTTGTAATTAATTACTTTCATTTTAATAAGATTAACAAAGGCAAGGATCGTTTGATCCTTCCCGAGGTTTTGTGCCGGCGATCAACCTTGATCAAGGGCTTTCCTCGTATATCATCGTGTCAATTGTACTTATTTCATATTTTCATTGTTTAACTTGCATATTACTGATCTTTTCATTGTGAAAATAACATTATCCTCAATCTGTTCTTGAGCTTTGATATTAAAACGTTTGTTCAACAAGGATTTACGTATTTAACACAAAAATATTTACTTACTAATAGAGATAATCGTGTTTCTACGTAATTATCTTGAGAGTAATTTTTACACCTGACCTCACAAACTAATTTTGATCACTTAATTGCTTTTAGTAATTTTTGACCAAAACATTACTCATTTTAGGTGGGTGAGGGACCATTTTCGAGCAAAATGTAAACTTATTGGATTTAAAAAATGAAAAAATAAGTATAGGGACCGTTTTCGTAAATCGGTGTAAATCACATGGACTATTGATAGAATTTACTCTTTTATTCATTACAATCAACCAAACACATTATAAGAAAACGGTTGAAATTTACGTATATCGTTATGATACGATATATGATATTTATTGTCTGTCTTTGTGTTTCTAAATTTATCTTCTGCCTTCTTTAAAAAAGGGTAAATGCAACACCAAATATTTTACATGAGTATTTTGCGAACAAAAGTAACATCTACGTAATTTATCAGTCTTTAAACCCGTATATATACACGGATCATCGAATGTGTATTTAGTTTTTATCAGACAGTTATAACGTCTGAGTAAAAAAATATGCGATGAAGTTTGAGATTAAATTGTTTAAGGTAGTAACTACATTAAGCATTTTGTTAGGCTTCTCCCAACAAGTGACACAAACTGACGCATCAGTTTGTGCCACATCAGCTCCACGTCAGCTTTTTTCAAAAATGACACAAACTGACGCTTCACTGCCTACAGTGAACATCACTTAACATCACTTCTCTTTTTTTGGGCCTCACACACTAATTTCTTTATTTATTTAAAACACAAACTTAAATAAAACATATTCATTAAAATTAAAGACATTACATTAAATAAAAATAAAACATTACAAATCCTAAAAAAAAAAAAATTTATTGAAAAAAATACATTTATAAAAAAAATACAACTAGCTAACGCAATCGGAAATTTGATGGAGGGTCGCAATGTGTTCGATGAGAGTTTCGTGAAGTCGATGATGCACGGCACGGTCGCGTAATTCCTTAACCATACGCATTTGCGTTGCAACCCTTTCTTCCCACGATCGTTCAGGCATATTATCCGGGTTTGCCATATAGTATTCCTCAAGTGCACACATATTTCGTCCATTGTCTTCGATTACCATGTTGTGTAAAATTACACAACAATACATGATTCGACATATTTTGTTGATGCTATATGATCTATCAGGGTTTTTGATGATTTGAAGATGTGTATATATATAGTGTAATGAGTTTGGGAAAAAAAAATTATTTTTTTTAGCCGTTTGGCTTTAACGGATAGTTTTTTTTTAATCAAGTTTTTTTTTTTATTATTTACAACCGTTACACACAAACAAAAAAAAAAACAAAAAGTGAAGCGACGCGGGCCACCAAACACGTCGCCAAAGCGACGAAGCTAACCGAAGTTTAGGAACCGACGGACCGTGCCTATGGCGTCGGTTCCGTCGGTTCTAACCGACGCCCCACCGACGTTCCCATAGTGAGCGGCCTTAGTATCATACTAATGTTTTATTTTGTATACGAATTTGAGTGTGTAAATAGAGAATTTGTAATTCAAAGCATTCAAAATAATTAGGGATGAGCATCAGTACTGAAATTTCAATACTGTACTCATACCGTACAGCACCCGTACCCGTACCAGTACCATCACACTTCAAATGGTAAGGTATTCGTTACTTATATAAACTTTTTTTTTGGATGCAGTACTTTCGGTATGGTACCGGTATTTTCCTGGTTTAGTACCCGGTACTGGTATTTAATGTCCTATCTTTTTGCCACTACATAATTTATATGATAATATTGTCTATTAAAAAAATAAAAAACAAATGTTGGTAACACATGTTATATATATTGTGACCGATGAGTTTTTAACATTTACAAAACCTAAATCCTAATCATCATCAATTACTAATAATCACAAGCAACTACAATCGTCATCATGATATGCAAGCATCATCATCATCATCAACAAACAAAGAATATGAAAATACATATATCCTTTATACGCAAACATATAAAATCATATGGTTACAGTTTACGACACTCTGAGTAATGAGAATCATCTTTTAAGGTCATGTTTATTTTATTTGTTTAATATCACAATTATTAACTTTATTTATTTATGTAATATTATGATAAGTGTTGTTGTTGATAATTTCGTGCTTGATGAATAAATGCGAACGGTATTGACCATTGTATACTTTATTTCGAAAACATAAACATGACGATTTTTTGTAATTTTTCTGTTTAAGCTACCATGTTTGGTCCACTTTGGTATCGAGGTGATTTTATATTTTGTGTTGTACCGCTTTTTACATTTGAACATTGTTCATTTTTGTTTTGTTATATTTCTGGTACCAAGCAGGTATAGTACACTTTTCACTATACCGGTACCAAACCACTTCAATTGGTACGGTATTCGGTACTCACATTATGACAAAAAAGAAAAGCGGTACCAACCGGTTTGTTACAGTACGGTACCAGTTTTATATCATGCTCATCTCTGAAGATAACCCAAACGATATTGAGTTATAACTGAATCTAAATAGGGGATAGTAATTAATTTTAGGCCTGTAAACGAACCGAACGAACACGAACGGAGTATGTTCGTGTTCGTTCATTAAGGTTTTGACGAACGAACACGAACGGATAGGCGAACGGATTTTGTTGTTCATGTTCGTTCATTAAGAAAATTTGCTTGTTCACGAACACAAACGAACGTACACGAACAAACACATAATTTAATGTATTTCTTCATTAATATTCTAAACGAACCTCAACAAACACACACACACACACATATCTACACATATATTATATAACTTGAAACTTTACGATGCATATTCAACATTACAAAACGATCACAATATGGAGATAAATTCATGTGCTTAGTCCGATCGTTGGAAAGAGTAGCACATCTGGAACTAGTGGAGGGGGAAAGTGGATGTGTTTTTGGAGTGGAGGGAAATGTGATATGAAAATATAAGGTAAAAATATCTAGCTGTTTAATATTATCAAATGAAAATATCAAAATATTAATAATTATCTATTTGATATTTAGCTTTATCAAAATAACATATACAAATATGTATTAATTTAATTAAACTATTATTTAATAAACGAACATTTAACTGAACGTTCACGAACATGTTATCAAACGTTCACGAACTTAAATGAACGAACGAGACATGTGTTCATGTTCGTTCATATAATTAAACGAACGTAAAACTTTGTTCATGTTTGTTCATATAACGAAACGAACGAACATAAACGAACTTCCCGCCGAACGGTTCGCGAATAGTTCATCGAACGTTCAGTTAGCTTACAGGCCTAGTAATTATGGTCTTCATAACACAATTCAATAGTGTTTTTACATATTTTACACTTTTAATCCTCCGACATTTTTATATATACACAATTAGTTCTTCCAATATAACTAGCTGCATTTTTTATTTTGTATAATTCAACAGCACAGAATAAAAATATTTCCCATCTAATTTAATTATATGTGACCAATTCACAAGTACTTTTATACATGCCAATAACAAACGTAAAACGTTAAGTATTTTATCTTGTTTTTCAAGTTGACCGACTTGAACTAGAGAGTGTTTTAATCCTTTGCAGGGACGGAGCCAGGAATTCCCGATAGTGGGGGCGAAAAAAAATTATTTTTTATTTCTTTAATAGTTTCGTGGGGGCGAAAATTTTAAAATGTAATTAATACCTTAAAAAAATTTCTTTTTTACGTAATTTAAAAATTCTTATGGGGGTGACTGGCTACACTGCCCCCGCCCTGTCTCCGTCCCTGATCCTTTGCGAGACATATTGGTGATAGAAGTCATAGAACAATTAATGTATACGATGTTTCTACTCACTAGGTTGTTAGAACACACTTATAACATTTCCTGTATAAATATTGAGAAATTTGTAAGACCATGAGTTTGAAAAACATGGCTAGCTACATAATAATATATGCCTTAGAGTATAGTTCAAATGAGTACATCAATTTTGAGTGAGAATAGGAGAATCAATCTTAACCACTCATTTTCATCAAATACCCATTTCCCTCACATTTTTGAAACTCAAATATCTCACAAACGGTAAGTCGAAAAATCATGAAAATTGCACCATAAAATTCAACGTTTTCTCCTATTCGATTTGCCGTCCCCCAAGGCATACTTTTAACAACTTGTTTTTTTTTTCATTTTTTGGTGGGTTTTACAAATTAGTAACACATGTGTTAGTGATTGGTTGTACATTTGATTTGTGGTTAGGGTTAGGGCTAGGGTTTAGGATTTAGGGTTAGGGTTTAGGGTTAGGGTTTAGCAGGGTTTAGTATGATTTAGGGTTCAGAGTTTTGTAAAGCGTTTAGGGAACCAATGATATTGTGCCATGTGTACAAAGAGAATGTTCTAAATGTACAAAACCCATTTATCCCCAACATCAATTATCTCACAAACGACAAATCGAAAAATTATGAAAATTGCACCATTAAATTCAACGTATTCTCCTCTTCGATTTGCCGTCCCTCAAGGCATACTTTCGACGAGTTTTTTTTCCATCTTTTTTGGTGGGTTTCACATTTACTAACACATGTGTTAAAGTGTTGCGTTTAGGGTTTAGAGTATAAATGGGTTTTGTACATTTAGAACATTTTCTTTGTACACATGGCACAATATCATTGGTTCCCTCATTCTCACACAAATTCCTAATCTCATTTGAACCCACCCATATGCCTTAATATTTGGCTTCTATTACTAATATAGATCGATCTTTACTTTATTTATGATAATGCTAATGATAACGATGAAATGAAGGTGGTGTTAAAACGTCTAAAAAATGATAGTCGAACAACACTGGTATCAGAGTACGTATTTGCAATTATTATTTCTAAATGTATATGTGAAAATAAAAAGAAACTATTTAGATTTACAGTAGAAATTAAATATTAAACAACATACAAGTTTAATTAACTCTAATCTAGATGACAAAACTTCAAAGATCACTAGCTGTTAAATACTTAAATGTGTCTATACTCTATAGAAAGAGAGGAGACGAAACCTCTTACATCTGATAGTAACTTTTTTATACATAACTCCTAACTGAGCTACTAATAGCTTAACAAAACTATAGCAATATTTACAGCAATAACTTTAAATTTCAATCATTATCGTTAATTACGCATTAGAAAGATTTCAAAATTCTATTTAAGAGAAATGTAGTATCAATAGTAGTTCAAAAAGCCTTCACAAGAACCTGCAAGCAGGTGAAATTTAGGTTATAAGTAAAGAAACTTTTAAGAACAACTCAAAGAATCGTTCAACTTATGCCGGCATATTAAAATTAATTATACAAGATGATGCAGGCCATGGCTCATAGAAGAGATCAAAGAGTAACATGTACCTTCTGTCACAAAACTTTCGCAGAAAAAAGTTGGAGCTTGTCTTCACTTATGCAACCAAGTACACACGACCCTTTGGACTGTGAATACTTGACATCAAGAATGGGATGCTGATGTCGTTTTAGATTTTGTGTCACTGCTAAACTTGGGAATTCAAGCAATTTCAATCCATTTGAAACATCGTTGCCATATGCAAACAGTGGGGGACAGTTTTCAACGTTTATGATTGTTGATTTAGTGAGCCCAACATCGCCTAGTTGTGCAGTAGTAGATACTAACTTGGAATAGAAACTGCTACAAACTCTTTCTACGTGAAGCACTGAGCTTGGTGCACATCCACTAAACAGAGAACATGGCCGGGTTCGAACAGAATCTGTCACTTGAGTCTTTGGTCGGTATGTAGCAATGATGTTTTCACTTGTGGTTGTGGAACCATAAGCAAGCGAAACACATGAAGCTTCCTCACTTGCCAACTCGGGGACTTTGAATGATCTGGAATGAGAACGCAATATAAATATTCCATGACGTATAAATAAGCAAAATCATTTATAAAAAATTCTAAATATATTGGAATAAGATGATAATGCAAGCCTACATTGTTATACTCCATACTTTATATTAGCTTAAAGTTCTCATTTTGAAATGTTTATGAATATTGTAACATTTGCTTTCTCAACAAACTAATTAAGTTAGTATACGAATTCCATAATAAGCTAATTAGTCAAACATTGGACTTTCACGAGTTAAGAGTACCATTTGCAAAGTATGCAAGTAGATAGCACCAATCAATATACTTGAACTAACCTTTCCATCTTGCTATTTATGTTCCACACGCACGGACCAGCAGAAGAAGCCGTCAGAAGTTGTGTCATATTTCGAGGATAAGAACTATCGTGTTTGAAAGGATGTATTGTATGAATTGGTCGTGAGTCAAGTCCAGGTATGGATTGAACCGGGTGAACTGTATGGCGCATGTCATATACCAAAAGCATACCATTCTGCAAATACTAATAATTAATAATAATGATAGTAAAATAAAATTAAAAAAATCCAACGTTGTTACAAATTTGAGTAGACGCAAAGAAAATGTCGTGTAACAAATAATTAAAACTCAATTAGTGTATGAAACTAGAGTAGTGCACCTGCAATCCAGCATACATATAATTTGGATTGTTAATATCCCACGAGCACGACCAAGCAGGGTTCTGAAATAGAGAACAAAAACTATACATAAGTTGAAGATCACAGTTTAATAAGTTACTATTACGCAAGATTTAAAAATAAACTACATCACAGTTTAAGTAGGTACTTGCAGTGTCCCCGCGACTGTAGCCTACTGGTGGGGGACACGCAGTCTAAAAACGGAGGTCACAAATTAATTCCTAGCCCCAAGTCCATTTGATTATGGTTTACACGACGTATCTCTTATGTCGGCCGATGGCCGTGACTGGTTAATGAGGGCCCTAAGTGGGGTGGGTTACCCTTTTAATTATTTGCACCTCATGCCTGCGATTACGGTTTTAGTCAACAAGAAGAAACTTTGGCTTTCACATCTTTTATCATACAGATAAGAATTAGAACATAATAATTATTTCCAATTGTAACGATTTTGATATACAAAAGGAAGTGCAATCACACAACAGTATTCATGTAGTTTTTCAATAGATTTAGAAAAAAAAAGTATTCAGGTAGGAAGTTGAAATGACAGCAACATTACAGGTAAATTATAAGTCATCACGATGCTATTGCCACCCATGCTGTAGAAATTAGCAAACAAAGTTCGATCAGTCCCATGAATAATCATATTATAATCAATTCTAGAAAGATCAGGTAGCAGATCAACCTAATAATTGATAACTTTTTCCCAAGAGAAGCTAAAAGTGCAAGTCTGCCACATGGAGAGATATGTAGATCTTTGACAGCTTTAGTGCTCATAGGAAGCATAATTTCTTCATTTACTACTGGATTTGTAATGTTTATCTACAATTAGCAAGCAGTTGAATCACATTTCTAAATAACTTTAGAAAAGTATGAACCAATTAGAGTCCGAAACAATATTGTTGAATCACATTAGCTTTGAATGAATACTTGCCTTGTTTAAAACATGCCTACCTCCCATCCCTGAAACTCTACGAGCAAGAAGCAAAACCTTATAGCAGGCATCCATATCAAAAAGGCGTGCATTTCCCACACGCATCTCATGCTTCACAAAATAGATTTTTTTTTTATAAAATATTAAAATGTATATTCAGTAAGTATTACAAGAAACAAATTGTACAATGTGACTAGATTACAAAGCTGCACAATGACAAACCTCTAAAACAAAACTGCAACGGCGGGATCCACATGTATCAACCTTACCACCACATTTAATCCCTGCATAGCAATTTCAGCTCTCACTGATGATTCAGCATAACATAAACGATAAAACAGCTACAACCTTCACAAATTTCAAAAGGCTGACCTATTTCTGTTTCATGAACCAATCCCTCAGTCACGGAATCATCAATGTTTCTACGAGTGCCTTCATGATGTGTGGTCTCAGTAGACGCTTGTTTCTGCAAAATTAGGGGACCCCCAAAATAGCAGCAAGCAAGAGAACATGAATAGCACTTATATAGGACAATCAACCAGTCTGCTCTGAAAGAGTAAAATGCTCCATACAGACATAAACTAGGCCATTTAGTCATAACTTGCCACATAAAAGTGCCTCCTGCAATATATGCATTTTATAGTACGGCCTATATCCTTATCAATATATACACCTTCAGAATATAATGAACCATACCTTTAAAAGATTCAACTCTTTCAGCAAACACTCTTGTATGACGAGCAGATTAGTCCTCTGCAGAATATGAGAAAATTATTACGGCATCATACTATGATTAGAAGTATATGCTGATTAATTTTTAGTCAATATTTACCTCAGTTTCCAAATACACAGCTTTTGACATTGCATCATTCTGAAAATAAATAAATGTGTAAACTTCCATAGAAAATGTTATATCATGCCAACTAATTAAATACACATGGATAATGAACTGTGACCTTTAGCTGATTTTCGTCCATCAAAATGACTGGTGATGCATAAAGCTTTCTCACATCCTCAAGACCAATGTTTGCATTGCATTGAGGACACTACCAAAACAAAATTAGAAAACTAATGAGTTATAAAGTGGTAAAGCAACCGCAACAAATGAACGAAAATTAAAAAACATAGATTTGACCTAAATAAAAATCACCTTAGCATGACGTTTAGTGCTTAACTGAATCCACTTATTGATGCAAGATAAACCGAATATGTGTCCACAAGGAAGAGATCTGCCACAACCATGTATATGTCACGATTAAAGTAATAAAAACCCCAATAGCTTATTTTACGATAAAAAAAATGTCACTACAACAGTTATGCCATTTGTTTCTACAAAATATTCATAAACCCATACAATTTTATCAGTTTTTCGCACTTATAAATGTGTAAACGAAAACAAAAGTAACAATGTTTGCACATATAGAAAACGCGAATACTTAGTGATTTTCATATCTTGAACTTACACAAGTAATCAAGATGTACACATTTATATACACACATATTCAACACAATTTCTTATAATTCATCATATATATACATAAATGCGTAGAAAATATGCATAAAAGTAAGATATTTGCTGCAACTCATATGTAGTATTTTTTTACATGGGCGGAGATACCCACAAAAATTTTTTAGATCACGTAAAAAATAAACCTTTTAAGGTATTATTGACATTTTAAAAAATGTCGATCCACGAAACTATAAAAGAAATAAAAATAAAAATTTTTCACCACCTCCATTGGATTTCCATGTAACTATATAACTACGAACTATCCATGTATATTCAATTCGATATATAATTAAGAAACAAATTAGAAAAGAATTAAGCAACAACAGATTACTCACGAAACTTGATGATCGCCGTTTAAAGTCCAGGGCTCAATACAAATAGAGCAATTCAATCCATCTAAGTTGTAATACTCCTTCAAACTTTTCGTATTATTGTTTTGTGGTGGTTGTTGTTGGTTTTTGGTGGCGATTACATGTGGTTGAAGTTGAGCATCGTCAAGAAGCATTGAAGATGTAGCGATGCCCGATTGGGGATTAATATTAATATTAATTCTACTCATTAGATATGCAATGTTGTCGATGACGGGTTCCACCATTGATGATCACAACTAGTTTCGGTTACACAAACAAGAGAAAAAAATTACCAGTATTTCTGTAATTTTATTGGAATGAGTTTCTGGCTTTCTGCTTGTGCGTAGTTACCGACTCAACTTTTTGCGACTTTTTATTTTATTTTATTTTTTTTGGAAAATAATATTAAATACTCAAATTACTCGATACACTTGTAAATTTCGTTACAATAAACCTCCTTTGACTTTCAAAACTTTTTAGAAAAGATTTCAAATAATACGTATGTCATGTTGCAAGAGACCTACCTAGATCTTTTGGCCTATTAATATCCCAAATAATTGCATGAGTCAATGAATGAATAGCCCAATTTTTAATTTATCTGACGGATTCAAGATTTTGAGTGATCAGTAGCAATGGTAAACCAATTTTTCTAAATGCATAGCACAAACAAGAAATGCAACTAAAAATGCTATTTTTCATTAAAAATTACATTGCGTATTGGAACGGATCAGTACTAACCGTTACCCCTACCTTCTTCATGGCTCCGTCACTGTCTAAAATATAAAATTGGTTTCTGTTTATTGTGTAATTTATTTTTTTTGAATTTTGATACATTTGTTGTGATGTTGTTTATTGATGAAAGTTTTGATTGTATACCCCTAAATTGATAATTGTGTATTATATTTGAATTTTGCTATTGTCATTCTATCTCTTAAGTTGGTGTTTTATTTTTTCTTTTTTGGTTTCTATCTTAGAGGCCCTGTTGTACGCATTGCTCCCTAGTCTACATATTGAAAATTACAGTTACTTTCTTCTTTTTTTCGCCTTTACAATTACAATGAATTAATGAATTTTGGTTAGAGGGGCATCCGGTCTTCACGTTTCTTATTGCTAGGTTACTAGGATTATGATACACAACTTATTAACCTTGAAAAGTTTGATACCAAGACCCATGGGTAATTAAACTCATATATAAAGCAATTTCCAACCTCAAATTAAACACCATGTTATTATTCATCATGACCAACATTTTATATATGTACTACCAAATATTATTATTATTAGTTATTATATGGTATAATACTAGGATTTATGCTAACAAATTCAAGACACAATGGGTTCCTAATGGGTTCCTCTCAAGGAGTAAAACCTCGGCCTCTTCCGCAACCATCCAAACCTAGATTCCCCCTGATGGCGAGTCGAGCAAAAAGGTAACCTTATAGTTAATTAAGTCGTTTTTATGAGCATGCGCAATCCAAACAGGTTTACCCCAACCAAAATCAATGTCATAATGTCCCATATTACACCAATTTGAAAAAATTAACAATTCCGCGTCTCCTATCGCTTTTGTTTCTAGATTTTGTAGAATTTCATATATCATCTCCGGTTGTCGTAACTTACCTACAAATTCGCTGTCTAGACGAGAAACTTCTTCTTTCAAGTTTTGTGCCAAAGTGCTCAACTCAATCTTTTTTGGTCCATCCAAAGAGAAGTAAAATGGTATGATACTGAACCAAAATAACTTTCCGTAACAATTGCTAGACAAAGGAGGCATGAATCGTGGTCTTAAGTTTACCAATATGGTTGCAGAAGATGTAAGCGATGACGAGTTTGTTATGATTCTAGATGCTTCCATCATGTGTTTCAAAATAAAGCTTACTAACACTTGGTTGCGAGTAGGCTTTGGTATTATCTCATTAGATGATTTGGCTTGTATGGAAGCGATTGCATTCTTATCAAAGACGTACCTCCTTGTAGAAACTAACAACAACTTTATTAAACAAATCGAATGCAATTACAAAAGGCTTAATTAAAACTGAATACATAGAGGTGCTTAAATACTAAAACTAACAAACCCTAAATGCTAAACGGGCTTTAACTAAACAAAACAAACATGGGCCTATAGGAGATGGACTATTATGTTAACATCCCCTCTCAAACTCACAATGCTAAACCTAAATGAATTGAGAGTTTGCCAAACAAATTTCAAATTAAAATCAAAACGAAGAAAACGAAGCGAAACTAATCGAAGGCGAAACCAATCCAATCCAATGCAAAACCAAAATCAAATCCAAAGTGATACCGAAACCAAGCCAATGCGAAGTCGATACCAAACCATGCCAATGCCAATACCGATGCCAATGTGAAGCCAAACCAATGCCAATCCAATGCGAAAGTATTCCAATGCGAAGTCGAACCAAACAAGTATCAATGCAAAACCAAAACAAACTGAACGGAAGCCAAACATTGCAGAACCAAAGAAAACCTAAAAATAAAATCAAATCCTTAAACAAAGCAAAGCTAACTAATCTATAAGAAACTTGCCAAACGAGAACGTAGAAAACCGAACCAAAGGAAACCGATCATCATCAAAATATTCAGCAACTAAACAGGTAACTTCGAAAAGGAATACCTCCCAGAAGCCAAATCCAATCAAAAATCCGAACGGTCAAATCTTGTAACTGTGTGTTATAAACCTACAGTCCAAAATTCATGAAGATCCAACGGCTAATGAACTCTCTAGAGCAATTTTACCACAGCTGCGCACTAAATAACGAACAGAAAACAGCAGCAACTTCGACAGATTTCTGGCAATTACTCGAATCTCCGATTACAAATCCGAACGGTCAAAACCTAGATCTTTATGTCTAGAAGCTACAGTACGAATTTTAGGAAGATCCAACGGCTAACGAATCTCAGATCGTAAGTATCCTACAGCTGCACAAATTATTACGAATTCCAAACTAAAACAACGAAAAACGAACGAGCTCAAACGTAAACGGGATCCCTCCGGATCGTCAACAATTAGTCGATGACCGGAGGATGACTTTTTCACGAGATCGTATACCCAAAGCTCTGATACCATGTAGAAACTAACAAGAACTTTATTAAACAAATCGAATGCAATTACAAAAGGCTTAATTAAAACTGAATACATAGAGGTGCTTAAATACTAAAACTAACAAACCCTAAATGCTAAACGGGCTTTAACTAAACAAAACAAACGTGGGCCTATAGGAGATGGATTATTATGTTAACACTCCTTTCAACAAATTGTTGTTCAGTAAAACTAACGTCATCAAAAGGCTTTTGTAATTCTTGTGGCATTAAATCAATCAAGGGGAAAAGCTCTTGGGCCATAGTCAAGTTTGAGTTCATCGTTTCATCTTTGGGTGTGTTTAGGTGTTCATGTGCCCAACTTAGGATGAAGTTTCTCATTGAGGTAGCATCAGTGATTTGATGGTGCATGCATACACCGACTACTATTGCCACAATCAAATGTTGTCACTTGAACGCCAACAAGACCTTCGGTACTATCTTGGTGGCTGTTGGGCTTGAAAGGAACAAAATCACACATCAAATCAATAGGAGGACTCATTAGTAACTCGTTCATACGACAACTCGTATGAGCTACGATGAATGGAACACCTAAGTCATTACAATCAATTGGCGCACTATCTTTCATTCGGCCAGCGAGTGGCACTAGTACATAAATGATCTTTTAGAGCGCTAGATTATGGCGGTTTTATGTAAACACCACTATAAAACTCAAAAGGTGGACCCAAATAGACTTTTGTGGCGGTTTTGTGGTACTAGATGGATTAGTTTGCAAGAAAACCGAACTAAATAATGACATTTGGGGGGGGGGGGGGGGGGGGGGGGGGGGGGGGGGGGGGTTCTTTAAAAACGATCTATTTGAACATATAATTTGTAGTAGTGGTACAAACATTGCTCCATTTAAGCATCATTTATACCGGTTCTGAAATATTGTAAAGATAGGTTTATAGATATCAACTAGTTGGTGGAATCCACTCACAAATACACATAAACTTCAAATATTTTCATTTGCCTCCATCAATCTATCTCTCACTCTAGTGCTCCACACTCCTGGTTTCACTCCACCCATATTTCAATTTTCAAGCCCCAATTTTTATAACAAATTCAAATTTACCTTCTACTTATTATGCTAAGTAAATCCAATAGTTTCAAAGAAAGAAGTTTACTTAGATCTGATAATTCAAAAAATACGAAGTTTACTTGGATCTGATATCACTCTCACGACACTCATTTTGAATTTGCAGGTCCAGCGATGCAGTTATGACGGTGAACGGTGATGACGATGAGGCAGTGGCACCGAAACCAATGACAAAAGGTAAGACCGTGACCGGCAATGACCACCGTTGACCTTCTTCCTTCTACCCGCAACCGTGTTGAATAAATTATGAGTTATGACTTAGATTTTCGTATTATTTTTATAAATCTGTGTAATTGTGAAGCTCTCATCTATGGTGACAGTTCCGTGCCTGGTTCGGGTTCTTCGGTTGTTGGTGATGGTGAGCTTGAAGTAGCTACCAATGGATTTGCTGTTGAGGATGTAATTGGTCAAGGTGGTTATTAGATCGTTTACCATGGTGTTGTTGATGATGTTAACATTCAAGTTAATGTTAGGAATTTACTAAATAATAGATACATCTATGTGAATGTGTGATTTTGTTATAGATCCATATACGTTTCTTAGACATGTAGTTTTTTAGTTACTTTTAGTTGTATCTTTTGTTTCATTAAAGAAAGTTTGATGCTTTATTTATTGTGTATGTTTGTTGAGGATAAGTATAAGATGAATTTGAATATTATAATTTGGTTGCTCATCGGAAACAGGATATGCAGATACGATTTGAATAAAATATATTTATTCATTCAAAAGTTATTTATTTATTGCACCAAAATGCAGCCCAAAAATATTAATTATTGTCAAAAACAGCTTTTAGAAAGCTAACTAACCGATCCAAATTCAGGTCTTTTAGACCGGTTGTTTGACCGCTCTAAATTGTGTTCATACTATTCGTGTCGCTAGCATCTAAGGCGGTTCAATCACCGCTTCAAAAGTCATTTTTCACCGCCATATAAGCTTGTTTTTGTACTAGTGTGGGTAATATTGGCATAGAGTTTCCGCTAGTGAATTCTTAAGACGTGACAAAACATGGGGAATGTTTTGGTTTTGATGAGGATCGGAGGAATAAAACAAAATCAATGGGGGTGTACAAAGAAACAGAAAGATGATCTAAAAGGCTTATTTTGAAGTTTCTTAAGTGAGGGGGTGTTGCGTTTGACGGCGTTATTATTTCTTTTGAAATTATTTTGACTGCCATGGTGTTTGTGGCTTCATATAAACAGAATGAGTTATGCGTTTAGCTCGCCATATTTTGGGTCCTTTTATAATGATAAAAGCTTAGAGGTGTGTGGCCGTGTGGGATAGCGCGCATTTTGAAAAGCTTATTTGAATATTTTGTAAAATACAACTAATTAGAGCAAAAATACTTTTTAAAAATTGATTATATAGGTTTGCTAGAAATAATAATACATCTCTAGAAACAAATGGATACATACTTTTTCAAAACACAATATTTATTTTGAAAACATAATTTTTCAATATATATAAGCTATCGTAAATACCCTCATGTAGCTTGATCGTTTTAGATGAAAAGTCAAAAAATAAAAGATCTCATTCACCTAAGATAAAGTAACATGAAAGTTAATTATTAACAGCATGCAAACTTTCACGGTAGATCATGTATGGCTGTTAACTATTCAAATCGAGTCGATATCAGGATGCTCGAGCTCGACTAGTTTATTAATTACTCGGTTCAAGCTCGATTCGAAGTTCGAGTAAGTTTCAAAAATTATGTTCGAGCTCGAGTTCTAATATTTTTTGTTGGTCGATTTCGAATTCAATGCTCGTTTAGTTAATGGGAATGTGTTTTCATTAGCAAACTTTCAAGCGCAATTAAAACGTTCCAATTTTTTTTTTTTTTAACAAACCTCATACATTACAATTCATAAAATTGGAATGTTCAAAGATATACAATTCCTTTACATTTGGTCCCATATAAAAATCAATAACAACCTGATATCAACATTTGACTTTACAAAGTCAATTATATACAACAATTCCAACTAATAAAACTTCTCTTTTTGTATGACACATGACACTAAATCATACTCTCTTGGGCGATTTACACAATTGTCACCATAACAATAATTTAAAAGAAAAGAAGCTTGTCTAACCATAATCAAACTCTCATCCACGTTATCCTCAAACCATCATAAAATCACCCATGGTGCACTTTTGGTTCAACCGAACCATAAACCTACAACATAAAACAACTGGAGGGTAAGCATAAAGCTTAGTGAGCATACGAGTGATAAAACTTAAGATCGTTTAAGCTCAGATTGTATAACACCCCTCATTTACAATCATATTATTTAATACATCGGAAGCGTCAGTCCAAATTTCAACATTTTAACTTATAATATTAACATCTTTAAAATCTGATAATTCAAAACCAGATTCAAACTAGTCTTATGAATTACAATCAAAATACATTAAACTGGGTGTTACATAAAATTAAAAGACAACACTGATTTATACAAATCAGATATCAGAGTAAAGCTTTGTCACCAAACATTCCATCCAGCCCGACTTCTTGCCCAACTACTATCCAATCTATAACCTGCAAGAAGGGTTAATGTGGGGGAGTAGCTCAACGCTAAGTGAGTGAATAATAAACAACAGCCCAACTTAGCATAACAACTCTGTTTACATCAAAGCACCGTAAATACACAATATCACAGAGTATCTAGAGTTCTTAGGGAAACCTTCAGCTAAGAACATACAGTTCTATTTCGATGAGATAACATCTCAATACAATAACATGTCAATGAGGATCGGTGGCTCTGGAGATATCATAATACCCAGGGATTCTCCAAGAACACTTACCGTCAATCTGTAAGGCCAATACAGAATAGACCGATAGTTTGGTACTAATCTCATACGACCTAATTTCCTATTAACGAGAAGTACAAGGAAATTCCTGTCGTATTACAATAGTAACCAAACCCAACTATCGTGTTGACCTCAATACTGATGCCCGAAGGCCAAATATAGCATGTGATCACATATTCAATTAGGTCAACATATCAGACTAAACAGTCTATCAACAGTATTATTACTAACAACCATAATCATCATGGCAATAATAAAACAGTAATAATACGTTACCCATTGTAACCAAACCTGTTACAACTAAATCACACTGAGGTTATAAATCCACTCACCGAATACCCCAGTTGTCCACTCAGTAGTCTAATGTCACTGAGTCTTCTGTTTATCTGGAATTACAATTAAACAAAATGAGTTAGTAACTCATTCATAGTAATCAACTCATGTTAATATCACATCACATGGTTCATAATCCAAATCTCAATGAGTTATTACTTGAATCATTATATTATATCAATATCTCTGTTTCAAACTCATTATCAATGTTTAACACACTTAGTAACTATAATCTTCATAGTTTACCAATCACGATCATTTATCAAGTTATGATCACAATATCACTTTAATCACTTTACTTATCACCAAGTGGTTTGATTAAACCATTACAAGATCATTAACTTCAAAAATCGTTAATCACAATCATCTTTAATCAATCATAATATGATCATTAGCAACACTTATCCACTTATGTACTAATAACACAAACTTAAAAGCTTTGATCATAGCATAATCAACTAAACCCTTAAACTTTATTAATGATCATATTTCAACTTCATCATTTCTAGGTTAAAGCTTAACTATAATCACGATTACGTTATCAACTAACCATTATAACAAGATTACAAGCTTTAATTCATGAATAATCAACTAAACCATAACTTAATTCATGATCATCATTCATTTATATCATTTCTAAGTTAGGTTTTCAATTACAAATCATGAATTAGGCATCAACTAACAATTATTTCATCATTACAAGCTTCAATTTAACATTACTCATCCTAATTCAATCAAATACCCAAAAACCCAATTTCTAGGGTTTATGAAATTCAAAGATTAATACTTACAAAGTGTTTATAAGGATGAGAGGATGATCAAATCACGTTATTGCAACTTGAATCAAAGTTTTAAGGCTTCAATTTCAACTCACAGCTTGTTTTCAAGATTACAAGTAGTCCTGTGGTGTATACGTACGGCCAGAGTGATATATCAAGAAGAACATGAATTGATTTTTGCAAAAGATTGATGATTATGGTTTAAGTTTAGGGTTTCAATCTTTCTCTAGCTCTCAATCGATGATACTGGAATTTTGGTGAAGTTTAGTACGTATTACACACATATATTAGAAATATGTGTACTAGTTTTGTCCTCCGTACTTATCATTGTCTGGAACTTAAAAACCATTTGCGGGGGAAACATTATTTTATTTTACCGTCAACTAAGTTAATTTAAAACAATTAACAATTTACTAGTCACAATAAAGTATGTGACTTTTTAACCAATTATTTTCAAATAATAACACCGAACTATTTTCTGACACACGAATTAAATATTAAAAGTCAGAAAATATTAAAATGCAACTAGACCCGAGGAGTGGATGTTACAAATCTCTCCCCCTTAAAGAGATTTCGTCCTCGAAATCTGATCATACTTATCCAATCTATTTAATAGAATCACTTATTCGCTCATTTACTATATGTACATAAAATGTGTGTAACATTTTAAATTGTTTATGCATATTATCATTATGCATATCTTTATCCCTGCAAACACAAATTGTACATACATTATACTCTATTCCAATAGCTATCACCAATGCAATATCCAGCATAAAGTGTAGCATAATCAACTATTTTATCACAATACACACATATCATACGTTACTCCCTTGAGTAACTTATAAATATATATACATATTTTGAATTCTTTTCACATACACATAACCAAATGTACACGTTTCTATCTTTTCCCCCTGCACATATACTGTGCATATAACCTGTCTCTAAACAGTTAACTGATCATTTACATGATCATTTATAACTAGCCAAGTATACAACACAATCACTTGACATAAGTGAATCACATAGTCATATGAACTTTCTATTGTTATGTCAACAACACTAGTGGTAATAAGTACCACAATCTCTCTTTAATATTAAAAGAAAACTATAATTACGTAAACATTCCAAAATTAGCCTCCTCTAAATTAATCTTGTCCTTTAAATGTATATAAGCCTTTTTAATATTAGCCTTTGATCCTAATCTCACAAGGTGATTACCTAAATAGCATATTAGGTGATAGCATAAAAGACTAAAAAGCCCTTTAATCTAAGTTTACCTACGCCAAAAAAAGAAGAAGAAAAAAAGCGGGCCAAAAAAAGAAGAAGAAAAGAAGCGGCCGCCATTCTCAGTTTTTGAAATACCATCAATATCAAATACCCATCAAGAATTCAATTGGAAGGCAGAAGATTATGATCGAAGAAGATGAATTCTTAAATCCATATAAACTACATCTACAAAAACCCTTAAGATTAATCCTCCTATTGGAACTCTAAAATTTGGGATGCACCTTCATCCTCTAATCAGGTAATCCAACAATCGCATTATGATTAACATAATCTTTTAATATGTAGAATTAAAGAGAGATCTTCATCACATTTGTCTACTATTATGCTAATGTTAACTAAATCAGTTGTTACCTTTTGATTTTCTAAATACTGAAATTTTAATTTACAATGATCATCAACTGTTTGATAAAATGTCTCAATGAAAATATTTCTAGATATTCACCTTTTTGCATTAACTGATTGTTGGTTGACGATTTAACGCAGATTAATTCATCATGTTATGGTACAAATATACTCCAGGGTCTATATTATATATGTATATGGATGTACAAATCCACCTTTAGATTCTTTAAAAGACAAAAAGTAGTCCCTAATTTAGATTAATAGAACTGCTTGATGATATGGATAATCTAAAAATAAGTAATATTCACGATTATAGTGTATTCATATAGAAATTTCTTAATTTCGGGGGCTAATGGAAAGATGGAATCTAAACAATGTTAAGATATTGAAGAAAACATGGAGTTTATGTTTCACGTGTAAAGGTATGGATCTTAACTTTGCTATATGAATGTAATTATACTTTATTTTCACATAAATAGCCAGATTTGTGCATTGGTTTGAATTTGTCTAAAGGGATGGATCGTAACTATATGTTATTCGTTACTTATATTTTCTCGTCATTTAGCTACAAAAATATATGACCAGCAGGAGATAAAACACAACCTAAATGGATTCACAATAAATGGGTCGCATCTGCCACCCTCTCTAATTTTTCTCTGTTTATCATGAGGTTTTGGATCAACTCACATAGTACATGTAAGTATGTTATCCGAGCATTAGGGATTTGCAACATGAAATCCCATTTTAGAGGTTCTATGCTTTGAGAGAGATGCAGGTTTTCTGCTTTATTTTCTTGCATTCTTTTGTTTATAATGATGTGTTTATTAGTCTATAAGTTTACTTATGTGTGGCAATCATAAGAGATTAAATAACCAATTATGTATGTATCTTGGAGATGTAGGTTTTCTGTTTTATATTTATGCTTAACTATAGTCTATTTGACACTACACGTTTTATTCCCTTGGCCCATACAATTGTTACTAGATTGACAAAAGAAACACAAAAGAGTAGTTTTTTTTTATGGGAGTTCATATTCTGAAAAGCTATATTGTATATGCCTCTGCTGTGATTATTAGAAGATGATAATAAGTATACTTTCAATAACGAGACATCCTCTTTTATTCATGTCATCTGGTTCACGTAATTACCGATGCATGATGGCCTTAAGTAGGTAGAAGCGGTGCCACCTAAAAAGCAACTTTTACAGGTAGTATCGTCTATTCTTCAATATTTCAGAACCAATACTGCAATTATAATTTATTGTAACCTTATATGTGTTAAAAAAACATTTAGTGAATTGTAAATTAACTTCTCTATTTATGTTACTTGTGTAGAAGTGATTCTATAATATTAACTCTGATTTTGTTCGGATAATCTCAGATTCCGTGATTTTATATAAATGTTGAGCTGAAAAGGCACGTAGAGGAATATTCAGATTAAGGAATAGACCCATAAGTATTGGAAATCGCTACTTCAAGTGGCTCTTGTGCACTAAAATCTTGGCATTTAGGAAACAAAATCATGTAGTCATTAACACTCTTCAAATGAACCTGACAATGGTGAAGCAACTTTGTCACTGTTTCTGGTTGAGTCTATGGGAAGGCAGTGGCTTTCTCATTTTACTATAAAGTTTTATTGTTAATTTCCTTTTTCTTATTTTACAAGCGACTCTACGTCTGGTGAAGGCTACATGTTATATTTCTAATTTCTTTTTTCTTAGATTGTTTCCTTTCAGTTTTGACTGGTGCAACATGAAGATGTGATTGCTTCTTACTCATGGAAAGTGGCAAGGAGATCCTTATTCATACTTAAATTTCCATTTAAGTCATGGTGTGAAGGCAACCATTTCTGTATCATTTCGTTGTTCTTAAATTGGGTATGAATGTTGTGCTTTATTCCATAATTCAATTTATTGCAATATTTAATATTGTGATTCAGTTTTGTGTCATCAGTTTGTGGTTTGATTGTAGGTATCAATCATTTTGGGTACTGTTTCACCCATCATGCTCTTTAATCTCATTGCTACATGATTAAATTATTTGATCGTAATCATCCTTTTTTCCAGATTCAATGAAATGGTGGTCAAGATCAACCTCCAAAATCTTGTGGGAGTCCTTAGCTTTACGGTTGGATTAGTCTTGTGGTTGGTCTTTCTACTTATATTATCATTTGAAAATCTATTATCTTTAATGTTATTTATATAATATTTGAAAAATCATTAATGTGTGTATGCATCCAATCTGCTAATGTGTGTGCATACAAACTGCAAATGGTTTTTATCAGTATTCAGTATTATAGAAATTCTTATAATTAATATAGAAATTCTTACCATTCATTACTTGGCCAGTAGTGGTATAGCTACCCTTGAACATTAATGTGTTGTTCATGGAATATTGAAGACCAAAGATGCAACCAACAATTTTGAGGCTAGCCTTTAGTTAAAATGGGAGACCACTAAGAGTGTATATATTTCAATTCCAATTTTCTATATGGATCATGTAACTCTAAATGTAGTTGCACAATTCATTAGTATTTTAGCTACCGGAACCAAATTTTAAGTCAATTTCTAGCCTGACCCGCCCATATTGCTACTTTTAGTATATACTAGAAAATAAAGTACAACTAAGCACTTTATGGACAGAACGTGCAACTGTAAATACAAGTGGGTTCGGCTTAAGTTTGGGTCTGATTGATTTTGTGAATATGACCTTTTGGGTGCTGATATGTGCTATTTCAAATCATGGTTAGTTTTTATAATGATGCGAAAAAGGCAGATGAAATGTGGGAGACACAACATGAGCTTGCTGCTGAGTAAATTTATTTCAATAGCATTTTGAAGTTAACTTTGTCTAACATTCTATGCATTTAGAATCATAATTAATTTTTGCCCCTTATATGTGTCGATCGGATTTAGTTTTTCTCGCTTCTTCACAGTGTTTCAACTATAATCGAATACATAACTGTTATTCATAATGGTTCTTCCTTTGATGGGGATTGAGCAGTATGATGGTTAATGGTTCTTCCTTTTATTGGCTATCTTATATGTTTTGGATGTGCGTTTCCACCTTTAGTATTTGCTAATAAGCATATTTAAAGCTCTTTTGTAGCCAACAAAATTTTATAATTTCCTCATGGTATAGATAAGGCACATGATTAACCTATATATGTAGTGGCAGTCAATGAATGAGCCAAAGCAAGTTCAAGGTCAACCATGTATGCATCCTTATAGTAACTAACATAAATGAGCTCGAGTAGTTTTCTATACCCGGCCTTGGCTCTGGCCTGGATTGCACAAGCATTACTGAACTTGATTTTATGTTTTTTCTCCGAGTCTACTCAAAACTTACAAGTGAATGTTTATACTCAACTCAACAAAATTTATACAAGAATGTAAATATATCTGAAACATTATATTGTCATCAAATTGCAGCTCTAAGTAAATCGTTTCTTTCAGGGTGATGGGCAGGGATATTGCCAGTGTACGCATTGATAGGAAGCCAAATGTTCTGAAGGTGAATGCTGATGGTGCATCTCATAGTACAAATCATGTTTCTCCACAACCTTCAGGAGAAAGGGTTAACGTAAGAAAAAGTGAGACTGATGAAGGGTTACATATTGAAAGAAGTCCTGAGAAGCAAGAAGCAGTAGGCGTGAAAAGCACTGGTTACGAAGTTTGTTCTCTGGGGGGTGTCACTCTAAAACCTGAACCTTCAAAATCAACTGAGAAAATTATGGGATATCCTGTTAGCCCAGCGTCAGGGGCTGCCTCTCTTGAAGAAAATGTAGCTACTGGTCTGCATATATCACCAAACGCCTGTAGTTTCAATTCCCCTATGAACACAAAGTAATCACAGGTAAACATATACTCTATTGATTGGTTGACTCTCTTATCTGTTCAGCACATTATGTCACCTATGTTTGTATTGCATATCTGTTACGTCGTTACTGATACATGTGGCAAGATGGGTGGAGGTTTAGTTATCTGGGGGATGTTAAAAAAATGCCTTTTTAAAGTACGGGTCAAAACGACATCAATAAACTTGATATATAAATAGTTTACATGGGAGTGTTAGCAGTTCAACATATCACTAACCGAATGACATAGGCTGAAATGTACAATCATGTAGCTACATCTGATGTATTCTTTTTTGCTTCACATTGCTTTGGAATTAGTATTTATCATTGCAGCTGGCTCTCAACTTCACTTCAGATTGCATTATGAGCTTGATTAGAAATTCTAATAATTTACAACCTCTAATATCTTAGTTGATTTTATGCTTAGAGTGTTTTCATTGCAAGCCTTATGCTTAGCCTTTGGTGTTGATGTCGTCTGTTTTGTAACCTATATAGGCTTTATATGCTTCGTGGACCATTACCCAAATCAGGTGGGGATGATTATGAATCATCACAATTCCTTTATCAATTATTGGTATTCATTTTTATGTGTATTTAGTTCTAAACAGAACTATAGGCTTTATAGTTTGCTACTACATTCTTTACTCACCACCACCATTCTTAATTACACATTACTTTTATTTTCTAAATTTTATCCAACATTTTGTCTATCTAGAATTGTTGGGTCGTGGGTATCATGATCCAATAGCTAATGGGCCATATCACAATCCATAAGGTTGGATCATGGTTTAGATCAGTTCATTAGCCACTCTAATAACAATCCAATCCGTTGACAGACTTTTATGGAAGCTATATGATTTCATGGTTAACTTATGCTTGAAATTTACATTATCACTACAAATATTACCGTTGGTCTTGCCCACAAAGTTAATCATGGAAATGTCTGTAAGCAACTATGGGTGGCACGAGTTCTTTCCAAATGGTAAAATTTATATAATATTCTCGAGTTTCCTTGATTGCGATTTTTTGAGATGAAAGTCTGATTTTATAATATTTGATGGTTTTGTAGTGACATGGCGTTATTATTGCAATTTGGGCTCCAATGGTCATGGTGAGTATTCATTATCATAATGTTATGCCTAAACGAGGCACGTAGCTATCTAATGTACTCCGTAATTTAATTGTTGTTGTAGGTCTATTTCATGGACACATAAATTTGGTATGCAATATATGCTACTATCATCTATCGAATCTATGGGGCCTTCAGCCACTTGAGCGAGGTTAGTTCATAATTTTCTTTAATTAACTTGAATTTCAGAGGAAGATGGCATGTATCAATGGTTTCATAGAAGTGGTGAATCCTTCATGTCACTATGACCCATTGATCATGCATGACTACCATTTAAAGGTGGCAATCACGATATATTTTCTAACGAGTGAAACAGGTAAACGTTAGAAACTTACTTAAACATGAAATGGGACGAACGGGTCCAAAGTGACCCATGATGTAATTATATAGTTATTTAATCATACATATTGCATCTGTTATATCCGAAGTTTAAAGAAAATAATTTTTTATGGGGTAACACCCATATCAATTCAACACGTTTTGACCCATTTAGATCTAAATCTGTGGTAACCCTATCTTTCTCTTGCCATCATCATTATTTTATATTTGATCCTTAGATTCAGACACAGGGGATGCTACGGTCTCGATTTGAATCAGTTCCTTCGACTTTCAATTAACGCCTTGTGTCAATGTAGAAATAAAGGCCTAAAAGAGATCACGTGGTAATACTAAACTTCCTTTTCTTTTGAGGTATGTAAATGGAGTCATTGCTTGCAAGCACCTAGATGTGATATTTGCTTCTCTTTACTAAGGTGAAATTGCTCTATAGGAAGATAATTTATGGGTAACAAAGAACATAGCAAAGTTTTCGCACGTGTGGAATGAGTTTATAGTTTCAATGCGGATGAAAGACTTGATAAGCAGATAACAAATTAATTTAAGTAATATATTTATACACTATATTCTTATACAACATAATTTTTTAAAGCGAATTTCTTTTGTTATAATACGTTTTATTAGCCCGCAAATTTTGCGGGTTATGATCTAGTATACACATTAACAATAAAAAGTTATATTCAATTCACAACTAGCAATTTAGCTGATAACTATGTATTTATTTAGCTAACACATTGCTAGATTCTTTACTTTCGCAACTAGTTCTTTACTGATTTACAACTTGTATTAATACACAACCACTAGGTTATATGAAATTCTTTATCTGAAAGAAATTCGAAGTCATATAACCTTAAACACATAAGAATAAGCAATATGTAGAGGTCAAATCCAATAGGTAAAACTATTATCACATAATCAATTAGCATCCTACCATGTCCAGTTGGATGCTAAATCAGCACCAGTTGATACCATGCTGCATTAGCACAACTCTTTCAACAACATAAGGTGTTGTCTATAGTCACATATTCAACAATATATTAACACATTGTTACTTACCATCAATTGACCTCTACTTTTAATTCATATTAGTTGCAATTAACCACATACACATTTCTTGTACCATAGGTACTACAATAAAACAACAGATTAGTGGTTTATTACTTTTTCATTTCAGTCAATCAGTGACTATTTCCCCACTACAGGTCAATATATCTTACCTGTTATTTCAAAATCACTTTAATTTCTCTGTACTTGGTAACCTCAATAATTCCATGTAAAATGGCATAATATAAATACGTTGGCCAGACGTCGTCATATTATGTCAGGTACACTTCATTTTCAGGTCACTTCATACCATCAATCTCCAAAGTGATTAACTTTTATTCTCACATTTCTCACAAGGTGATATCAATAATTATCACACGTATAATAATACTTTGTAGCAGTTATATAACCACTTATTAACTTGCTACCAATTTCATTTATCATTTTGAATGAACAACTAATCACATAATCAGGTAGATATAATTCTTTCCACTATTTCATTAACACAGATGTAATGTCCAACACAATTACATCAATCAACCTTTTTATTACCTGATTCAATTTAATTCATTTGTATAACAATTAATACTTATAGTACATTTAGTACTAAACACTTTGTCACTACTATGTGTATTATTCAATACATATTCATCAATCTAGATAACTTTAGTTGAATTACAATTGAGCATTTCATGTTCAATTATCACATAAGTAGGAGCTCAGGTACTTATTTTACAAATTCTTAAAATGCTCAATTTAACACTTTCTAATACTCTACATGATTTAAATACTTCATCATGTTCAATTAATTCACATATATAATCCACATAATCCCATAATCAATGTTTACTAACCCAGGTTAGCAACAATCAACAATAAAATTTACTGGTATATTGTGCAGTTAAATAAACCGCCGGAAAACAACTCATACCCATTAACATATGTGGACCACTTAAAACAGGTTTTTAATATTGCACATATACACAGGAATGATCTCTGGGCTAAAAGAAACAAAAGTCCAATACAAAACGTAAGCTAAAAGTCCGAAATAAGGTCCAAAAAACAGTACAATGCCATTTTCGACCCCTAATTGGCCCCGAATGACCAAAAACTGACTAGGCTATAAACATAGCTTTGATCATTGGGCCGTTTTCGAGTGACCATGCGAATTTCAACTCATTCTAAGTTAGTGAAATTTGTCACTAAACCGTGACCCTGAAAATACTTATGCATTTTCAAAATTTGCAAAATCCTTCGAAATTTTTCATGCAAACGCGATCCGGAATGAGAGGGCTGGATCGCGTTCACCTTTAGAAAACATTCTGTCACCGAAATCAACATGCTAACGCGATCCGGATAATCATGCTATGATAGCGTTCCTAAGAAATTTTCAGACCTGCAACTTTAGTTGCAAAAATACGATATTTAAACGCGAATATCTCTCAAACCGTAAAGAATTAAGGTCTGAAATTTTTCAGGCACTTTCATATGATCAAAATGAAACTTTCCCTTTTTACACTTTTTCAATTTACACGTTTTACGAGAAAACGGACGTACGACTCATTTTTGACCATTTTAGCTCATTTTGGTGACACGCCATATTCCAATTGGCTTACTTTCTGATTTCAACCCTTTGCCAACATGTTTATACATATATTTGTGACGTGTGGGCACTTTCATCACCCTCATATACTTGTTTTATCATGTTTTAACTAGTCGACCCGTTTAAGGGTCCAAATGAGCACTTTTATCAAATTTAACCGAAATGACTACACTAGCTCTTTCAATGCACTTTGCTATTATATTTATGACATAAAGTCACTTTAACATTCGTTATACTCGAATCACCACTCATTTTAACCATTTAACCAATAAGTAACCAATTTGGGCACTTTTACAACCCATTTGGGTTTCCGCCCACATGATCACTATTATAACAACCAATTTACATTTCTTTGACTATTCTTAGTCAAACAACTTCATTTTTACTATTGGTGTCACATTATAGCTTTGAAACACCAGCTTTCACATTAAAGTCATCATGTTTAAACCAATTACAACAATTCTTCTATAATGACTTTTCCAAATCTTGTCAACACATATAAAGACTCGTTGACCACTTTGACTTTTTACTTTACCACTTTTAATACCTAGATCATAATTCAACCACAATCATGATCAAGGCAAAACACATAAACATATAGCCACATTTATCACTTTGTAACTTAGTCATTTCAACAATATGACTCCAAAACCATTGATTGTGATATATCAATATCTCATCAATTTCACTATAAGGAGTCCCATTGATTCAATTTATCATGTAGCAATTTACTTTCTAGCAAGGATTCATAACTACTTGCATTTATCAAATCATAATCACACAATGATTTATAATTTATTTTCACATTGTAGACACACTTAAATCCAATTAATACAACTGTTACACTTTATTCAACAAGGTGTCTACAAAATCCATTTCTAGTTCATTATGAACTACTCATGATGCTAAACATCTCAACTAATATTCCTAGCATCACATTAACAAGTAATAATCACCAATGACTCATAATCGGGGAATCATATCAGTCTGACTCAATCACTTTACTACTAATCATCATTGTAAAGCAAGCAATTCCAATTAAGGTAAATCCAAGTAAGCTTATCGAGAATTACCTGATATAGCCGAATTGCCGAGAGTACCCGTCAGTACTTATGTGTTACCGTCTCTGTATTCAAAACAACAATCTCACAAGTTGTTAAGCGTTAGTACATATCACACTAACTAATTCTCATAACACAACTAATCCCACACTCATTGGAATGTTTGACTTGACACGTATCAAAGTTTGGGATTGAACATTTTACAATGTACAATTCACCCAAACTTATGCTCTGATACCAACTTATAACACCTCTCATTTACAATCGTATTATTTAATACATCGGAAGCGTCAGTCCAAATTTCAACATTTTAACTTATAATATTAACATCTTTAAAATCTGATAATTCAAAACCAGATTCAAACTAGTCTTATGAATTACAATCAAAATACATTAAACTGGGTGTTATATAAAATTAAAAGACAACACTGATTTATACAAATCAGATATCAGAGTAAAGCTTTGTCACCAAACATTCCATCCAGCCCGACTTCTTGCCCAACTACTATCCAATCTATAACTTGCAAGAAGGGTTAATGTGGGGGATTAGCTCAACGCTAAGTGAGTGAATAATAAACAACAGCCCAACTTAGCATAACAACTCTGTTTACATCAAAGCATCGTAAATACACAATATCACAGAGTATCTAGAGTTCTTAGGGAAACCTTCAGCTAAGAACATACAGTTCTATTTCAATGAGATAACATCTCAATACAATAACATGTCAATGAGGATCGGTGGCTCTGGAGATATCATAATACCCGGGGATTCTCCAAGAACACTTACCGTCAATCTGTAAGGCCAATACAGAATAGACCGATAGTTTGGTACTAATCTCATACGACCTAATTTCCTATTAACGAGAAGTACAAGGAAATTCCTGTCGTATTACAATAGTAACCAAACCCAACTATCGTGTTGACCTCAATACTGATGTCCGAAGGCCAAATATAGCATGTGATCACATATTCAATTAGGTCAACATATCAGACTAAACAGTCTATCAACAATATTATTACTAACAACCATAATCATCATGGCAATAATAAAACAGTAATAATACGTTACCCGTTGTAACCAAACCTGTTACAACTAAATCACACTGAGGTTATAAATCCACTCACCGAATACCCCAGTTGTCCACTCAGTAGTCTAATGTCACTGAGTCTTCTGTTTATCTGGAATTACAATTAAACAAAATGAGTTAGTAACTCATTCATAGTAATCAACTCATGTTAATATCACATCACATGGTTCATAATCCAAATCTCAATGAGTTATTACTTGAATCATTATATTATATCAATATCTCTGTTTCAAACTCATTATCAATGTTTAACACACTTAGTAACTATAATCTTCATAGTTTACCAATCACGATCATTTATCAAGTTATGATCACAATATCACTTTAATCACTTTACTTATCACCAAGTGGTATGATTAAACCATTACAAGATCATTAACTTCAAAAATCGTTAATCACAATCATCTTTAATCAATCATAATATGATCATTAGCAACACTTATCTACTTATGTACTAATAACACAAGCTTAAAAGCTTTGATCATAGCATAATCAACTAAATCCTTAAACTTTATTAATGATCATATTTCAACTTCATCATTTCTAGGTTAAAGCTTAACTATAATCATGATTACATTATCAACTAACCATTATAACATGATTACAAGCTTTAATTCATGAATAATCAACTAAACCATAACTTAATTCATGATCATCATTCATTTATATCATTTCTAAGTTAGGTTTTCAATTACAAATCATGAATTAGGCATCAACTAACAATTATTTCATCATTACAAGCTTCAATTTAACATTACTCATCCTAATTCAATCAAATACCCAAAAACCCAATTTCTAGGGTTTATGAAATTCAAAGATTAATACTTACAAAGTGTTTATAAGGATGAGAGGATGATCAAATCAAGTTATTGCAACTTGAATCAAAGTTTTAAGGCTTCAATTTCAACTCACAGCTTGTTTTCAAGATTACAAGTAGTCCTGTGGTGTATACGTACGGCCAGAGTGATATATCAAGAAGAACATGAATTGATTTTTGCAAAAGATTGATGATTATGGTTTAAGTTTAGGGTTTCAATCTTTCTCTAGCTCTCAATCGATGATACTGGAATTTTGGTGAAGTTTAGTACGTATTACACACATATATTAGAAATATGTGTACTAGTTTTGTCCCCCGTACTTATCATTGTCCGGAACTTAAAAACCATTTGCGGGGGAAACATTATTTTATTTTACCGTCAACTAGGTTAATTTAAAACAATTAACAATTTACTAGTAACAATAAAGTATGTGACTTTTTAACCAATTATTTTCAAATAATAACACCGAACTATTTTCTGACACACGAATTAAATATTAAAAGTCAGAAAATATTAAAATGCAACTAGACCCGAGGAGTGGATGTTACAGATTGTTTAGATCTTGATCTAGGATACAATAACATTGAATTAATCATAAAGTGCAGAATAACAATAAGAACATCAATGTTATCACAACAAGCCCCAATTTTTATTTGATCAGAATAAAACGGTTATACAAATATAACAGGATCAAGAAACCTTGATCTTGAGGCTAAACCAAAACCCTAGGCGTCTACATATTTTCGTGCACACCAAAAACCCTACACCTAATGTCTCTTTATATAATAGAGATAATTAGGGTTACAAAGAAATCATAATTATACTAGGAAACTAATTAAAATAAAACAATTCATCTTTAGTCCCTCAACTTTCATCTTTTATTTTGTCTCATCAAATTGATAATTCCTTACAATCTTCCCCTATTTGATGATGACAAAATAAACATCTTGATACACATCCAGATTGACAGATCAAAATCATGTTTTGAAGATCAAGATAAACATGGCATGTTTTGATAAACATGATTCTCATTAAAATCATGTTTTCAGGTATTTTGAATTCCTTTGACAAGATAAGACATTCAGTGTCAGTAAAATAAACTGGGTTCTTTTTTTTATGTGATTTGACTCACACTTAGCAAATTATACCTCAGTTGTTCCACAAAATAAACATTATCAAAACTTAGCTTTTCACTCTGAACTGTCCCTTTGCCTGTAATCTTTCCTCCTTTTGGATTGCTTCCAAAAGCTACATATCCACCATCAAAAGATTTGAAGTCCTGTAGCTTGTCTTTGTCTCCAGTCATGTACCTTGAGCATCCACTATCAATATGCCACAAGCTCTTTGGCTTGCCCTGCACAAACAATCAAAAAGAGAATTAATTTCTCTTGGGAACCCAAACCAATTTGGCTTTGGGTTTCCCTTGTGCATTCACATAATCAACTTTCTTGAAGATTATTGATTGTGATGCACTGTTGGTATTTGGACCTGTTAATTTATCAGACTTAATAGGTGTCCAAATCCAACTTATTTTAGCCTTAACAGTGGTTTTTGGCTTAACAGTTTTAACTGTTTTACCAAATGAAGAGTCAGTGTTAATTTTGTTAACACTGTTTTTGTATTTTGTTACCACTGTTTTAGTCTTTTTACTTTTGGCTAAATTTGTTATTACTGCTGCAGTAGATTTATCTGTAACAGTGTTTAACATGTTAGCCTTTGAGTTTATCTTCTGAACTCTGGCCGTTTGAGTAGGTGCCGTGTATCCATTCTTGATACACATACAGATTGACAGATCATGAAATCTACAGTAAGATTCAAATCTATCCTTCCAGTTATAGTAATCTTCAATCCTCAACAATTTAGGTGGAACATTAGATTTTCCAACCTCGTGTTCCATCTCGATCATTTTACTTAGGTCCGACATCGTAAATTCAAAAGTCAAACTGTCTTCGCGAATTCAGAAAACTCGATTCGCAGGAACTCAATTCAACTCGCAATCTCAGCTCAACTCGCAAACTTCACTTCGCCAATCTCAGTTCGGATCGCGATAGATGTCGATTCGCAAGTGATCTTAATTCGCAAGGGATCTCGATTCGCAGCTAATGTCGACTCGTGAAACTCAGTTCAACTCGCAAGTTCAACTCGGTTCGCAGACGTAGCTGAAACCCTAATCTCAACTCGCGAAACGGCTGATAAACCAGAAAACAAATTTTTTTGGTATTTTTACGATTGAAACTTAAAATTTCGACCGTAAACAAACCCTAAATCGTTCAGAGAATGATTTTGATCATTACTATGTACTAATGCACGTAAAAACAATCCAAAATCAAACGCAATATAACCCGAAAACCTCGAACTTACTCGTATTTAGCCCGAAAGCTCTGATACAAGATGTAAGTCCCTAGTTCTTAGGATCGATAACTTCGTTATCTGTAGTATTAAGGTGCGGAATCCCTTAATACGGTGTTATCTTACTAACAACGAATAAGTTCGCGTTTATATGATTATTAACTAATAACTTTTGCAACTGGGGAATAATTTTGCCTTACACGTATACCGTCAAAGCCTAGCCGTTAGTCTATGGTTTTCTCTGGATACTGAAATCGCAGGTTACAGATTTGTAAGCTGAAGTTCTCAAAAGTTATGTTTTTCACGGCTTGAAAAACATTATATATCTCGTCTCAACTCGCAGCCGCTGGGCCTGCGAGTTTGTAACACCCGCCAATTTAGGACTTTAATTAATGCCTAAACTATTTATAATTACATGTATTTAGTTTTGTAATATTCTAAGTATATGTAACGTTTTGGAGTAATTACATACACGCTTACGCGATTTGTTAAATCGTGCACTTATGTACCGGACGAGGTCCGACTTTATATAATATGGACGTTGGTGACAAAACTTATAAATAATGTGAAATTATCCAAACAAACGTTGTTACTATAGTATATTACGATAATATATTACGCATTTTCATATTGTTTGAGACATATCCTACACGATGAATCCGCACGAAACGCACCCCAACGAGCGATTAGTAACAAAAATTATATTTTTATAATTTTATGACTTGGAATGGAATATTATGATAAAGTACTTCGGCTAAAAATATTTCAGATACACTTTAATATATAACGCGAAATAACATTTGAACAACTACGGGATTTAACCGACTACAACTCGTGATACAAAATTCGGGAACACAACCACGCGAGCCGAGACCCAAACGGGTCAGCCCCGACCCACGGACCCAACCCACGGTCCACCCCCTTTTTAATCCCCTTTCTTCCTCCATTTACCTCATTTCACACACAAACACAAACACTCTTCTCTCTCTTTTCTCCTCTCAAAACCGCAGCCCAAACCACCAAAAACATCACCAAAAATCGTTCATCATCATCATCCGGGACAAGCACGAGGATCACCATCACGAGCTCTATCTCTCTATCTTCTTCATTTTTCATTTCGTGGTATGAAACCTTCTAACTTCTTTAAATTGCTTAAAAAGCTTTGATTTACATGCTAGAACGTTTCCCCAACGAGTTTATGTCCAAAAACCGACTTAAAAATCTGATTTTTAAGGTTAAGATGCGAACAGCCCGTTTCGCGAGCCGAGATCTGTTCGTCCTACGAGACGAATCGAGTTTCGACTCGCGAAGCCAAACTACGAACTGAAATCACCTACGAACCGAACTGACCTGCGAGTCGAGTTGACCTACGAGTCGAGTTGACCTGCGAGTCGAGTTGACCTACGAGTCGAGTTGACCTGCGAGTCGAGTTGGCCTGCGAGTCGAGTTCTATGCTGCGAACCCAACTGGGTTCGCAGCCCACTTTGTCTCGCGAACCCAAATTCAGTAATAAAAGCACTAATATGGACTAAGAATTATCACTTGATTTTACACCGAAATTAGATTTCAAATGCGTTTTCGATAAAGCAATGTAGTAGAAACTACTAACCAAGTATTGTACACCATGATTAAAATGTGGAACTACTAACCAAGTATTGTACACCATGATTAAACTACAACTTAATTATATATTTGTCCTGGTTTTGAAGCCGTGGAACTACTAATCAAGTATTGTACACTGTGAATAAACTAGGGATTTATTGGTTAAATTCAAGTGAGGGCTGGTTTAAATCATAAATGGAGAATCTTTGATCTTAAATACAAACTTAGTTTATGAATTCAGTAAGGAAGACGAGGAATCATCTGGTATTCCAAATATGTCTATCACCCCTGGATTCTACAAAACCATTGATGGAAAGTAATCAAACACCAACCGAGTCTTAAACTTAAATGTTTTATTCAATTAAGTATCACTGTGGTGTTAAGAATGGTCGGAACATTAGTGGGTCTGTTACTCTATGCATGCGCCCATGAATCTTTATATTCCAGAAAAGGGTCACTGTTCCGTAACAGGGCAGTGTTGAGAGTTGAGCAGCCTCCTCCGATCAGAATCATGATAGCCTAGTTACTCAGTGACATACTGATTGAGCAATCAATTAGTAGGGTATTAGTGTTTACACCACAAATACTTGAAACAAATAAAATACAAATCTTTAGAAAGACGTTTTCATAACTTAAACTAAAACATCATCCCGATGAAAGGCTAACGAAGTCACAACAAACACCTCCTCTATCCTGACTGCTACCTCTTTATTTTATTGCCTAGTTTAATCAATTTACTTGTTTAGTTTAATTAGTAGTATAATTTAGAAAAACAAACAAAACAAAAATCAAATTCAACTCTTTTCAAAACCTTCCGTCAGTAGCCAGATTTGGACATTTTAATTTCTCTGTTTCACAATACAGTTTACTTTTAAGAATGACCCCGAGTTATACTTGCTGTTGTAAGTAGAATTTAGGACCCCAGCTTTTTATAAATTTAAAACCCTGTTGTTGCTATGTCTCGACCGTAGCACAACAAGTTTTTGGCGCCGCTGCCGGGGAATCAACTATAAGACTCAGAGGCGTCATGATGAACTTTCTTTCTAGTGAACCTTTAGGATGGTTCTCCCTCCTTAAACCCTGAAAATTCTTTCAACCCTTCCTTTTCCGTATCCCGAAGATGACATCCTACCCATCCGACGAGAGAAGCGATCATCTTCCCACAATCCTACAACCACCGCACGCATAACTCTCGCTGATAGCAACAAACCCTCGATTGAAGTTCAAGATACGCTACCCGGAGATTAAAGGAGCATCATTCGAGCTTAAACACGACGTAGTACAGCTAATCCTGAATCGCTGTCAATTCAACGGACTTCCGAACGATGACCCCTACTCCCACCTGAAGAAATTCATCACCCTATCCGATTCTTTCAAGCAAAATGGGGTTGAGCAAGATACAATCCGCGTATATCTGTTCCCCTACTCTCTTTCTCATCACGCACAGACTTGGTTTGAGGAATTAGAAACCAACTCTATCTCCTCATAGGCGGAAATGGAAGATAAGTTCTTAACAAAGTAGTTTCCTCCATCCTGAACTTCCAACAGTTTCATGATGAATCAATCTACAGTGCGTGGGAAAGATTTACGAGGTTGCTTAAAAGATGTCCTAACCACCTAATCGAACGATCAACCCAGTTGTGCACATTTTACAATGGACTTGCACCGCCCCACAAGCTGACACTCGACACCGTTGCTCGAGGCAACTTCACACTTCGCACAGATGACGAAGCCTGGAATCTAATTGAGAGCATGACCATGAATTACAACGATTGGAACACTGATGAGCATTCCTCATCTTCGGCACCGCTTGCCCTTCCCAATCCTGTGCAAAATGAGGCGATCAAATATCTCACTGAACACATCGGAACACTAACCGAGGAAGTAGGAAAGCTGAAGAAACCTTTTCAATAGGTCTACGATATTCAGTCCTGTCAGAACTGTACCAATCCTCAAGATACGAACCCTGTGTAGAGAATTATTGATTTGATGATACAAAACTAAATATGCCTAAATAAAGAGTGATGAAACTACAAGGACTTAATGTGAAATATTAAGTTAACTTCCTATGTAAGTTAGGTTTTCTTGTAAACCCTATTATCTCTAGTAAATAAAGAGATGTAGGCGTGTAGGAAAAGGTGTGCACCGAAAATATGTAGACGTCTAGAGTTTTTGTTTAGCCTCAAGATCAAGGTATTCTTGATCCTGTTATAATTGTGTAACCGTTTTATTTTGATCAAATAAAATTGAGGCTTGTTTTGATAACATTGATTTGTTCTTATTCCGCTGCATAGTATTATTATTATCTTTGTTATCATTATATCCTAGATCAAGATCTAAACAATCTAGAGCTTAAACGATCTTACGTTTTCACAATTGGTATCAGAGAAAGGTGACTCATGATCTAGGATCTATAAAGTGTACAAGATCAAAGAGAAATTTGATATGCTAGTTAAAATTTGTTAATGGTTTTCTAATCTAGCAGATGTTTGTTTTTTCGTTAATTAAACCGTTCGGTGTAATTAATTGAAGAGATAATTAAGTTGTTGGTATTCGAGATTGGATTGGTTTTTAGATTTGGCCTGATTTTTATTCAAATTAATTCCTAGCAGACAAAAGAATTTATTATTGCCGTCATTGGGATTAATTTTTCTTGCCGACTTAATTTGTTTTATGGTTATTCACACATTCCAATCATATAATTTAATTGGTTCATTCCCTTATGTCGACTTGATTTCTTCGTGAGCTTTGTTCTTTCATCGACAAGGAATGTATTTAATTATTTCACTGACATGGTGCTGCTTAGATTGGACAGTTTAGGGTTTTGCTTTTCACTGAGTTTTTGCAAGATGAATTGTTTGCATCTGTTACAAATCCATGAGTGCTTTTTGCCTTGACGATTGCTGTGTAGCCTAACGTTCATATTAGAGGGTGTATCATTCATCATACGCTTCCTCTTGCTTTGCAGATTCATAACGGTTGCAAGCATAAATCTGAAACAACATACCAGTAGCAAACACTCATGGAAAGATGGTGAAGGTTCAGATGAACATAGCAGATGTCACTGTTGAATGGGATTAATAAATCTGAAGAGAGTGAGAAGGTTTTGTTGCTCATGGAAATCGGTTTATGTTTATCTCATTGATTTGACTTGCGAACAGATTGATAGGGTTTTAATGTTTGGAAGAGTTTGTATGAGCAGCATAAAATAATACTTTTTGAATACACGTGTGGAAGCTACAACATCAGATTTAATGATTTTAGGGTTTTGTTCGTGTTGTTTGATCCCCTACTGTGATTATGTATCAGATTTTGATGTTGTTCTCGTTGATCATTGAGGGAAGTTTGGTGAGTGCAATGGAGCACAGCTTGTTGCTGTTCAATCTGAAGCACAATCAAAAGAAAGTGAGCTTCATCAGTCTGAACAATGTATATCTGCTCCGAGGGAAAAGCTCCACATCGCTGTTACAAAAGGGATAGGTGCTTAATCTAGAAGACCTTAATAAGGAGATAAATGTGTTAGATAGTGATTCTAGCCAATAGTCAAGTGGTTTGGAAGCCAGTGAGCCCGTGAATGATGTTAATAGTGAGGAAAAAGTGCTTACTTTGGTGCAGGTGACTGATAAAGAAAGTGTATCTGATAATGTTGCAATGGATCAAGCTAGCGACTTGGAAACAAATGTGTCAGATGTTGGTGGAAAAGATAAGCCGATGGTTATTATGTTAATGCAGGAGATGGTCTTAAGTGTTAATAATGAGACTAGTTCAGTTGATAAAGTTGATCGAGTTAAGAAGGAAGAATCAGTTTAAAAAATAGTGGGTTAGGTGTTGATTCGTTAGTGTACGTGATGTTGTCGTTAAAACTAATAGTGGAATAATTGTTACCACTGTTTGTGGAAGTGGATCATTATTACCACTGTTTTGTGAATATGTTGGAGATTACCACTGTTTGTGGACTTGAAGGAGAAATTACCACTGTTGGTGATTTTTTTTTAAAAAACTGTTAGTGCAAAAAGTTAAAACTGTTAGTGATAACAATTACCACTATTAGTACAAAACAGTTACAACTGTTAGTTCAACTGATAGTTTTGGATCTCGAATGGAATTGTTTTTCATAACAGTTTATTCTTATTGATTTTATGGCTTGTTTTTGAAGATAATTTGAAGATGTGATTATGAAGAAGGTTGATTATATCTTATTTGATATTGGAGTTTCATTTGACAGGCGTGTATCTTATCATATCTCAAAGTGGGATGGTAAACTTTGAAGATAACTTGTTTGGTTTGTATGGTGACGACGAAGACTTGACAAATCTAGCAAAAGTGTGTGATTTACAAACTGATGGTGCTCAATGCTCACATTTGCTATCACTTGAAGGAGTTATGGTGTGCTCAGTCACTTATTAAGGAAAATAAGGATTTTTGTCAAAGAGATTGCGATCTACTTATACATTGGAATATAAGTTCAACATCGTGGATAGTACAAGATATAAGGTACAAGTTTGGAAGATTTAACTTCTTTGTTAAGTTTGTTATACTCTATTTTCTTCATAAGTGATCATTACATAGAGCCAATAAAAGTCCGAGATTCAAGAGATGGTTAACATATTGATTTGTGGGGAAGCTTATCGACAAAGTGTTTAACCATCAGGATATGTTCATGCATTGGATTAGTGGTGTAGTATATAGCGTGTAGTTGTAAAGATTCAAGTTGCTTATCTTCACAAGATCCCTATTGGATTATGACAAAAGGGGAAGAAGAATTAAAGATCAAGATTTGCAGCTTATTATGAATAGATAAAGAATTAAAGATCAAGATTTGCAACTTATTATGAATGGCATGGCATGTTTACAAGAAATCAAGAATTAAGGGGAAGTTTGTGCGAGAAGATGTTTATTTTGTCATCATCAAATAGAGGAAGATTGTAGAGAATTATTTTGATGATACAAAACTAAATGTGCGTAAATAAAGAGTGATGAAACTACAAGGACTTAATGTGAAATATTAAGTTAACTTCCTATGTAAGTTAGGTTTTCTTGTAAACCCTATTATCTCTAGTATATAAAGAGATGTAGGCGTGTAGGAAAAGGTGTGCACCAAAAATATTTAGACGTCTAGAGTTTTTGTTTAGCCTCAAGATCAAGGTATTCTTGATCCTGTTATAATTGTGTAACCGTTTTATTTTGATCAAATAAAATTGAGGCTTGTCTTGATAACATTGATTTGTTCTTATTCCGCCGCGTAGTATTATTATTATCTTTGTTATCATTATATCCTAGATCAAGATCTAAACAATCTAGAGCTTAAATGATCTTACGTTTTCACACCCTGTTGATGGCACAGCCTACTACGACCAGTTCCGAACTCATCCACGTCCACCTGATTATGCTCAAACTTCTTCTCCTCGAGCCAACCAATACCTACCAATTCAACCACCTAACCAATTCCAATACCTAACCTACTCACAACAACCTCAACTCAGTTATAACCATCCACCATTGCTTCCTGAAACCACACCTGAGATGGCCCAACCTTATGAACCTAAAAGTCAATTACTAATCTAGACGACACCCTCACCCAAATCATCCAAACGATTACGGCTAGACAAGATCAAGTTGATATCTTCTTAAGAGAACAGCTAACCTTACTGAATACTCTTGTAACCCAAGTAGGGCGACTAGCAGAACGTATCGACACTCAACCATAGGGTAGTCTTCCTAGTAACACCTTTACCCAAGAAGCCAACCAGATAACCAACCAAGAATCAAAGGTGGCACCGAGCCAACCTTCAGTTCTTTCTCCGGTGAAAGAACAATCTCCTGTCACACAGACAGTTGAGAAAAAGTCTTCTCCAAACCCTAAAAAGATAAGCATACCATTTCTAGGACGTCTTAAGCAGCGACCTGATGAAGTCAAAACTTTCAAGTATGCCAAATATATTAGGAGACTTATTTCAAACATAGACAAGGTACCCGAAGTACCTAATGCCCCGCTGACTGCTGAATGTTCAACTATCCTTCAAAATCATCTACCGGAAAAACTAGGAGATACAGGACATTTTGCCCTTTGATAAACGCCAAAATGTACTAAATTATAGTACTAATTACCCCTTCGTTTAATAGGTTTCTAATGCATTTTGTGTGAATAAGATACTTATTTCGTTCATATTTGCATTTAGGAGTTTATTTGGAGCTTGGATTGAAAAGAAATGGAAAACGAGCTTATTTGGAAGAAAAGTTGCTAAAAGAATAAAACATTGGACAATAGAAGATTGGATCGAAGAAAAGAAGCTAAGAGAGTGAAGATATGCAAGATTGGATTGGATTGAAGTGTAAATGAAGCTCGAATCGGAAAAAGAATGAAAGATGAGCTGAAAATGGAGGAAGAATGTAAAAGCTGAGTTTTCAGACAGCTGTTAGTATTTTGGCCATAACTTTCTCATACGAACTCCGATTGAGGTGATTCAACTTGAAGAATTTAGCTAACACATAGGGCTACAACTTTCGTTTTTTCCATTTTTTCTGAAAATGCATCCATACGGCGTATGGATGTCCATACGCCGTATGGATTGAAAAACTGGGCTGAAACCTCTTATCGCGGGCCGGACTGATGGGCTTTTACATCCATACGCCATATGGAATTCCATACGCCGTATGGATGACTTTTTCAGCTATTTAAGTCCGATTTTAGGGTTTTCACTTCATAACTTCACACAAACCAAAACCATTCGACCAGAGACGATTAGAGGGGGTTTTTCCCTCATTTCGGGAGCATTTTGAAGGTAGAAAGCAAGAAGATTTGAAGCTCTTTCGATTGTTCAATCATTCTTTCGATTTTTCGGTTCGAGTACTTTAATCCTTTTCATTTGATTATGATTTCGGTTATGTTTTCGTTTCTGATTTTCTGGAACATTATGAGTAGCTAAATCTTTATTGTATTTGCTTGGATGATGATTACTTAGATGATGATTTGATTATTGAATTGCGGATTATATCGGATTTTATGAATGTTTATGTGTTTATTTGATGATCCTTGGTTATTTATTGATTATTAGTGATTACCTAACGTGACTTTATGATTAATTGAGATTGAGTTCCTTTTGATTATAGAATTATTGATAATTGTTGATTTTGATTGACGATTATTGCTGAATATATTGAGTTTGACAGGTTAGGGTTAATAATTGGTAATAATCATTAATGAACAAGATAACTATTATTAGTTATAAACTTTGTTGATTCAAGTTATAAGAATAGATCACATAAACGGTGTAGGTTTAATTTAGAACACAATTTGGTGGGCAACGTTAAATTGAACTGTTAGCGTGTTGAAAACAACTTTATGTCTTTCTTAATTGGGTTTAATCAACTTATCTTGTAAGGAGGGTTGGTACAACTGTCATATCACAACAAAATCCGTATGTTAGCAATTCAATAAAGTAATAATCGGATTCTAAGGAAAGTAGTCCAAGCGAATGCATCTTTCTTACCATTTGAATCAAGTATCTATATTTGATTAATTGTTTTCTTAATTATTATTTATTTCATTTCAGTTTTAATTTAAAACTATATTACATAATTGTTAGTCAATTGTTCGATCGGAACTAAAACGCCCCCCAATATTCATTGTTTTCATTATGTGTAACAATTTCCAATTTATTTGTAATTGACATCCGTTCCTCGTGTTCGACTCGGACTTACCAAGTCTATACTGACATTCGATCAGGTATTCTTTCCTGGTTGTGTGAAAAGTATTAATAAGGTATTTCCATTTCTAAATAATAAAACAAGACGCGCTTTCACACGCATCAAGTTTTTGGAGCCGCTGCCGGGGAGCGGTTTGATTCAATTTGATAAATTGGAATTTGTTTTCTGTATATTATTTGTTTGAATTTAGTTTTGTTTTCGTGTTTATTTGTATTATCTTGTGCTAGAGATTAGTTGATAAGTTGTTTTATATTTAAGAGTCTTATTCTACCCTTCGTATTTGGAGGACGATTTCGGAGAATATTTACAATCTCTCTTTGAACCACTCATCGATCAATCGGAACTAGATTTAGAAATGGCAGACGACATCGCCAACATGACTCTTGAGGAATATTCGAGCAGAAGGCGTAGCGACCTTGGCCCAGGAGTAGTGAGGCCTGCGATTGCAGAAAATGTTGAGTTCGAGATAAAGGGACAATTCCTAAAGGAGCTTAGGGAAAACCCGTTTCGAGGAGAGGAGAATGAAGATGCTAACGAGCACGTGGAAATAATAGTGGAGATCGCCGATATGTTTAGCATCCCTAACGTTACATGCGATCAAGTCATGCTACGAGTGTTCCCAAGAACACTCAAGGGAGCCGCGAAAAAATGGATTACTAATGAACCAGCTGGATCCATCACCACGTGGGAAGATCTCCGCACGAAGTTTCTCAGAATTTACTGCCCGCCATCCAAAATGTCGAAAATGATCAACGAGTCGAAACTTCAAGCAAGACATTGATGAGTCGTTGCACCAAGCGTGGGAAAGGTATTAGGACTTGATGCATAAATGTCCTCAACACGACCTAAACGACCAACAAATCATAATGGTATTCTACAAGGGAGTGGATCGTGCTACAAGACAGCAATTAGATGCTCAAGGGCCTATCCCGAAGAAGATTCCTAGGGATGCTGGCAGCTATTCGCGACCAAGCAAAGCATTCTCGGTTATGGGATGATGATACCTCTAGGAGAAAGAGGTCAATTAGCGAAGACGATGGACTCGCCGTCATAACTGCCAAGCTGGACAGCATGGGAAGAGACATAAAAAAGGTGACCGAGACTGTCCATGCAATCCAAGTAGGGTGTGACAATTGTGGAGGAACGCATTTAGTCAAGGATTGTCCCGAAATGAATTCTGGAGGAGTGAGAGAGGAAGTTAAATATGTGGAAACTCACGGAACCTACTGCCAAGACAGAGGGGAATTTTTCCTAAGACCGTACCAGGAAGGAGGTAGCCAGTTCAGCCAGGCTCAGCCAGAGTTTTTCACTAGGGAACAACCCTCGGCAACCTTCCCCGACAAGAAACCCAATTTGGAAGAAATGATGGGGAAGTTTTTGATCGCTAACGAGAAATTTATTGCTACGTCTGGACAGGGGATGGACGCCATTGAAGCATTAGTTCGGAATCAAGGAGCGGCGATCAAGCAAATTGAGGGAACCATTTCCAGCATAGCTAAAGTCCTCCAAGAGAGATCCCCGGGAACTTTACCAGGATGCACCGAAACCAACCCACGAGATCTTGCAAAGGTAGTGACTACCAGAAGTGGAAAGGTTCATGAAAACCTTAAGTTTCAAAAGAATCATGTGTCGAAACTTTTGCCTGAAAAGGAGAAGGAAGCTGAGGTTGCCAAAAATTCAAGGATGGACACAAAAGCTGATCAAATTGCTAAGGATGAACAATATGCGAAGGATCATGCACCACCCCCACCTTACCCAGCAGCTTTGAGGCGAGGAAAGGATGAAGCTCATTACCACCAATTTTGAGAGAATCTGAAGCAGCTTCATATTAACATTCCGTTTGTGGAAGCCGTTGCCCAAATGCCTAAGTATGTGAAATACTTGAAGGAGCTCTTGACTAATAAGATCAAATTGGCAGAAGAAGCCACGGTGATGATGAATGAGCGATGCTCAGCCGTGATGCAAAACAAGTTACCACCAAAAATGAAAATCCAAGGAGAATCACTATTCCCTGTCTTATTGGAAAATTAGACGTCGCGAATGCATTAGCGGATCTTGGAGCTAGCATATCCATTATGCCTTATACTATGTACGCTATACTTGGGTTAGGAGAGCCTAAGTCTATCCGGATGTGCATAGAGTTAGCTGATCGCTCAGTTCAATACCCAGAGGGATGGTTGAGAACGTTTTAGTCAAGGTTGATAAGTTTGTGTTTCCCTGTGACTTTGTGATTCTTGACATGGTAGAGGATCCTAAGGTGCCTATTATTCTAGGTAGACCCTTCCTAGCCACTTCCAGAGCGTTGATCGATGTTTTTGATAGGAAAATAACCATGAGGTTGGGGGATGAGAAGGTTGTATTCAATGTGAATGAATCTAAGCAATATCCGGAATCAGTGGATGAGACTTGTTACTTTTCTAGCATGAGAGAATTATCTGAGGATGACGAGAGTTTGCAAAGTTTGAAGGATGACGTAGATTTAGACCCAATGATTCTTAAAGAATGGATGGGAAACCTCGAGGAAATCCGTGACATCGAAGAATTCGATAAATTGATCGAGGAGATAGAGACAACTTGCGATGAGGAGTTAGAGAATGAGGGCGTCAAGCTAAAGGAGAGTAAAGAGTCAATCTTGACAAATGGAATCTCGATCAAAACGGAGACGTGAATTCTAAGTCATTGTCACAATGGTCCTACTAGAGGGCATAAGGGACCTAATTACACGTCACGAAAGATTTTGAAGGTGAAGGCATTACCTATAAAAGGTGCACGGGTTGTGGTGAAGTTCCGTAAGCGATTGTTTTCAAGATTTGGAACGCCGAAGGTTTTGATCAGTGATAGTGAAGCGCATTTTACGAATGCACATTTGGAGAAAGTGTAAGGAATGAATGCTTATGTTAACGCTCGACTATATATGGAGCGCACCAAGAAATGGCATGATTCTTAAATCAAATTGTTTATTTGAAAAAGGTGATAAGATTCTCCTATACAGTTCTCGTCTGCATTTATTCCCTGGAAAGTTGAAGACTCGTTGGACAGGACCTTTTATAGTTGAAAAGGTTTATCATTTTGGTGCTGTTGATCTGCAAGGTCATTCTGGAAAAACTTTCAAGGTTAATGGAAGTCGTTTGAAGAGATACGATGGTGATGCAAGGGACTCCAAGCATGATTTGGAGATGAAATTGAGTTAAGTTGTGGAGCAAGATGTCGAGCTTACCGACGTGATAAACAAAAGCGCTTTCGGGAGACAACCCATTATTTTGTTATTTTGTTTTATTGTTTTTGCTTGCAGGTTTGAACTTTGTGGGTATGTTCCCTGGAAACTCTCACGAGACTACAACTCGTCCACTCAGGATACTGAGGGGTTTAAAGGCTTGTTGCATACGCTAAATGCAACCGTGATGCCTATGGAAGTGTGCTGTTGTATTTTATTTCAGAACCAGTTCATTCATGAATTTTTCTTCTTAATCAGGGGAGTTTTTCTGTTTCACTTCTTTTCTATTCCCTAATTTTATGTTTCTTTTTGCAATGAGGACATTGCATATTTCTAAGTGGGGGATAGGGGAAAAGAAGTCTATTTGTCCTAACTGATCAGAGTGCAAATATTGGTAGATATCATTTTAAAAGGGGCATTCTGTATTAGTCAATTTTCAGTCTAAATTTTTCTTTTAAAATTTTAATTTTTCTTAAGTTTAGTAATTTTGTAACAATATTGGGGAATTCAAAGGAATAAATTAACCTTAAATGTTTAAATATGGGATAGTTCATTTTGTGATGTATCGATAGGCAGTCTGTATGAAGGTAGTTGAGCTCTTAAGAAATTAATGAATGAAGTAGGTAATTGCCTAAGGAAATTTTTAGCAAGGTATAACTTTGGTTTTAAATCTTATATGTTAGCTTGTCATAGTCCTCATTCTGAAAAATCTTGTGATCCTCATTTGGGAATATACTGGGTGATGTCTCCTCTGTTGTACGTAAGTACAGACCTGGTTTCCGTTAGTATATTTGCTTTTATCTAAAATAAAAAAAAATGAAAATGAATAATGTATAGATATATCTACCAAAGCCAAGTTATGTCACTTTGTTGTACTGAGGTACAGACCTGTCACCAATGTCTTGGTTTGAAAAATGATGGATTTATTTGGATTTCTTGATGAGGAAAGCTGTGGCTTGTTAATTATATAAGAGTATTTTGCTATTGAGATTCAAAGGTAAAAGCCTGCTAGAATAATAATGTTAAGCTCATCTGCTGTAATTCAGATTGTTTAAGTGGACAACAATATCGATAATCCTAATTAATCATCTTACATGTCTAATAATAACTCATGAAGAATTTGATTTCCTGATAGAGTTTCTTGATTGCTAAATTTAAGGTAAAATTAGTTTTAAGAGTAAGATTTAGGTTGGTAAATGCTAGTTAGTATGTAAGTCCCTAATTTCCAATATTTTGCTAGTTTATGATTTTAACCGACAGTCTACTTGAGGACAAGTAGGATTCAAGTGGGGGATGTTTAATAAACGCCAAAATGTACTAAATTATAGTACTAATTACCCCTTCGTTTAATAGGTTTCTAATGCATTTTGTGTGAATAAGATACTTATTTCGTTCATATTTGCATTTAGGAGTTTATTTGGAGCTTGGATTGAAAAGAAACGGAAAACGAGCTTATTTGGAAGAAAAGTTGCTAAAAGAATAAAACATTGGACAATAGAAGATTGGATTGAAGAAAAGAAGCTAAGAGAGTGAAGATATGCAAGATTGGATTGGATTGAAGTGTAAATGAAGCTCGAATCGGAAAAAGAATGAAAGATGAGCTGAAAATGGAGGAAGAATGTAAAAGCTGAGTTTTCAGACAGCTGTTAGTATTTTGGCCATAACTTTCTTATACGAACTCCGATTGAGGTGATTCAACTTGGAGAATTTAGCTAACACATAGGGCTACAACTTTCGTTTTTTACATTTTTTCTGAAAATGCATCCATACGGCGTATGGATGTCCATACGCCGTATGGATTGAAAAACCGGACTGAAACCTCTTATCGCGGGCTGGACTGATGGGCTTTTACATCCATACGCCGTATGGAATTCCATACGCCGTATGGATGACTTTTTCAGCTATTTAAGTCCGATTTTAGGGTTTTCACTTCATAACTTCACACAAACCAAAACCATTCGACCAGAGACGATTAGAGGGGGGTTTTTCCCTCATTTTGGGAGCATTTTGAAGGTAGAAAGCAAGAAGATTTGAAGCTCTTTCGATTGTTCAATCATTCTTTCGATTTTTCGGTTCAAATACTTTAATCCTTTTCATTTGATTATGATTTCGGTTATGTTTTCGTTTCTGATTTTCTGGAACATTATGAGTAGCTAAATCTTTATTGTATTTGCTTGGATGATGATTACTTAGATTATGATTTGATTATTGAATTGCGGATTATATCGGATTTTATGAATGTTTATGTGTTTATTTGATGATCCTTGGTTATTTATTGATTATTAGTGATTACCTAACGTGACTTTATGATTAATTGAGATTGAGTTCCTTTTGATTATAGAATTATTGATAATTGTTGATTTTGATTGACGATTATTGCTGAATATATTGAGTTTGACAGGTTAGGGTTAATAATTGGTAATAATCATTAATGAACAAGATAACTATTATTAGTTATAAACTTTGTTGATTCAAGTTATAAGAATAGATCACATAAACGGTGTAGGTTTAATTTAGAACACAATTTGGTGGGCAACGTTAAATTGAACTGTTAGCGTGTTGAAAACAACTTTATGTCTTTCTTAATTGGGTTTAATCAACTTATCTTGTAAGGAGGGTTGGTACAACTGTCATATCACAACAAAATCCGTATGTTAGCAATTCAATAAAGTAATAATCGGATTCTAAGGAAAGTAGTCCAAGCGAATGCATCTTTCTTACCATTTGAATCAAGTATCTATATTTGATTAACTGTTTTCTTAATTATTATTTATTTCATTTCAGTTTTAATTTAAAACTATATTACATAATTGTTAGTCAATTGTTCGATCGGAACTAAAACGCCCCCCAATATTCATTGTTTTCATTATGTGTAACAATTTCCAATTTATTTGTAATTGACATCCGTTCCTCGTGTTCGACTCGGACTTACCAAGTCTATACTGACATTCGATCAGGTATTCTTGCCTGGTTGTGTGAAAAGTATTAATAAGGTATTTCCATTTCTAAATAATAAAACAAGACGCGCTTTCACACGCATCACCCTTCCTTGCTCTATCAACTAATCTGGTGATATCTGCTCTCTAGCCAATCTAGGAGCGAGCATTAACCTCATGCCACATTCATTATTCAAAAGACTAGAATTAGGAGACCTGAAACCCACTAAAATGAGTGTCCAGCTAGCTGACCAATCTATTAGATATCCTAAGGGAATAGCTGTGAACATAATGGTTAAAGTCGATAAATTCTTTTTCCCAACTGATTTTGTGGTAATGGATATGCAGGAAGATATAAACATCCCAATAATCCTAGGTAGGCCTTTTATGAACACAGCCAGAGCAGTCATCGACGTGCACTCTCAGACGATTAGCTTACGTGCTCACGGAGAAAACATCACATTCAAGATCGATGAGAAAGATTGTGTTCCGATGGAGAATGCCGAGCTATTTACAATCTCTATTAGCCAAGTCAAATTAGATGATGAGACCCCAGAATCAGCAGCTAAGCAGGAAAAAGAGATGAAAGAAGATGAGCCTCTTGCCGATGATGTTTTTTCTTATACCCTGGAAGGAATGATTAATCCTTCCTTAGATCCAACAAAGCCATTCACCTGCCATCTACTCTGCAGTCTAGAAGACATCGAACGAACTCTCATACACAATCTAAAAGAGATCTCGGACTTCAAAGCAAGCAGACTAACGAATCTCCAGCCACTTATACCTCCTCAAGGGATTCAAACCCTTGTTTCGTCCGAACCTCAAACGCAATCTAAGATAAGAGGTATGTTTGGGTCTGATGATTCCAATGTCAAGGAGCACAACAAGAGAAACACTCCAAAGCCATCTTCTGATTTGAAGTTCCAGGTCACTAATGATTCTCAGCCACCTCCCGATGTAGTTGAGCTCCCTGATCTACATAAGGTTGATATTCCTACTACGGATAGTGACTCGGGAAACGTACCTGTGGATATTCAACCTCTTGATTCTCCTGAACTGCATGATTCACAAGCATTATCTCAAAAAATCATATGCATACCAATTATATCTACTCATGAGCAAATGATTTCTGTGATAGACGAATATGATGGTGACCCTTACATCATAATAGCAGCTGTTAGAAACTCCACCAATGATTACTCTATGCATCAAAGGTGGCTGATAACGGTTATTGAGGCAGCATCCACTATTTGTCTTGCAAGCAAAGGAACCTAAGATCCGCTTAACCTTAGACATTGCATCAGAGTCTTCGCTGACGCACTCAAAACTCAGCTCAATGAAGAAAGGAGTAACACAGAAGAACTACTCTTCTACATTTAACATAGACAAATATACTGCAAGGTGTATGATGTTCTCATGGGCTCTGCGTTCCCTTATTCCTTGAAACAGAGGAAGATATTGGGTGTTATCAGAAGAAATATCGAAAAACGCTACTGGAAATCCCAGTAACCATGCTGACTTCATGGTAATGAGCAATCTGCGGGCATTCCTTGACTTGTTAGCTGAAAATGATCACTTGAGTACCAAAAAAAGCAATCGATTTATCATCAAGTCTACTTTAGAACATCATATCAGATTGATAATCGAAGAGCTTCGATACATCACTTGGGAAGAAAGGAGGCGTAATCACCCCACCATGGTTAAAAATATGTCTCTTCTCGATGTTGTCACTTATGTGATAACTCGATTACATGAGATATTGAATGCAGAAGACGTCGAGAAAGTAGAGTTTATCCTCCAGGCTGGATATCGCGAGATATTCAACGAATTGATTCATATTTTCAAGAACTCTGGCTTTCCCTTCACCCTTCATCAGCACCAGCTAATCAAAAGCTTGTGCAAATCTACAGCTAAATTCGGAGGAAATCTACACACTGAAGAGTTTGAAGATCTGAAGATGAAATTACTGGAATTTATGGACTCCTTCAGACTTAAGCATCCGATTAGAGAAAATATCACGTCAAGCACAACCACTATGATCGACCCTAACGGGCTAGTCACTAAGGCGGTTGACTACGTCATCAACGGATTGCTAGGTCTTTCCAGAGCAGCCTCAGAACAACTTCGAAACTTCAAAATAGATACCATGGAACCATCTGACCTAATCTCAACCATGGTCTGCCACTTCCAAAGGATCTATCCTCCGCGTTACACATTTCCACAACCTAGGGCACATAATGTCACCATCACTCGGCCTGGGAGCTCCTTCCCCAGCATCTGATCTCGGAGGAGTAAAGTCGAGCTCTCGACTATAAAAGCAGCGCTTCTCGGGAGGCAACCGGTGGAATAAGAAGTATTGAGAGGTTGTGTGTCAATAAGTGAAGCAGAATCTCCGACTATCCTTCACACTTGGTTATGCTTAAAGTATTTTCAAAAACATTTCTCAAAAATAACTCATTTTGCAAACAAACCACTTGTCTCAGTTAAAACAGGAAGTAAAAACAAATAATTCACTTGTTTCGAGCATTTGAGGTACTTGCATACTACTTTTATGCATTATGCTCTAACTCGTTTAAAAACAATGTTTTATAAATGATTGGTCATAGAAAACATCTCTTCAAAATCTGACACGGTGATTTCACTTTCATTTGCAAAAATATATGAGTTTGTTAAAAGGCATATCCAATGTGTTCACACTTACGAGATCATTTCACAAGAGAAAGAGTCTGAAAGAAGAAGTTTTGAAGTGTGCAAGAAAACCCTAGCAAGAGTCTCGAAGATAAAACTAGAAGAAAGGCAGAAATGGATCCTGCAGCTCTCATTTCAGCTATTTTCAAATCATGAGCATCCGAGCATCTCGCTATCCGGGGAGTTTCCTTATCCTTTCTTCACTTTTCAATAAATAATCTGTTTTGTTTAGTGTGTTATCTATGCCGTATCCTAAATTTATCACTAAGTGTGGGATTCTAGCCCAAAAATGACACTTGTGAAACATTTTTTATATGTTCAAACTCTAAGTGTGGGATTTTACTTGTAAAATCCCTACTCAAGAGAACATTAGGGACAATGTTCCTCTAAGTGTGGGATAACAGGTATAGATACCTTGGATATATTTTATGTCTTTTATATCCAAATGGCAAGCTCAGAAAATGTTCCTCAAATTTTCAAAATTTTTCAAAATAAAGTAAAAAGTATGAGTTATTAACTCTACTATTTTGAATTCTAAAGTTTCTAAAGAGGAATCATTTCCGTATATGAGTACGCTATTTTGGAATCTAAGGAAAATAAGGTAGAAATCTCTCAAACAAAAATGATAATCTAAGAGGGGCATCGCATGACTAGGCATATATAACCCAAAAACTTGCAGTGAGGTATCTTGAGCCTATTAAGAGCATTCATCTTTAATGCTTCACTTTTCGTTTGTTGTGTGTGCCGATGCATGCATTTCTGAATTAGAACTTGCTCCTGACATACATTTCGACATCACATTAGTGAGTACCGTATGCGGTATAGGTGAAATTAAATGATCTTGACATTCCCTAGGATTTAAACCCCTTTTCTCATATCTCTTCAAGCCCAAAACTCTTCCGATACTCAATTTTAGTATCGATGATCCTCTTAGTAAACCCTGTTGAGCCTAATCCTTTTCATTTCATAAAACCCTTATTTTAAACTCACTATCCGAAAATTCCCAAAAGCTTATCTCAGAATTTCTAAGGTTATGAAAAACGCCTTTTAGAATATCCTTTTCGCTTGATTCAATATTCCACTTTCTCGAGTCTTCCTAAAACTCACCTCTCTCACAAAAGCATCAAAAGATATATACGAAGGAGAGAGAAACATGGTGCAAAAAATTGGCATCACAAAATCTCAAGATTGTCACGAATGGAGAAGATAATTTAGAAAGGATTTCTAAGGGAGTCAAAAAGAAAAAATAATAATAATAAAAAAATGAATGAATAATCCCTTAGAAATTCTGTTGATATATGGGGTGATTGCTCCTAAGGATTTTAGAATTCAACAAATCTGCTTAAAATCATTTTTCATAAAAACTGAGTATTGCTTGAGGACAAGCAATGTCTAAGTGTGGGATATTTGATATGTGGCAAAAAGTCATGTTTTTATGCGCATATTTCCCGCACATTTGACCTAATTCTTGGTGAAAACACTTGAATTAAATGATTATCTACTTAATTTCACAAAGTAGGTCAAATTATGGGCATTGCTATAAAAAGTGCTAAAAACGTCCAAAAGGCACGCAAATCGAGGCATGTTATTCAAACACTGATTCTTATATACTTTTGAACACCCGATGATACAAGTTCTTAATTAGTCTCATATGATGTCACAGGTTATTTCAAGAATAGAGAATCTATAATCGTGCAGATCAGATAAAGAATGAGGAAGATAGAGCCGTCTGAGCGCAAACCGAGAGCATTCCACACACGCCAACCCTAGAGACATCCAAATTTGGCAAGTTTGGCATCATTAGAAGCGTAACGGAATTACAAGATCATAGGCAAAAGAATCAAGTCAAACGGACGAGAAACGAAGAAGATATGCGCAAATTAAGCAATGAGAAAAGCCGAAAATAACACACGGTCATGCACACGGCCCCCTAGGAGGCCGTGTACAGCCCTAGGAAGGCCATGTACGGTCTGAAATGCCAGTGTACGGCCTGTTCTAGGCCGTGTATGGCCTCATGCCCCCCGTGTGTTCTCGTTTTGCTTCGTTTGCTTGTATCTTGATGCATTGGACTTGTACCCTTGATACCTTGGCTCACCTATAAATAGATGGCCTCATTTCCTCATTTCACACACCTCTTCTCATTCCATTCTCTATTTTCTCTCTCTCACACACTCCCTCTCTCTCTAGTTTCTCTTTCTAGCTGTCTCTCTCGAGCTTTAAAGGTTAGTTTTAGGTTAGTAGTCAGTTAGTTCTTGGTTAATATTTAACCAAGGCTAACGGAGGGGTAATATTGTAATATTGTTGAGGATACTTTGAGGGCTCATTTGTAATATTATCGAAGATATTTCGGAGGTTCCGCTCGTTGTAATTTTTCAGCATATATTTAAGCTACGCGTTATTTACGATTATATCTTTCCTTATCTATCATAATGCATTTTATTATTGTTGTTATGCTAGATTTAGGATTTCGTGCCATGATTAGTGAGTAGTTATATTGTGTGTTTGTTGTGATGTAGTTAGTCGTTAATTGGGATGATGTCATTATGAAACAACGGAGGTAACGTTATACGGCTTTCATTTGTATAGCGCTGGAAACACCAATGTGTGTAGTACAGAACGTGAAAGCTATGAAAGTCGTGGGCACAATCTGTTGTGGATTAATGTTCCAAATTATTATATCTTATAAATGAAAACTCGGTGCTTTGATTACACGTTTCATCTATGATTTCAAACCACATTTAACTAATGCCTTTCCACCAATAAACGTGGTTAAAACCTTTTTGATAAGACGTCATATCAGGGGTAATTAATTATCTGTGTTCAAATAACATTGTCTGGTTCTAAGTTGTGGAACTACTAACCAAGTATTGTACACCGTGATTAAACTAAAACTTAATTATATATATGTTAAATGGCATGGTCTGGTTTTGAAGCCGTGGAACTACTAATCAAGTATTGTACACTGTGAATAAACTAGGGATTTATTGGTTAAATTCAAGTGAGGGCTGGTTTAAATCATAAATGGAGAATCTTTGATCTTAAATACAAACTTAGTTTATGAATCCAGTAAGGAAGACGAGGAATCATCTGGTATTCCAAATATGTCTATCACCCCTAGATTCTACAAAACCATTGATGGAAAGTAATCAAACACCAACCGAGTCTTAAACTTAAATGTTTTATTCAATTAAGTATCACTGTGGTGTTAAGAACGGTCGGAACATTAGTGGGTCTGGAACTCTATGCATGCGCCCAGGAATATTCATATTCCATAAAAGGGTCACTGTTCCGTAACAGGGTAGTGTTGAGAGTTGAGCAGCCTCCTCCGATCAGAATCATGATAGCCTAGTTACTCAGTGATATACTGATTGAGCAATCAATTAGTAGGGTACTAGTGTTTACACCACAAATACTTGAAACAAATAAAATACAAATCTTTAGAAAGACGTTTTCATAACTTAAACTAAAACATCATCCCAATGAAAGGCTAACGAAGTCACAACAAACACCTCCTCTATCCTGACTGCTACCTCTTTATTTTATTGCCTAGTTTAATTAATTTACTTGTTTAGTTTAATTAGTAGTATAATTTAGAAAAACAAACAAAACAAAAATCAAATTCAACTCTTTTCAAAACCTTCCGTCACTAGCCAGATTTGGACATTTTGATTTCTCTGTTTCACAATACAGTTGATTTTTAAGAACGACCCTGAGTTATACTTGCTGCTGTAAGTAGAATTTAGGACCCCAGCTTTTTATAAATTTAAAACCCTGTTGTTGCTATGTAACGACCGTAGCACAACATTCCCCCGATAACTAGTTACCATATTGTCGATCTTAATGCAAGAATAACGATTGAATGCATACATTGGTAATTTTAAAGTTGGTTGATGATCTCGAAATAAAGTAGGGGTAGGATGCCAACATTCTATCATATTTTTGTCAATGTTCGACTATTTATTTCCTTTTTTTCCACCCATTAAATTTCCTAGTCTTATAAAGTCAATTTCAAAAGCTACAATAGGTAGAGTGTGCACACACAGTGAAAAAGTTGAACCGTAACTATAATAATCGAACCAAATGAGAAATTAAAGGTTTGATTTTTGATAAATGTAATCGTAGGAGTATTTTGATTCGATTCGGATTATACCTAAATACCAAACTGTTAATAATTGAACCCAGTATTCGATACTATAAATATACTGAATATATATTTTTCAAATCGATAAAAATTAGAAAATAGTAAAAATTCATCATCAATGAACATAAAATATGACAATTTATTAATAACTTGATATCTTATTCTATGAAAATTTATTTAGTCAACCAAAATCTCGCCGGTCAACCAATAATTCGCCGAAATACAATTCTCGCCTAAATAAATCCCCGAAATAGGAATAGGAGATTTTTTCAAATTCTCGTTTTGCGTGCGAAGCTAAATAAGGTGAGGAAACTCAAGGGTACAAGGAAAAAAATAGTGAAAAACCCGTGAGTTTCTTCACCTTATATGGCTTCGCACGCAAAACGAGGATTTGAAAAAATCTCATATTCTTATTTCGTTGATTTACTTAGGCGAGAATTGTATTTCGGCGAAATTGTATTTCGGTGAATTATTGGTTGACCGGCAAGAATTTGGTTGACCGACGAATTTTGTGAGATACGTGGTGATAATTTATTGGGTTATACTTTTTTTGCCGAATCGCCGAATGTGTATTTTAATTTTGGCGATTTTATGGTCTATTTTTGATAATTTTGTATGACATGGTTTACTTAGTGAAAAGGTCACCTTTGACCGTCAATTTTCGTAATTTTCTCTTTTCTTAAACTATTTGCAAACTGATATTAGACACTAAATTTGAGACGAAGGGGAATATGATTATTCTGAATATATATTTTCAATAAAATTCAAAAACTTTTTTCCTTTGCACACAAATAATATAGTAATACATATATAATAAAAGAATAATTTTATTTACATTTTTATATATCGCTATAATTATAGTTTGCTTATTATTTTTATCATTTAGATAGTGTCCAGATTAAGGGTTTTTTCAGACAATCCTACGAGTATTTCACATATATAGGTATAAATGATATATAGAATGATAAACGACTAATTTTATTTATATTTCTTAATATTGATATCATTATAGGTTGCTTATTATGCTTATTGTTTAAATACCTTTAATAATGAACAAATTATCATCCAAATAAATAAATGACAACTATGAGTTTTAATTATAATTGTATCAAAGTTATCTTTTTTTTTTTTTTTTGAAAAGCCAATTTTATTAATATACTAGCAAGGTGCTAGTAGAACATTACAATAGACAAACTAATGCCTATAACGCCATTACAAAGATTTTTACTGTTGAGTCACTGGTCGCTGACCATGATGAAGTCACTGGTCGCTGACCAACTCAACTGTTCACTACTCGATGAAAAAATGGATTGTATCGAAGCTGCTGTTGCTATTGATAGGTTTCGCTGATCGTCATTCATTCTGCTTGATATACTGAGGAAGATTTAAAGTTCAACTTGGTGTGTCGCTGATCAACGTCAGCGAGAGCTTTACTTCTTCAAATCAATAAAGGCAAAAGTCACTGCCAGAATAAAAGCTAGTTACTGAAGATCTTTAGTTCAAGTCATTCTACAAGAGCATGTTAGCTCGCAGTGAGTGAGGAGGATTACTGCATCTTCAGGGACTATTCAATAAAGTCTCTCAATCATCAAGTACTAAAAAGTACTGTACTTATCTATACATCAGCAAGAGTGTTCCAGTTTGAAGTATGTCCGAAAGATTACGTGGCAGCGAATGATTGGTTTTAAGGTAACGGGATATTTGCGGTAACAGAATTGGGACCCACAGAATGTCGGTTCATCAGAGTTCAAACCAATCAAGCAGCGACACGTGTCCTTCCAAGATCCTATTTTGTAGGCGATATTTTAGGAACTCTTGTAGTATAAATAGTTCAGTATTTTGTACTGTAGAGGCTAGTCGTTCAATTCGTGTTAATCACTTGTGTGTAAGTGAGTAGTTTGTCTAAGCACGACTTAGCGATTCATTGAGTGAACAGTCAGCGTGTTTGTCCACTGCTATTCATCTCAACTGTAATAGATTAGCTAAGTGTTTGAATTGGGTTAACTTTGGTTAATCCATTCCGCATTCAACACTTGTGAATTTTATGATCAATACAATTCACCATTTCAGCTACTACTACATTGTTCTTTGATATTGTCATATCTGTTATCTGATATACTCTGTTTCTGTTATAACGATTAAAAACTTTCAATTAACTTAGTTAAAATCAGAAAAAGTTTTTAATTGTATTCAACCCCCCCTTCTACAATTAAACTTTACACTTTGCGATTCCAAATCACTAATCAATAGTGATCACGGGACTCTCAATTGGTATCAGAGCAGAGTTGGTTTAAATTCAATAGTGATCACGGGACTCTCAATTGTGTAGACTCTGACTATCAGAAGGGAAATGGTTCCACTACCAAACCTCCAGCTTTTGATCCTTCAAGGATTGAAACTTGGATGTCCCGGATGATGATGTTTTTGGACTTAGTTGATGACCGTCTCTGTTATCATAACCAATGGTCCACATATCCCAACTACTATTGTTCCTGCTGTAATTGCAACAGCTACTACTCCAGCTATACCAGAAATGGTTTTACCTAAAAGAGATGAACAATGGACTGATGAGGATAGACGATTGGTTAGACTTGATAAACAAGCTAAAATCTACATAGGCATGGCACTTCCTGATGAAGTGTTCGAATCAATCAGGCTTTGTAGAACTGCTAAAGACATGTGGGATACCCTTAGGAATATATATATTGGAACTCCTGATATTATTCGCTGCAGGGAAGTCAATCTCACTCGTCAATATGAGCTGTTCGCAATGGAACCAAATGAATCACTGTCTTCCACTTACACCAGATACCAGTCACTGATGAACAAAATGGAGAAGGCTGGTATAGGCAAGGAACAGAGATTTGTTGTTGAAAAGTTTCTTGAGTTGCTGCCAAGAAAAATCTGGGGAACCATTGCAACATGTACCAGACAGAGAAATGATTATTCAACTCTAAATTTAACTCAGGTCTATGGTATTTTGCTCAACTGGGAGCAGTCAGAAAAGCAAGCTGATCAGAGTGAGCATATTCATGCTACTCTTGGAAGTCAGAAGATATCCAATGCCCTTGTAGCAGAACTTGATGAAATCGATCAGAGACAGAAGTCAAAGGTGTCTAAGAAAAGTTCGAAGTCACTAATAGCTGAAGAAGAAGGTGGTCAAGATGAAGAACAGTCAGAGTACGAGTATGATGAAGGACTGGAGAAGCTTGAAAAGGATATGGCCATGATGGTCGCTAATTTTAGAAGGAACACCCGATCAAAAAGATTCGCTGGTGCTCCATCATCTGATAAATTTCAGTCCAAAGGTGAATGCTACAAGTGTGGCAAAATTGGTCATTTTGCAGCTGAATGCAGATCAAAATCAGTAAATCAAGTCCCTGAACCCATGCCAGACTTCAGAAATGATAAGTACAACAAGTACAAGGCAAAATACAAGAAACTGAAGGCATTGGCTAAATCTGGAAAGAATAAGGGTGTAACACCCCCGAAATTCACTGTTTTGCGGAAGCATAGTTTGGGGTGTTACTAATCAAATATCACAGCACAAAGATAAAGCAAACGACATCTATATGCAACGTTTGTAAATTAGTTACATTCCATAGATATAATGTTTGAAAACTTAGTGTTTTCGTATACAAAAATGTAGTTTCCCTAGAGTCCACGCGTATAGCGGGAGATTCTATTACATAATCGTAATATACAAAAGATAATGCTAAGAATCTCCGTTAATGCAGTTGTGTTGAAATCATGCGACTCTAGCTAAATCCTGGAGTAATCCTACTCCATCTGGGTACCTGAGAAAACATGATAAAAAGTGTCAACCAAAAGGTTGGTGAATCTCACAGGTTTATAAGTAATATCGGCTTTGAACACGAGATTTCATCAGTAATGCCTGTAGGCGTAAAATCAGCAATTTCAATCCAGAAATCGTAAAACCAGTATTTGCAATCCAGTAAATGTAAGTAAGTAAGTTTATACCGTTGCCATGAGGCTCATAATCGAAGCTTAACCCGTAAGTAATAAGTTTGCTCCCGTGACATGCTCGTAATTGAGCAAGCATCAGTAACGAATAATTAGTCACCCGTTTATACGTGTAAATCAGTATGTGGCAGCGCTACTGCCCCGGGCGGGGAGGGTCATTTCCCTAATGGATCCATTAACTAGTGTTCGCGCTTAAGTCCATAACTAACGATATATGATGGAGAGACTTCTGTAAATAGTAACGACTCATGCAATTCCGTTTGGTATAGTAAACAATTTAGTACTTGTGTTCAAGAAAAAGTAGTAGCATGTATCTCCCCCAATAAGATAAAACAGTAAAAGTGGGGCCGTAAGACTCACCTGAGTCGAGTAGTAAGCAGTAGCAAATGGTAGGTAGTATGTAGGTTCTCCGAACCCGTAACCTTTAAATGCCTAAACATATAAAGTAAGTAAGTAGATGTCTCGCAAGACCATCTAGGCTAGTTGTCTACACAACTCGTCATGTCCAAAGTTGGTTCGTTATCGTTTGTTTTCAGAAAACATGGTTGGCCCATTGGTGACGGTTTGTATTAGTAATAGTCAAAGTATTATCATTGCGTTTGAAACATTTTGTACTGAAACGACGGGGGTCCGGGGGCAGCGCCCCTGGTTGCGGGGTTCCAAGGGGTGGCAACCCCTTGGAGGGGTCCAAGGGGCAGAGCCCCTGGTCGAGGTCAAGCTGCCGAGTCAGCTCGGAGGGAAAAATGCACATTTTCTACATAGTTTTAGTGAAAATCTCTTTAAAAATTCTGATTTCTGCGACGTTGGGTGCGACATCGCAGGTAAGGATTGCGACGTTGAGTATGACGTCGCTAAGTGTGACATTCGCAAATTAATGCGACGTAAAGGCTGACGTCGCTATATGCGACGTTGAGTACTTGTGCGACGTAGGGGTCGATGTCGCTAAGTGCGACGTTGGTCACTTAATGCGACGTTGGTACCGACGTCGCTATGTGCGACGTTGTGAGGTGTATTGCGACGTTTTGAGCTACGTCGCAGATAGCCCAGCGTCTCTGCGACGTTGCGGTCTGATGGGAAAATGGTGGCCGGAAAATCGGTCGAAAAACTTCCGTTAGGTCCAAATCTTTTACCCAACCCATTTTTGGACATTATAAGCATATATAAACCATAAAAACGTAAAAATGAGTAAAAATGGAGAGTTTCGGGTTTTGTCGGAAACTTACAAAATGTCGGATCGAAAATCCGAAAAGATGGAAAGGTAGATCGGGGTGCCGTGGTTCTTTTATTCCAAAGGAGTGGTGTGATCCGGTGTCGTTTCGTGTTGTTATTGTGCGATTTATGGTAATGGTGGTGGTGATTAATTTGAGAGAGAAAAGGGAGGAAGAAAGAGAAAGAAAATGAGAAAATGAGAAAGTGAAAAGAAAAGAAAAGGAGGTGGGAGGTTAAGGGTGCGTTTAGTTGCGGAAAATTTTTCACAATTTTCCATCTCTAATTTTCTAAGAAATGAAAAGAGTTTTCATTTTCTAGAAAAGTGATGAAAATTTAGAAAATGTGTTCAAATGTTGTTGTATTTTCTATTTTGGAAAACTAGTTAAGGTTAGAAGGGTTTGGAAAATTTTAGAAAAGTGAGGGTGGTATTATAAAGGAAAAAAGTGGAAAATTTTAGAAAAGTGGGGGTGGGTGGTTTTCCAATTCCCCCTTATAACATGGAAAATGAGTTTTCTATATTCTATGAAAACTTTTCTAGAAAAACCTCATTTTGAACGTATTTTCTACTTTTCCACTTTTCTTAGAAAATTTTTCCTGAAAACTCCTATGTTTTTCTACATCTAAACACACTCTAAGCCTCCCATTTTCAGTCCGCGCCTCCGCGCTCCGTGTGGTGTTCGTTTCCTCCGTCGTTTAAAAGTTAAATCAAGCAGTTATATTTTTAAAAGGTGACGGGAATATTTTAATGAAATACCTTGAAATTCATTATAAAAACATTTGTCGAAGTATTAAAATTCTTAACTCGAGTTTAATACGTATTCGTTAAATTATTTAAAATGTCGTCGCGATATTATAAATAATGTTTGTTCGCTGTGTATTTTATATAATAAAATACGTTCTCATTATTTAGGTAAGTTTCTGTCACCAACGTCCAAATAACTGTGTCGGACTCCGTCCGGTTAATTCGTACGATTTATCCAAATCGCGTAAGTACACACATATATATATAAATCACCATATATATATACAAATAGAGTCTGCAATTAGTCCTATTACATACTAATTACATCTAGTTACAATTAATTAGGCATAATTAATTACTCTAATTTAGCAGGTGTTACATTCTCCCCTTGTTAAAGAAATTTCGTCCCGAAATTAGCTTGAGTGCACGGACGGTGCGTTGTCTGGGAAAAGATGTGGGTATTTCTTTCGCATTTGGTCTTCCCGTTCCCAGGTGAATTCAGGACCACGTCTAGAATTCCACCTGACTTTTACGATGGGAATACGACTCTGTTTCAATTGTTTGACCTCACGGTCCATGATTTCCATAGGTTCCTCGACAAAATGAAGTTTATCATCGATTTGAATTTCGTCGAGCGGTATATTCAGTGTCTCGTCAGACAGACATTTCTTCAAGTTAGAAATGTGGAAGGTGTTGTGAACGCTGCTAAGCTCAGCAGGGAGTTGCAGGCGGTATGCCACGGGACCAATCCTTTCAAGGATTTCGAATGGTCTGATGTATCTAGGGTTTAGTTTGCCTCGCTTTCCGAATCGAATGACACCCTTCCATGACGCCACTTTGAGAAGTACCTTGTCCCCTACCTGGAACTCAAGGTGTTTGCGTCTCACGTCAGCATAGCTTTTCTGACGATCACGTGCGGCTTTCAGCCGGTTTTGAATACCGATGATTTTCTCAGTAGTTTCATGAATGATTTCTGGACCCGTGAGTTGGGAATCTCCTAACTCAGTCCAACAAATAGGTGATCGGCACTTACGCCCGTAAAGTGCCTCGAAGGGTGCAGCCTTTATGCTGGTATGGTAACTGTTGTTGTACGAAAACTCGCACAACGGTAAGTGATTTTCCCAAGAAGTACCGAAGTCAACTACGCAGGCTCGTAGCATATCCTCCAGTGTTTGAATAGTTCGCTGGCTTTGGCCATCTGTTTGCGGGTGATAAGCAGTACTCATATCCAAACGAGTACCAAGAGATTTCTGTAGTGATTGCCAAAAGTTAGAAGTGAAACGGCTGTCCCTATCCGAGATGATCGAGATAGGTACACCGTGTCGCGAGATGATTTCTTTGACGTAGATGCGAGTCAGACGCTCCATCTTGTCGGTTCCCTTGATGGCCAGAAAATGAGCAGATTTCGTGAGACGGTCCACGATCACCCAAATGGTATCGCAACCACTCGAAGTTTTTGGTAGTTTGGTAATGAAGTCCATGGTAATCTGTTCCCATTTCCATTGGGGAATTTCAGGTTGTTGGAGCAACCCCGAGGGTCTTTGGTGTTCGGCCTTGACTTTGGAACATGTTAGGCATTTACTGACGTACAAGGCGATGTCAGCTTTCATGTTAGGCCACCAATACAACCCTTTGACGTCATGATACATCTTGTCAGATCCAGGATGTATAGAGTATCGAGATTTGTGAGCTTCAGCCATCACCAAATCTCGCAAGTTTCCGAATTTGGGTAACCACACCCGGTTAGAGAAGTATCGAGTTCCATCGGTTTTGATTTCGAATTGTTTATCCAAGCCTCGCAAAGCTTCATTTTTCAAGTTTTCATCGTTGAGTGCTTCAAGTTGAGCGGTAAGGACTTGAGCAGGAAGCTCGTTACGAATTGTCATAGAAAGTGCTCGGACTCGAAGGGGTTTCACTCGTTCTTTTCGGCTTAAGGCATCGGCAACTACGTTAGCCTTGCCCGGATGGTATTTGATCTCGCAGTCGTAGTCACTAAGTAACTCAACCCAGTGACGTTGCCTCATGTTTAGATCTTTTTGATCGAATATGTGTTGGAGACTTTTGTGATCAGTGAAGATAGTGCTTTTCGTACCGTAGAGATAATGTCTCCAGATTTTCAATGCGAAGACCACAGCAACTAACTCGAGGTCGTGGGTCGTATAGTTTTTCTCGTGGATTTTTAGTTGTCGTGAGGCATAGGCAATGACTTTTTCCCGTTGCATTAGCACACAACCAAGTCCTTGGTGTGAGGCGTCGCAGTAAACTACGAAATCGTCGGTGCCCTCGGGTAAGGACAAGATTGGTGCACTGCAAAGTTTGTTTTTCAATAGCTGGAAGGCTGACTCTTGTTTATCGGTCCAATCGAACTTCTTATCTTTCTGAGTCAGTGTGGTTAGGGGAACAGCTATTCTTGAAAAGTTTTCGATGAATCGGCGGTAGTAACCAGCAAGACCTAAGAATTGTCTCACTTCGGTTGGAGTGGTCGGTGACTCCCAGCCCTTGATTGCTTCAATCTTGGCGGGATCAACATGAATTCCTTGGTTGTCAATCACGTGCCCGAGGAATTGGACGGTTCGAATCCAGAACTCACACTTAGAGAATTTGGCATATAACTCTTCGTGTTTAAGAAGTCCTAGAATGGTTTTCAGATGTTGAGCATGTTCCTGCTCGTTGCGAGAGTAAATCAGAATATCGTCGATGAACACAATGACGAATTTGTCAAGATATGGTTTGCACACCCGATTCATAAGGTCCATGAATACGGCCGGTGAGTTGGTTAAACCGAATGGCATCACTTGGAATTCGTAATGCCCATAACGAGTTCGGAAAGCTGTCTTTGGGATATCATTGTCACGGACTCGGAGTTGATGATAACCCGACCGTAGATCAATCTTTGAGTAAACACTCGATCCCTGGAGTTGGTCAAATAGGTCATCGATTCTAGGAAGTGGGTACCGATTCTTTATGGTTAGCTTATTCAGCTCTCGGTAGTCGATACACATGCGGAAAGATCCATCTTTCTTTTTCACGAATAAGACCGGAGCTCCCCAAGGCGAGGAACTTGGTCGAATGAATCCTCTGTCCAGGAGTTCTTGTAGTTGGTTAGACAACTCCTGCATTTCGGATGGTGCTAAACGGTAAGGGGCTCGTGCCACGGGTGCAGCTCCGGGCACAAGTTCGATTTGAAATTCAACTTGTCTAGGTGGCGGAAGTCCGGGCAAGTCTTCAGGAAAGACTTCCGGGAAATCCCGCACGATTGGAACATCCTCAAGTCGCTTCTCCTCCGACTTCTTCTCCGTTACATGTGCGAGGATGGCTTGATACCCTTTTCGTAGATATTTTCTAGTTTTCAGACAGGATACAATATTCAGATTCCGTCTACCGGTCTCCCCTTGTAGGACTAAGGTTCCACCGGAGACAAGAGGTATGCGAACGAGTTTGTCATGACAGATGATTTCAGCTCGGTGCTTGGATAACCAATCCATACCGACAATAATATCGAAGCTGCCGATCTCGACAGGGATTAAATCAATGGGAAACGTTTCGTTCGTGAGGTTAAGTGTACAGTTGTGTATGATGCTATCAGTCTCAATCAGTTTGCCGTTAGCTAATTCTACAATGTATTTAGCATCTAAGGCAGTGGGAGTAATATCAAGTAAAGGGCTAAATTTCTCAGAAATGAAGCTTCTATCGGCACCGGTATCAAATAACACAGAAGCAGTAAGGTCGTTGAGAAGGAACGTACCCGTCACGACGTTCGGGTCTTGTCTGGCTTCCCCAGCCTTGATAACGAATGATCTGCCGCGAGCAGGGTTGTTGTTGTTGTTTTTCAGCTTTGGGCAATCTTTCTTGAAATGCCCTGTATTTCCGCACCCAAAGCAGGCCTTTGGTGCATTAGTGTTGGGGGTAGGAATGTTGGTTCGGCAATCCTTGGCTAGATGCCCGAACCGCTTGCAGTTGGAGCAAGGGCAAGAACCGTCATGGTGGCGGTTGCATTTGGGACAGTAGGGTCTGCTCCCGCTGTACCCTTTCTTCTCCGAAGTTCCAGATGAATAAGCCTTAATGTACTCAGGCTTTTTGTTGGAGGTTTGGTTGGATGAGTTGGGGTTTCCTTCCCACTTGCGTTTGTTGTTTGCAGATGGGGTTGAAGTTGTGCCACGGCGGACAGAATTTGCCGTTAGTTCATGGGCCATACGGATGGCGCTCTGAATAGTACCCGGTTTGGAAGAAGTTACCAGGTCTTGGAGTCTCTCAGGAAGACCATCAACAAATTTCTCGATCCTCTTGTACTCAGGATCGACCATGGTTGGGCACAGAAGTGCCAGTTGGTGGAAACGGTTTGTGTATCCGGTGATGTCATCACCCTGCATCTTGTGGTTCCAGAATTCCACTTCTAGTTGTTTCAATTCATCCCTGGGGCAATACTCGCCCCTCAACATCTTCTTCAACTCCTCCCACGGGAGTTTGTAAGCATTAGCAACACCCACAGTCTGGGCATATGTGTTCCACCAGGTGAGTGCGGTGTCAGTAAAAGTACTAACGGAGAACTTAACTTTGTCTCCCTCCGCACAGTTGCAGATCAGAAATACAGACTCAACGTTCTCGATCCAGCGTACTAGACCGATAGCTCCCTCAGTACCTGCAAAGTTTAGGGGTTTGCAGTTCTGGAAGTCCTTGTAAGAACAAGGTTTAGCAGCAGGGGTTTCAGCGGCATCGCTGTTCCTCGTGGAACTTGGTGGAGTATTCCGAGCCAAGGCTTCAGTAACAGCCTGGGTTATAAGGGAGGTAATCTGGGCATCTGTGTATGGTCTTGTCTTTGGCGGCATGATTCTTCAATAAAAGAAATGAAAATACATGAGATTTTGAGGGAACTTGTAATTGTCACAGATGTACATGTATAAAAGCAGTAATACATAACATCAACATGGAAAATGACAATTAATGTGAGTTGAAATAACAAGGAAAGTTTGATAGATAGTGTGAGTTCAAAGGTTACATCCTACAGAGATATTACAAAAGGTGTCGGGAATTGTTACATCCGACTAGTTTATAAAGTAGCGCTAGATAGTCATTAGATTACGAGATAGATTACAAGACAAAGACTACACTAGTCTTCCTGTAGATTAATTTGCTCCATCAGCGCGACAAGGCGGTCCACGGTTTCTGCTAGTCTGTTGGTTTGCCTGGCGTTGTCTTCCACCAAGGCCAGTCGTTGTGTTAGTGCTCGAGAGTGATCCTCAGTCTCCTGCGAACGCTGTTCACATTCCTCTAGTCGGTTTCTTACAAGTTCATCCGCACCTAATTCGGCGGTCATGGAATCCTGAATTATGCTTACAGAGAGGTTGGTATCCTCTTGTTCTCGCTGGAGTTGGGATATGTGATCAAGTGCTTGGCGAAACAGGTAGGTCATTCGGTGTTGTTCCCGTTCGAGACTTTCGAGCCTTTTCTCTTGACGGCGGAATTGGGTAGCCAACACTGGCAACGTGAGATGTGCCGATTCATGAGAGTTATGAACAGGATAGGGGCTGTTTCGAGGCGACCTTGTGTTCTTCCTGGCTACTCGTGGGTTCCGTGACCCGTGTGAGTGAGAGTGTGACGGATTAGTTGGTGTGTTTGCCATTCCTGTGGCAGAGTGTAAGTAAGACGAGGCGAATATATGTAAGTATATAATATTCAGCCTAGTGTCTAGCACGTATCAAGTAATGGTCCGGTTCTCTCGTGGTCAGAGTCAACTAACGTATCCCCGTTCAACATAATCGTTTCAGACCTTACATCATCTTTCCTTAATTGTACATAGTTGATCAAGCTATGTTAAATTAAAGTCGTATGCTGTAATTCCTGAACCAGTCATGTCTAATAAGAGAATATTGCCTAACGGTCATAGTCTAGGCCCACTAAATGTAACCTAGTTCACTATAACCTTAGGCTCTGATACCAATCTGTAACACCCCCGAAATTCACTGTTTTGCGGAAGCATAGTTTGGGGTGTTACTAATCAAATATCACAGCACAAAGATAAAGCAAACGACATCTATATGCAACGTTTGTAAATTAGTTACATTCCATAGATATAATGTTTGAAAACTTAGTGTTTTCGTATACAAAAATGTAGTTTCCCTAGAGTCCACGCGTATAGCGGGAGATTCTATTACATAATCGTAATATACAAAAGATAATGCTAAGAATCTCCGTTAATGCAGTTGTGTTGAAATCATGCGACTCTAGCTAAATCCTGGAGTAATCCTACTCCATCTGGGTACCTGAGAAAACATGATAAAAAGTGTCAACCAAAAGGTTGGTGAATCTCACAGGTTTATAAGTAATATCGGCTTTGAACACGAGATTTCATCAGTAATGCCTGTAGGCGTAAAATCAGCAATTTCAATCCAGAAATCGTAAAACCAGTATTTGCAATCCAGTAAATGTAAGTAAGTAAGTTTATACCGTTGCCATGAGGCTCATAATCGAAGCTTAACCCGTAAGTAATAAGTTTGCTCCCGTGACATGCTCGTAATTGAGCAAGCATCAGTAACGAATAATTAGTCACCCGTTTATACGTGTAAATCAGTACGTGGCAGCGCTACTGCCCCGGGCGGGGAGGGTCATTTCCCTAATGGATCCATTAACTAGTGTTCGCGCTTAAGTCCATAACTAACGATATATGATGGAGAGACTTCTGTAAATAGTAACGACTCATGCAATTCCGTTTGGTATAGTAAACAATTTAGTACTTGTGTTCAAGAAAAAGTAGTAGCATGTATCTCCCCCAATAAGATAAAACAGTAAAAGTGGGGCCGTAAGACTCACCTGAGTCGAGTAGTAAGCAGTAGCAAATGGTAGGTAGTATGTAGGTTCTCCGAACCCGTAACCTTTAAATGCCTAAACATATAAAGTAAGTAAGTAGATGTCTCGCAAGACCATCTAGGCTAGTTGTCTACACAACTCGTCATGTCCAAAGTTGGTTCGTTATCGTTTGTTTTCAGAAAACATGGTTGGCCCATTGGTGACGGTTTGTATTAGTAATAGTCAAAGTATTATCATTGCGTTTGAAACATTTTGTACTGAAACGACGGGGGTCCGGGGGCAGCGCCCCTGGTTGCGGGGTTCCAAGGGGTGGCAACCCCTTGGCGGGGTCCAAGGGGCAGAGCCCCTGGTCGAGGTCGAGCTGCCGAGTCAGCTCGGAGGGAAAAATGCACATTTTCTACATAGTTTTAGTGAAAATCTCTTTAAAAATTCTGATTTCTGCGACGTTGGGTGCGACGTCGCAGGTAAGGATTGCGACGTTGAGTACGACGTCGCTAAGTGTGACATTCGCAAATTAATGCGACGTAAAGGCTGACGTCGCTATATGCGACGTTGAGTACTTGTGCGACGTAGGGGTCGATGTCGCTAAGTGCGACGTTGGTACCGACGTCGCTATGTACGACGTTGTGAGGTGTATTGCGACGTTTTGAGCTACGTCGCAGATAGCCCAGCGTCTCTGCGACGTTGCGGTCTGATCGGAAAATGGTGGCCGGAAAATCGGTCGAAAAACTTCCGTTAGGTCCAAATCTTTTACCCAACCCATTTTTGGACATTATAAACATATATAAACCATAAAAACGTAAAAATGAGTAAAAACGGAGAGTTTCGGGATTTGTCGGAAACTTACAAAATGTCGGATCGAAAATCCGAAAAGATGGAAAGGTAGATCGGGATGCCGTGGTTCTTTTATTCCAAAGGAGTGGTGTGATCCGGTGTCGTTTCGTGTTGTTATTGTGCGATTTATGGTAATGGTGGTGGTGATTAATTTGAGAGAGAAAAGGGAGGAAGAAAGAGAAAGAAAATGAGAAAATGAGAAAATGAAAAGAAAAGAAAAGGAGGTGGGAGGTTAAGCCTCCCATTTTCAGTCCGCGCCTCCGCGCTCCGTGTGGTGTTCGTTTCCTCCGTCGTTTAGAAGTTAAATCAAGCAGTTATATTTTTAAAAGGTGACGGGAATATTTTAATGAAATACCTTGAAATTAATTATAAAAACATTTGTCGAAGTATTAAAATTCTTAACTCGCGTTTAATACGTATTCATTAAATTATTTAAAATGTCGTCACGATATTATAAATAATGTTTGTTCGCTGTGTATTTTATATAATAAAATACGTTCTCATTATTTAGGTAAGTTTCTGTCACCAACGTCCAAATAACTGTGTCGGACTCCGTCCGGTTAATTCGTACGATTTATCCAAATCGCGTAAGTACACACATATATATATAAATCACCATATATATATACAAATAGAGTCTGCAATTAGTCCTATTACATACTAATTACATCTAGTTACAATTAATTAGGCATAATTAATTACCCTAATTTAGCAGGTGTTACAAAGGGAAAAGGTTTCGTCGCTGAAGAAGGTTCATTCAGTGATTCTGACTCCTCATCATCAGATGAAGAAGAAGCAATGATTTGTTTAGATAAGGAGTACTGTTTGATGGCTGATGACACTGAACTTCTTGAAGACATCAAAGAAGTCACTCCTAAATGTTCAGCATCTGAATGGGATCCTGAAACTCTTTACAAGGTGCATTGCTTTAAAACATATACAGCTGCTGAAAAAGATAATGTCTTTGAGTCTTTGATAGTTGACTTATCAAATGCTCATGATATTCAAAGAGGGCAGAAACGTAAAATCAGTGATTTACAATCCAAACTTAATGACCAAAATGAAAATGAGTCAAGAATGAAGAAATTAAAACTGGATCTTGATGCACAAACTTATGCAAATCAAGTATGTGTTCAAGAAAAGGTTAAATTTGAAACACAATTTCAACAGCTTAAAAAGGTCATGGAATTTTGGTGTAAGTCAAATGATAAAGTCAATCACTGTGTAAATAATCAAATTCCAAAACAAGTCAAAGCTATTTTGGGAGGAGATTATGAATATGCTGCATCCCTCGCTGATTCAACAATGATTGACCCTGTTTTTGATCCCAAGGGTAATTTTTCAGAAACTGTATTTGAACCCATCTCCATCTTCAGTGAGCTACGACCAAACTATTTTACTAAAAGAAAGTTGGTCACTGAAGATACTGATGTCTTAAATGGTAATAATGAGAAGAATGTTTTGAAAACTGTCAAATCATCAGTAACTTAACATCTTATCAAAACCATTGCTGATAATCAAATAATGATCAGCAACTTCACTGACACTGTATCAGTCACTGAGACAACCTCCATCAGTGACCTAAAGTCAAAGATGCAAGAAGTAACAATCAGCAAGAAAAGTTGTGTGATTGTGTCAGATCAGCAACTTAAAAAGAGGAAAGTCAAAAAGGCTGGCTATTTGAACAAAAAGTGTTATAAATGTGGCAACATGCAACATGTGTCATCTGAATGTTCTGTTGTACCTTTTGAAAATCAAAACATCATTAGTGAACATTCAGATACTGTTTATTCAAATCAGTGGAAGCCAAAACCAACGCTTGGTCACTAAGAACCTATCTCTGGATGGGTTCATCAACTGAACTAATCATATTCCGGCATGATAAACTCCAATAAATAATTATACTCACTGAGTATTTTTTGCTGTTTAAACATTTTTTTTTAAAAAAATAATAATAATAAATTGACTATTTAAATATAACTTTAGAAAAACATAGTCACTGATACAATTATGTTTGAATCTTCAGATATAATAATCAGTTCACTATGCTTATCTAACTTTATAGTTCATATAGTCTCATGAGTATTTATTATGTTGTCATATTAAGTTTCATATCAGTGACTTAATTTCTTCTAAGCTGATTTTGTTAGTATTCTAAGTTGTAACTTAATCAGTGAAGAAGCAATCTAATGATGTGTTATACAACTTATATACAACATAATCTCTACTCATGATTTAAAAAAAAAAAAAAAAAAGCTTTCAATATAAATATTCAAGAATGATAAACTTTTCTCTTTATTTATGAAGTGATCACATCTCTATGGTTTATTCAGTATTCTAAGTTGTGTTTAAACCAGCGAGACTACATCCTTGCCTAAATAAAGAAATAATTTTATTTTGCTTGAATATTTATTTTTTTGTGGTAAATCAAGAAATTGGTTATGTATCTTCAGTAACTTTCAAACTCACTAAAAATATCATTTAATGGTGATTTTTCAATCGACAAAACATTCGTTATATTTAGTACATTCTGTATTTAAATTAACGGATTTCAAAAATAAATGTTTTATGGTATATTGGAAAAATCGCGCTTCTGACACTCTCTTTCCTACGTCAGCGTACTTTTTCCGGCACACCACTTCCATCACCATTAATGCCACCACGCACCACCATCATAACCTTCTACCACCTCTACATCTTCCACCACGACTGTCCACGTTGTTTTCATCTCACCCACACGATCATTAGTAAAGTGTACTATTTAAACCTTCAAATCAGTAACTTGTCATCTTTTACACTTTACGAATTTTCGAAAAACCCTTGGCATTCAAAAACCCTAAAATAAGTGTTTAATCAAAGATTTTCAAAGGTTTTGTAATGGCTAAATCAAAATATTTTCTCAACTCATACACTGCCACTGCAGATATGAAAGCTCTTCGAGCTCCTGCAGTTGGTGAAGATTATATCATTACAGTTCCAAAAGCAAATTATTTGGGTAACCTTTCATGCCCTAAACCAGAGTATGAAGAGATAATCAATTTTCTGAAAAATCATTTTATTCTCCCTGCTCTAATGTTATCCCCTGGAAGGATTAATCCAGAATGGCTGAGTGAGTTCTGGTATACCTGTACTCACTCAATCGTTAATAGTACATCACAACTCAAAGGTTTCATTGATAACGGTGGTCAAGAAATAATTATTTCTGCACACACCATCCGTACCATTTTACAACTACCTGAGCATGGTACTTACGACCCACTACCTGATAAAGAAGATGCCAAAGCTGGCATAGTGAATCTCACTGGGATTGACTGCAAATACACTGTGGATAGCAATGGAAATCGTAAGTATACTACTGTTCATAAATCTAAAATGGATGGTGTGTGGAATGCCCTATTTTCAAACTTTATTCAATCTCTGGGCACAAAAACAGGGAGTTATGATCAATTCAACTCCTTAGAAGCACAGTTAAGCTGGTCACTGGTCAACTCTTTAAAAGTTGACTATGCAAATGTGATCTTTGATGATATTGCTTTAAGAATCAGTTAAACTACCAGAGCAAAATCTGTTCCCTATCCTAGGTTTCTCTCACTGATCATTAAAAATCAGTTTGAAGCCTATGATAGACTTCCTTTCTCTGGTTTTGAACCTACTCTAATAGGAAATCAAATTTTTAGTAAAAATGCTACTGTGCTTCTCCCCGATTTTATGAAACCAAAAGGGGTTCTTGCACCCACGCCTTTACAAACAGTACATCCGTCAGATCCTGCACCCCAATTAACCAAGTCACTGACCACACCCCCAGTGACCACTGTTGGTCAACCACCAAAGCAAAAACCACTGACTGCACCAAAGAAAATCAAGTTAAAGTCCCTGACATTAAAGGATCAGGGACAGAGTCAGAAAAAGACGTCTAAAGACGCCAACAGTGGAACAGCGACTGAACGTTCAGTCCCTGCTGGCACTCTTGATCAACCCAAACCTACAGCTGCTTCACTGGACTCACAAAAGTCCAGTGACTCTATAAAGGGAAACCTACAGACAGCTACAATGGATCAACCCATTGTCAGCAGTGATTCGGGTGCAACCCACACCCCCCTATCGAGTCAACCCATCAGCCACTCATCATTCTCACAAAAGGATGATGTTTCAGTCAAAGGGCAAGTGCCATCAGCGGGTGATAACACACTCATTACTGATGACACATCACTGGCTACAGACCCGGGCCAACTCTCATCTTTCACTGCACCAACCGACAATGTCCCCCTCCAGTCACAGGGAGAGATACAAGCTGATCTCTCTGTTTTCAATGATCCATTAGCTAAAACACAAGCTGATGATGATGTGAAAACCAATCACCTATTACACACAGTATTTCATGCTATCATCAAGGGGGAGAAATTTTCAAGTGTTACAGATGCTACCAGAGAAATACTGATCTACTTCATGGTATTATCAAGTGGGAGAATTGAAAACGTGCAAATGAATACAAAAACCAATGTTGCTCATGTGCCAAAACATTAATACTTGGAAATCATATCATCCTTAACATCGCTGATGCTGACAAAGTAGCTGATACTTGGAAATCATATCACAAGATCATGTATTTCCTGTATTTGAGTTACAATTTTCTTGGTGATTTTATTCAATATTTGTGTCACTTCAGCCCAGCAATGAATCTTTCTCTATCCGGATCAGTTACAACTTAAGTATCTGAAGGTTCATTGATTTTCAGTCGGTTAAAGCTTCGTAAAAGTTGTCATGGGAATCTCTGCTATTTATCTGATCACTGAAGATAGTAGGAATCTCTGATCGCTGAAGATAGTAGGAATCTCTGCTATTTATCTGATCGCTGAAGATAGTAGGAATCTCTGCTATTTATCTAATCGCTGAAGATAGTAGGAATCTCTGCTGAAGATAGTAGATTTAAAGTTTGTGATAGATTAGATATATTGTAACTGAAAAACTATCTGTACTTTATATTTTGCAGTTCAATAATATATGATCTTTTGAGAAAACCAAAGTGCAAAACTCAGATCATATCAAAAAGAATCCAAAAAGAAAAATGAATGGATCAAAGTATAAGTCACTGAATGTTTAAAATCTTAAACACTGACTATAAACTTTTCTCAGCAACTAGTTTGTCTAGGGAGCTTCAATCACAATCATTTAGGGGAAGATTGTTGAGTCACTGGTCGCTGACCATGATGAAGTCACTGGTCGCTGACCAACTCAACTGTTCACTACTCGATGAAGAAATGGATTGTATCGAAGCTGCTGTTGCTATTGATAGGTTTCGCTGATCGTCATTCATTCTGCTTGATATACTGAGGAAGATTTAAAGTTCAACTTGGTGTGTCGCTGATCAACGTCAGCGAGAGCTTTACTTCTTCAAATCAATAAAGGCAAAAGTCACTTCTAGAATAAAAGCTAGTTACTGAAGATCTTTAGTTCAAGTCATTCTATAAGAGCATGTTAGCTCGCAGTGAGTGAGGAGGATTACTGCATCTTCAGGGACTATTCAATAAAGCCTCTCAATCATCAAGTACTAAAAAGTACTGTACTTATCTATACATCAGCAAGAGTGTTCCAGTTTGAAATATGTCCGAAAGATTACGTGGCAGTGAATGATTGGTTTTAAGGTAACGAGATATTTACGGTAACAGAATTGGGACCCGCAGAATGTCGGTTTATCAGAGTTCAAACCAATCAACAGCGACACGTGTCCTTCCAAGATCCTATTTTGTAGGCGATATTTTAGGAACTCTTGTAGTATAAATAGTTCAGTATTTTGTACTGTAGAGGCTAGTCGTTCAATTCGTGTTAATCACTTGTGTGTCAGTGAGTAGTTTGTCTAAGCACGACTTAGCGATTCATTGAGTGAACAGTCAGCGTGTTTGTCCACTGCTGTTCATCTCAACTGTAATAGATTAGCTAAGTGTTTGAATTGGGTTAACTTTGGTTAATCCATTCCGCATTCAACACTTGTGAATTTTATGATCAATACAATTCACCATTTCAGCTACTACTACATTGTTCTTTGATATTGTCATATCTGTTATCTGATATACTCTGTTTCTGTTATAACGATTAAAAACTTTCAATTAACTTAGTTAAAATCAGAAAAAGTTTTTAATTGTATTCAACCCCCCTTCTACAATTAAACTTTACACTTTGCGATTCCAAATCACTAATCAATAGTGATCACGGGACTCTCATTTACGATAACCCAAAATCAAAATCTAGCCCAATCTTTTCAAACTCCAATTTTGATGGTGCCCTATTCTTGATCCAAAGCAAGCCATTAGATTTCACATCACACACTATCTTCTCAATCGATGTTTGACGCTTGTTAAAGATTAATTTGTTTCGTGCTTTCCATAAAACCCAGCAGGAAATCAGAATTATAGCTTGCACAATTACTCTTTTAGATTTATCCCCTGAAGATACTTCATACCATCGAAGCAGGCCACCAACTGAGAACGCAACAATGGGAGGAATCTTACACCAACTTGCCACCTCCATCCACAATTGATTAGCTACAAAACAACTTGTGAATGCATGATTAGCGTCTTCCTGAATTTCTTCACACCATGGGCATAGATTACACACCAAGTTGATATTACGCTTTTCCAATGCACATCTAGTCGGTAATCTGTCCAACCATAACCTCCATCCAAATACGTTTACCTTATTTGGGACCAAAGCATTCCATACAAATACCTGCTCCTTTGGGATTTGTTCTTGTTTTGACCACAATAATCGAACTGCTTTGACCGAGAACTTGCCCTGTGGATTCAGGTCCCAAATCCAATTGACTCCACCTTCTGTTGCTTTTTGTTTGATCAAACCTTTGAGTGTAAAACCATTTCTTTCAAATTCTTTGTCCAAATCACATATAGCCTTCCAAACACCCGTAGCATTTATTTTTTTTTGGAATAAATTGATTGTTCCTTCCATAATGTAACGCCACTAATACTTTTCTCCATAGTCTATTTTCCTCGGTTTTAAATCGCTATTGCCATTTAGCAAGTAAGCTAAGGTTGAGAGCCCGAAGCGATGCCAAACCCAAACCACCTTGATCTTTCGGCCTTGTAATCTTTTCCCAGCTAACCCAACTGATTGACTTCGATTCTTTATTCCCACCCCAAAAAAATTTTCTACGCAATCCCTCCAATTTTTGAATCACGCGTAGAGGAGCTTTAAAAAGAGAGAAAAAGTATACGGGAAGGCTTTCAAAAACCGACTGAAGTAACGTTAGTCTACGTCCAATTGACAATGTCGAGGCTTTCCATAATGATAGTCTAGTTTCAACAATGTCTATAACCGACTTCCAATTTTTAAAAAGATTCATTTTAGCACCAACATTCAAACCCAAATAAACAAATGGAAGTGTACCTGGATTGCATTTTAGTCTATCTGCAAATAAATCTTTTTCCATATCCGAGCAACCAATCCCATATAAGACAGATTTGTGTAGATTTATGCGCAGACCAGAGACCAGGTAGAACGCTCTCATCATCCTTGCTATAAAATCCACATTGCTAACTGACCAATCACCCAACACTAAGACATCATCAGCATACATCAGATGGGTTAGAATTGGACCTTCCATTGGAGTTGCGATGCCCTTGAATAAGTTCTCTTTTACAGCCTTGTTAATAAAACATGTAAATGCCTCCATTGCGATTACAAAAAGCATCGGGGACAAAGGGTCCCCTTGCCGTACACCTATCGAGTATTGAAACTCCAATGTGGGCGATCCGTTGACAAGGATTGATGCCCTGGCCGAAGAGAGCACACCACCGATCCACTTTCTCCATTTTGTAGAGAAATTCATTTGCTCCAACACACTATCAATGAATTTCCAATTAATAGTGTCAAATGCTTTTTCAATCAATGAAAAGCTATCGTGAAATAAAAATTGTCATCATTATAATTTGTTTATTATTAATATCGTTTATGGTGTATTTGGATTAACGATTTTGATATGTAGAAATGACAATAAGAATGAAAAGGAATGATATGGCTTATAAAATCGAGAATGGAAGTATGGAACCATTAAAAGTAGGGCTTTCCGAACCTGAGTAAGGAGATGAGTTTCAAATGATTCTAATTCGCATAACAATGTTACAATATAGCCCAACAGCATGTACAATATAAATTTGGTAAATGATACGTAGCTGATAAGTGATTAGTTTTATCTATTACTTAATGATGCTAGCAGTATAGTTTGTTTAGTATTCTTATCGTTAAGTGTTTACAAATTTATTTATTATCTATAAAATATAAAATATACTTAAAGCAAAATAGCTTGGGGCAATCTCAGCCCTAAATTGTTTTTTTCCATCCTCATCCAACGATCAAGATTAATTTAATGATTGTTACACTTAACATCCTTTTATACTTAAATTAATAAATAACTTAAATAAAATAAACAAAAATTAAAAATATATTCCATAAAAACATCGGATAGTTTTAACCCCATTCAATATTCAATAAACTATTTAAATTAAATAATTAAATTGAAATTTATTATATACGGGAAAAAAATTGGCCGGACTTTTTTAATTTGGATTTGGATTTCAATTGCATTTAAACATAAATTATGAGTTAAATAAATCAAATACATACACATCTTTATTTGAATAAATTATTCCACTATTTTTAATATATATTGATTAAATCTCTAAAGAATCCATGTTTCCTTACGATACAACCCCAACATTACCTATAAATTCTTCCATGTTATCTCTCTATTCACGTTTTCAATAAACTAAATCGCATCATACGGATTATAAAACCCCCACGTAGATCGCATTATATGGATGGAAAAAAATCCCACGCAGCTTAAATCTAACTTTCAATCTTCTCTTCAATGGCTTCAAACACTCTATTCACCTCACCTGTGTTAGAGACATCAATGCTTATTCTGATAATTCGATCATCGAAGTACAAGTTCTCAACATGTGGAAGCAATATTTTAGGAATAACACCGCGACGGCTGCTTCCATCGACATGGTACTTGCGGATGAGCATGTAAGTCTTTTAAAAATTTACTACTGCGTTTTTTAATTAACACTATATTATGAAACATAAATTTAATTTTCTTCTATTGATGTATGTATTTATAGGTATGTATGTATATTGAATTTAGTTGTACGTATGTATGTATGTTCGATAGAACAAGTTGGGGATCGGTTTGTTATCTGGAACAATTCCTAATATGGTACTTTCATCGCATAGAGTACAGAAAAATCGCATGTAAAGGATGATAAAGTATAAATAGAATATAGGATGATAAATATATTCAACAATAAAAAGTGAAAAGGATCATATAATGCCAAAGATAAACTATGTGATATCATCAAATAACATGCCTTAACATGGGAGTCGGCCAAGATAAACTATGTGGTACTATCAAGACTTTGAAAAAAATCAACGCAAGGAAAAGGATGATAAAGTATAAGGTCAATCGAATTGGGTTTAAATTTGGGGAACATATTTTTTATAAATCTGGAACTTTTGGGAAAATACATACATGTAGTTACTACAAAAAATTAAAGTAACTCATTTTTCAATTAAATCAATTAAATGCAATTAATTTAAAAATGATTTCACACTTAAAGTTATACTCTATTCAATTAAAAAACAAGAAAAATGTTATAGGTAGCCCTTAGGGCTAAAATAAGAAATTCAAATATGAGCCAATCATTTTTTAGTCCATTCGTTTAAATACAATTTAAATTCTCACTTTATATACAATCTATCAAAAATAGAAGCATTGATGTGACGTAAAAAGTCATGTTTTTAGAAGCGTTATTCCTCACATTTTGAACCTTTCTTTAGTGAAAACATTCCAAAACATTGATTATTTACTAAAATACGCTAAAGTGGTTCAAAAGTAGACGTTGTAATAAAAATCACTGAAAACACTCTAAAAATGCACAAAACACAGCATTTCAATACATGACGATTCCTCCGACCTCATTTTTCTGTAAAGACACACTTCCTAACTTCTACCATCTGTTGTACAGGTAAAATCGAGACGGAAATATCTGGAATCAAGTGAAACGGCCAAAGAACGGAGAAACCACTACGCTTTCAGAGACATTAAAAGTCATTTTGGATACGCCTAAGCTCTACACATCCAATTTCTGTGAGATTGGCATCATTAGAAGCGTAACGGAATTACGAAACCACAGGCGAAAGAATCAAGTCAAACGGACGCATAACGAAGGAGATACGGACGTTTTAAGCAACGAACGAAATCAGACAGAGCCCGTATACGGCCCCACACACCGTATACGGCCCTTGTGAGACCGTATACGGCCCCCACTACACCGTATACGGCCCCCACAAGGCCGTATACGGCCCCTGCACCCCCATTTCGTGCTTCGTTTGCTTGTACGTGCTGCTTCGTGAGTTGTACGTGCGATTTAATGCTTTGCCTATAAATAGTGGACACCCCTCACTTCACCAACATACCAATTTTCTCATTTCATTCTCTCCCTACACTTTCTCTCTCACACACATCACTCTCTCTCTAGTTTCTCTCTCTAAGGGATTTTCTCTCTCTAGAATTGAGCTAGTTAGAGAGATAGTTAGGTAGAGGTAGCTTTTAGCTTTTGTACGGAGGCACTCCAAGACATTGTATTTGCGAAGATCTGTCTGTAATAAATTCATATCAGATTCTATTTATATATCTCTTACTTTCCAGTTTTAAACATGTGTTGCTTTGTTTATGCGTGTTTAGGATTGTATGCTAGATATATAATGTTAGGCTAGACATTTCTTTGTGTTTACTATGATGTAGTTATGTTAGAATAGTCAAAATGTTTATGCCATGCTGTTACTCTGCCCGTGTTACTTTAAACTGTGTATGAACTCGTAAACTGAATCTCGAATGTTTATCTATCCAACCTATGCTGTGGTTAGAAGCTTCCTACTAGAACTTGGCCAATTACTAGTGGTACGTTCTCTACCTATTCTATACTTGATGATCAATGAACTTGGTATGGCCGTGTTCTCTAGGTTGAAACAAATCATAAGAGACACGGAGCGTAGGATTAGAGATAGGTTAGATTCATGTTTATTTGTTATATATCTTTGAGAGAACTTTCGGGATATCTATGATCTAATTATTAGTTATCTGCTATGCTAGGATTACGGTGTTCTGTTATGTGTTACCCTATCGCATGTTCTTGTTTGATTGTTGCCCTAGGAATGATGCATGCTAGAGTTACCCCCTTGGTTCATGTCAGTAACTGTATAATTAGGTTTTCAGACACAGAATATTGGTTTACACGGTAGATTAACATGCATGGAATAGTTGTGATGATTTATATCTGTAATGCTGAACAATTTAACTGATCATTAGCCCGATTTTCCCAACTTGGTCCGCGGGATTATCCCCGTTCGTGTTCTTGTTCAATCAACAATTCACGCTACGATACAGACATCTCTGATGACTGTGACTGGGGACCAGGATTCGAGGATAGTCGTCGGTTAATTTGGTCTGTACATTTGGGAGAACTTCCGGTGTATCGGACTTCTATAACTGCTATCCACGTGACATGTTATTTATCTGATTGCGGACAACTCTACGTTAGATATTTAATAGGATCGTAGTTGTAGCTCATTAGGATATAGGAAATCTGCGGGAGTAATGTGGAACCCTAATTAATGTAACGGAAAAACCGTAAAACGCCCTATTACTCGGTATAGTGCTGGAAACACCAATTGGTGGAGTACAAACGTATGGAAGCCGCGGAACGGTCGTAGGTACAATACTTTGCATTAGTTATGTTTCTATCCTCTCCGGGTTAGTCATCACATCTAGTAGCCTTACCCTTGACTATTCATCAATAACATTTAACGAAATCATAGTAAACACTCGCTTATCCTCTGTTGACCGAGTCTCCGTACAAACCTCTTTAGTTTTGTTTTCTTTATTTAATTAGTATTTAGTTATAAAAACCAAACCTACCCAAAAGCTTTTAAAAACCCTAGCTGAATCTCCAAAGATAATAAAACTTCCTAGACTCCCATGCCCGTTGTAGTTTGAAGAACGACACCTGAGTCATACATACCACTTGCTGCCCTTTTAGGTCTGTCAGTAGTATACAGCTTAGGATTCCCCTGCTCTACAAATTTAAAACCCACTGTTCGCCGCCTCTATTGCTGTTGGATCAACGACCGGAATCAAATCCGTCTGACCAATAGGGGACGCGACAAGTTTTTGGCGCCGCTGCCGGGGACTACAACGACCGATTTTAGGAATTTTGTTATCTTAGTTATTTAGCGATCCTTACGGAAGATCAAAATCATCCAGAAGTTACAGTTTTTATCCCTAGGTTAGTTAGTTTTTAATTTCCCGTCCTTAGTTAAACCTATCCTTTCCAAAACCCTATTTTCTTCTTAAAACAAGTTATGGCGAATCGTATCACTCTCGCCTCATCAACCCAACCACTGCTAGAGGGACGAGGAGGACCAATCGTATCACCAACCGACGAAACCATTGAAATCAAGCCACACTTCATTAAAATACTTAAATCTCAGTGTCAGTTTCATGGTCTTTCGGTTGAAAATCCAAACGCCCATCTTAACAAATTCATCAACCTTTCCGACTCTTTCGAACAAACCGGATCCAGTGTCAAAGTCACCCGACTTCACCTGTTTCCTTATTCTTTAGCTTTCCGAGCTCAGACATGGTTTTATGAACTCGAACCCAATTCGATTCATACATGGGAGGAGATGGCTACTAAGTTCTTGGCTAAGTTTTTCCCTCCGTCCCTACAAACCAAGCTCAAAAATGAAATCATTAACTTTCGTCAAGGAACTACTTAATCATTAAGCTCAGCTTGGGAATGCTTTAAGAATCTGCTTGGAAGATGTCCGAATCATCAGTTGGCTGAAACGAATCTGGTCTGCACATTCTACAACAGTCTGAATCCTCATCACCAACAAACCCTCGATGCTGCTTCATCCGGAAATTTCATGCTACATACTTCAGAAGAAGCCTGGAAGTTGATTGAGACGATAACGATGCACCAACATGACTTGGAGTTTGATGAATCAACCTCGGAAGACAAAGACACTTCTACTCAAGCATTCGATACTTTAAAAGCTCAACTCGAATCCATCTCTAAAGTTGTTAAAAATATGCAAGACTCTTCCAAATCTAGGAAGCAGCCTCAACGGCTCTTCTCACACTCGAAGCCCAAGGAAGACGTTCTCGCCACACCTAAAGCCACTGATCAGATCATTCATTCAAAATCTTTCACTCAGCGGTTATCCAAACAACCTATCTCTCATTTGTTAGTTCCCTCTACACCCTCTACTTCCTCTCAATTGTCTTCTCGTCTAAACAATGCGATTTTCAATAACTTCATGGTTGAGCAAAATAATAAAAACAAACAAATTGTTAATTTTCAAAACCAAATTGATTATTTGCTCAGAATTTCAAACGATTTAATTAAAAACGTGGAGGATAATGTTAAAAGATTGTTTTTAAAAGTTGAGGAGAAGCAAAGAGAAGAAGCGATTAGCAAAACTATTCATCACTCATCTTATGATTATGATGATATCCTTGTTGTCACTAGAGGAGGAAAAGAGACTAAGAATGAGAAATCAAAAGATATTCCTCCAGACGAGCCTTCTAGTTCTTCTCTACCCACTGATTCAGTACCGGTTGACACTCCTGTCACCTCTCCTGAACCAGAATCTTCCAAAGCCCCAGAAGTAGTTAAACCAACACGTATACCTTTCCCTGGTAGGCTTAAGAAAGAGAAACAAGAAGCCCAGTTTGGAAAATATCTAGAGATGTTCAAAAGCTTACACTTAAACGTGCGATTATTAGATGCTTTAGTTGAAATGCCTAGTTGTGCCAAATTCTTTAAAGAACTTATATCCAACAAAGAAAAACTCAGACAAATAGTTAACTTGCCCTTAGATGCAGAATGCTCTTTAATTATGCAACAGGGACTACCCCCAAAGCTAGGAGACACTGGCCGTTTCACTATTCCTTGTTACCTTTAGGATGTTCAAATAAGTAACGTCTTAGCTGACTTAGGAGCTAGTGTAAACCTTATGCCATACTCGCTTTATAGGAAACTAGGATTAAGCGAACTTTTACCAACCCGTATGACCATCCAATTAGCTGATAGATCAGTAAAACTCCCTCGAGGAATTGCTGAAGATATTATGGTACGTGTTGATAAATTCGTCTTTCCTATTGATTTTGTTGTTATGGATATTGAGGAAGACACTCAGGTACCACTCATCCTTGGTAGACCTTTTCTAAATACTGCCAAGGCCGTCATTGACGTAAATGAAAAATCTTTAAAACTTAGAGTGGGAACTGAGGAAGTCACCTTCAATGTCGATAAGCTAATGAAACTTCCTATGGGAGAAGACCTTGGTCTTGTAGATTCTATGCAGGAAATAATTGAAGAACACTTGGAAGAAATCCTCGCAGTAAGCAGCATTAATCCCCTTCCAAACACTGTCATCACAACAAGGAAAATCTGTGAAGAAGGTGCGGGTCTATGCTCAGCTATCTCGGATCCATCCACTGCATCAAAGGAAGTACTATTACCTTTAAAGAATTCCAACTTACAGCCCAACAGATTTATCACTGCTGTACCACTTGGGCAAGGCACTCCGATCACTCTTTTGAGAAGAAGCCCTAATTCTGAAGTCCCTGATTCATCCCTCTCAAAAGAAGAAATTCTGAAGACTCTCAAAGAAATGGAGTCAATGCTCAAACCATCCGATCCGCAACTTTCTAAAAGTGGTGAAAACTTGAATCCAGAGATTACTTTTACCACATCTTCTTCAGCTCAGTTTCAGAGATTTGCACTCACAAAGGACAACAAAGAAATAATCACTGAAGATAATGCACTCTCTCAATCCTCCCAAGTAAAATATGAGCTAAGAGAAGATAAGCTTTGCAACAGTACAGAATGGGTTGAAATAGCATCAGCCGACATTCCAGAGGCACCTGCAGTTGAGTCAGATTATCAGACAACATACGATGAGCTTAAGAGAGACGAGATTGCCAGGATGAAGCCTTCCACTGAAGAACCACCCGAATTGGAGCTGAAGGAGCTCCCCTCACACCTTGAATATGCTTTTCTCAAAGGAACTTCGCACTTACCAGTTATCATATCCAAAGATCTGAAACCCGAAGAGAAAGCAAAACTCATCGAAGTTTTGAAGTCACATAAGAAAGCGATTGCTTGGAAGATTTCTGACATACAAGGGATCAGTCCGAACTATTGCACTCACAAGATCTTAATGGAAAACGACTTCAGACCATCAATTCAGAGGCAGAGGAGAGTCAACCCAAAGATTCAAGACGTGGTGAAAAAGGAGGTTATCAAACTCTTGGATGCTGGTCTAATTTACCCTATTTCGGATTCCGCATGGGTCAGTCCAGTTCAAGTCGTCCCAAAGAAAGGAGGCATGACGGTCATCGCTAACGAAGACAACGAGTTGATTCCAACACGAACCGTCACCGGTTGGAGGGTATGTATCGACTATCGGAAACTAAATGAAGCTACACGCAAAGATCACTTCCCTCTACCGTTCATTGATCAGATGCTTGAAAGATTGTCAGGAAACGAATTCTATTGCTTCCTCGACGGTTTCTCTGGCTATTTTCAGATACCTCTCGATCCAAAGGACCAAGAAAAGACAACGTTCACCTGTCCATACGGAACCTTTGCCTACCGACGTATGCCATTTGGCTTATGTAATGCACCAGCGACATTTCAAAGATGCATGGTAGCAATCTTCCATGACATGATTGAACAATGCATGGAAGTGTTCATGGATGATTTTTCGGTTTTCGGAGATTCGTTCACCACTTGTCTTTCTAACTTGAACAGAATGCTCACCCGATGTGAAGAATCGAACCTAGTTCTGAATTGGGAAAAATGCCATTTCATGGTAAAAGAAGGAATAGTTTTAGGACACCGTATATCCAAAGCTGGAATTGAAGTTGACAAAGCAAAAGTCGAGACCATCTCAAAACTTCCACCACCCACCTCTGTTAAAGCCATCCGCAGTTTTCTAGGACACGCCGGGTTCTACCGTCGCTTTATCAAAGATTTCTCTAAGATATCCCGACCTATGACTCATCTCCTCGAAAAAGATACTCCGTTTGTCTTTACAGACGAATGTCTCAAGGCCTTCGATCATCTGAAAGATCTGCTTGTTCATGCACCGATCATGGTTGCTCCAGACTGGAGTCTCCCATTTGAAATCATGTGCGACGCCAGTGATTTCGCAGTCGGAGCAGTTCTGGGACAGCGGAAGGAGAAACAGTTTCAACCAATATACTACGCCAGCAAAACGCTCACTGACGCCCAAGAAAATTATACAACTACAGAAAAAGAGCTGCTAGCGGTAGTATTTGCTTTTGATAAATTTCGTTCTTATCTAATCTTGTCCAAAACTATTGTCTATACAGATCACTCAGCTCTGAAATATCTTTTTAAGAAGCAAGATGCTAAACCTCGCCTTCTACGATGGATTTTACTCCTTCAAGAATTCGACATCGAGATCAAAGACAAAAAAGGAGCAGAAAACGTCGCGGCGGACCATCTCAGCCGATTAGAGAATCCTTCAATGGATAAGTTGCACGAAAAAGACATTCAAGACCAGTTTCCAGAAGAACAACTCATGCATATTGGTAGATACCATAAAGGGTCACGATCTACCAATGACCCCTGGTATGCTGACTATGCCAATTATTTGGTGGGAAAAATTGTACCTAAAGGGATGCCAACCTCCCGAAGACAAAAATTCTTCCGCGATATAAAGTATTACTATTGGGACAACCCTTTCCTCTTTAAGGTTTGCCCTGATCAGATCATTAGAAGATGCGTTGATGGGAAAGAGGCAGAACACATCTTACACCAAAGCCACCATGGACCTACTGGAGGACATCACGGTACCAACATGACCGCAAGGAAAGTGTACGATGCCGGTTTTTTCTGGCCAACCATATTTCGAGATGCATACGATCTGGTGAGACGCTGCGATATCTGCCAAAGACAAGGCAATATAACAGCTCGGAATGAAATGCCACTCACAAACATCCAGGCCGTAGAAATCTTCGATATCTGGGGGTTAGATTTCATGGGACCACTCCCTAAATCTAACGGTAAAGAATACATCTTGGTTGCAGTCGACTTCGTCTCCAGGTGGGCCGAGGCCCAAGCTCTCCCAACAAATGACGCCAAGGTGGTAACCAAATTTCTCAAAAAGCTATTTAGTCGATTTGGAACTCCAAAAGCAATAATTAGTGATCGTGGTACACACTTTTGCAACGTTCAATTCATGAAAGTTCTGCAACATTATGGTGTCACTCACAAAACATCAACAGCTTATCACCCCCAGACAAACGGGCAAGCTGAGGCAACAAATCGAGCTTTGAAGAGAATCTTGGAAAGAACCGTTGGTAATCATGGGTACAAATGGGCTGAAAAATTAGATGATGCATTGTGGGCATTCAGAACCGCCTATAAAACACCATTAGGAACCACACCATATCGTCTAGTTTATGGCAAGGCATGTCACTTACCAATAGAGCTGGAATATAAAGCATACTGGGCTTTGAAGAACTGCAACTTAGGTATTTCTACAGCTGGAGCAAATAGACGAATGCAGTTGAATGAGTTAGCCGAACTAAGGGATCAGGCATATGACAATTCGTTAAACTTCAAAGAACGAACTAAGAGAATTCACGATGCTAAGCTGAGGCCCTCACGGTTCAAAACAGGAGATAAAGTGCTGCTTTTCAATTCGCGATTCAAGAAATTCTCTGGCAAGTTTAAGATCAGGTGGAGTGGACCATTCATAGTATCAAAGGTATTTCCTTACGGTGCAGTCGAACTTGAGGCACCAGAAGGTAATTTTAAAGTTAATGGTCATCGCTTAAAGCATTACTTCGAAGACTTTCCCATCAGGGAAGATGTCTTTATCTTTGAACCACCGTGAGTCGACAGAAAGGTACAAAGAGTCAAGCTAGAGACTCGTAAAACAAGCGCTCTTGGGAGGCACCCCAAGCCTATCTTTATTTCTGTTATTTTATTTCTTAAGTTTATTTTTATTAAGTATGGTTATCTCTGAACTAATAAAATTGCAGGCTTGCCACTTATCTGACTTCGAATTGCAAAAATCTGAGATAAGTACTGTTTATCAACTATCATTACCTGTTTATTTTATCTTGTTTCAGGATGGACGCTGTTGACGCTGATCATGTAGCTGCGAGACCACGCAGACGACACAGACCCCGTAGACGCAGAGTACAGAGAGCGGCTATGCTGACTATCACTGAGGAGGACCTGACTGATGTCCCGATCACTCACGAGGAGTTGCCCGATGAGGGGCCCTCATCACCTTTGCCAGCCCCCGTACCCACTTTCGAGTACGGTATCACTACGGCTGACCCAGCTGCTTCGTGGGCCCTCTTTCGGACACTCTCCATCCAGCATGACATCATGTCCTCTATCTGTGAGAGGCTCGAGATTCCGAGACCTGATGCCATCCCCTTCAGGCTTGGCCCAGATCCAGGACCATCTCGACTTCCATGGTTCTTCTGTCCTCCTGCTGATCCACCTTTCTCTCTACTGCTGGACCTTCCACTGGCCCCACTACTGCAGCTGTTGATCTTGCTCCAGCATTACCCACAGGATTTGCATCACCAGATCACGGCCTCACAGAGCAGCTTCTGACTAGCTTTGATGCTCATACTTCTGTCACTTCCTCTGACGAGATCGTGAGTCAGGCTATGGCTGCTATGGATTTCTCCATTCCATCCCCGACTTCTGTTTTCGACAGGGATGTTGAGGCAGAGTTTGATCCTGACACTGATGACCTACTTGATGATTACTAGATTTTATCTTTATTATTTACTTCCTGTATTATGACTTTGTACTTACGCTTTAGACCTGCTACCTAGATAAGATACTATGATATGTGTGTCGTGGTTTATTGCAGAATTCAGCTTTGTGTGGAATGGATGATCTTAAACGAGCCTGGTCCTTAAAAATCCAGCAATTCACTAGCACCACTCCTGCACAAACCTGGTCTATTCCAGTAAACACAAATGGGGAGTCTCTCCGTTCCTTTATCCCCGTTTCAATTATGTTTATTATGCCTATGTTAGTACATTTAATTTTTGTACCTCATCCTAAACTTATCACTAAGTGTGGGATTCCAGCCCAAATTAAACACTTGAGAAACATCTACTTACTTGTTCAAACTCTAAGTGTGGGATTTTACTAAAGTAAAATCTCTACTCAAGAGAACATTAGGGACAATGTTCCTCTAAGTGTGGGATGGTAGGTATAGAATACCTTAATAGGTGATTTTTATATCCAATAGTAATCTTTCTCTCAAAATTTTTCAAAAATAAGGTCAATTTTTTTCAAAAATTAATGAGTCTAACTCAGTTTTTGAGTCTCAGATACTACTGAGAGAAAACATTTTCAAAATATAAGTATGATATTTCTAAAAGCCTAAAGGAAATAAGGTAGGAATTGCTTAAACAAGAAGTAATAATCAAAGGAACATGACTAGACACATACAACCCTTTGCAGTGAGGTATCTTGAGCCTAAAAGCATTCATCTTTAATGCTTCACTTTCATTTCTTGTGTGTGTGCCGATGTCTGTATCTCTGAATTAGAACTTGCTCTTGACATACGCTTCGAGACCATATTGGTGTGTACCGTACGCGGTATAGGTGCAATTAAATGACCTTGACATTCCTTAGGACTTAACCCATTTCTTACATATCTTTTCAAGCCCAAAACCCTTTCCGATGCTCATTTTAGTATCGAAGATCCGCCTAGTATACCCTGTTGAGCCTAAACCTTTCATTTCTTCAAAACCCTAATTTTCACCCACTTCCCAAAAATTACCTCCAAACTTATCTTGGAATTTCTGAGGTTATGAAGAACAACCTTTTAGAATATCTGTTTCAAATATCCTACTCATTAGCATTCTCCAAAATCAAGCTTCTCAACAAATGGTGCGGGAAAATTAGCACACAAGAGAACTGGAAGGGCGATGGTGCGGGAAAAATTAGCACCTGGAAAAGAATCAAAATGATCAAGATAAGAGGAAAAGATTTCTAAAGGATTCAAAATATAAATTCCTTGGAAATTCTCTAAAAGAAATTCTGAAGAAAAGAAAAAGAAAAGAGAAAAGAAGAAAAAGAAAAGAAAAGAAAAGAAAATAGCTCCGCAAATAAAGCTGAAAGTTTCAAAGCATTGCTCTTCATGAAAAATCCGGCAAAAGCTGAAACAGCTACCCACTCTCCGCTCCCCTCCGTTCTAAATAAAGTTGTTCATAATCTCAGTGATTTTAGGATAAGCTAAACACCCTCACGAACCACTATCCATACCCTTCACCCTCACCAAACATTACAACCCTCTGAATGTCTTGAGATAATTAGCACCGTCCTCACCTAAGTGGTGGAGATCCGATTCTCGATCAAGCCTATGACGATGAGTGCAGCATGACTGGCTACTTTGAGCGATTTCGTTTGAGCTAGATTGATAGGAAACCCGATACACTTTGAGTGAATTGAGTGACCACCTATAAGTGAGATCGCCTAGTCATGTGTACTCCAAGATCATGAGATTTGGATGTACGCCTAAGAGAATCTCTTCTTGTTTATGGAAAGATCATCTTATCCTCCTCCACACTTTTAGAAGTGACTGCCTTATATGAGGAAATGCTAATCTCGGAACATATTCTCTGACTCGCCCCTAAAAACATGACCTAAAAATATTTTTCAGAGAGTTGTTGCTTGAGGACAAGCAACGTCTAAGTGTGGGATAACTTGATGTGACGTAAAAAGTCATGTTTTTAGAAGCGTTATTCCTCACATTTTGAACCTTTCTTTAGTGAAAACATTCCAAAACATTGATTATTAACTAAAATACGCTAAAGTGGTTCAAAAGTAGACGTTGTAATAAAAATCACTGAAAACACTCTAAAAATGCACAAAACACAGCATTTCAATACAGGACGATTCCTCTGACCTCATTTTCCTGTCAAGACACACTTCCTAACTTCTACCATCTGTTGTACAGGTAAAATCGAGACGGAAAAATCTGGAATCAAGTGAAACGGCCAAAGAACGGAGAAACCACTACGCTTTCAGAGACATTAAAAGTCATTTCGGATACGCCTAAGCTCTACACATCCAATTTCTGTGAGATTGGCATCATTAGAAGGGTAACGGAATTATGAAACCACAGGCGAAAGAATCAAGTCAAACGGACGCATAACGAAGGAGATACGGACGTTTTAAGCAACGAACGAAATCAGACAGAGCCCGTATACGGCCCCACACACCGTATACGGCCCTTGTGAGACCGTATACGGCCCCCACTACACCGTATACGGCCCCCACAAGGCCGTATACGGCCCCTGCACCCCCATTTCGTGCTTCGTTTGCTTGTACGTGCTGCTTCGTGAGTTGTACGTGCGATTTAATGCTTTGCCTATAAATAGTGGACACCCCTCACTTCACCAACATACCAATTTTCTCATTTCATTCTCTCCCTACACTTTCTCTCTCACACACATCACTCTCTCTCTAGTTTCTCTCTCTAAGGGATTTTCTCTCTCTAGAATTGAGCTAGTTAGAGAGATAGTTAGGTAGAGGTAGCTTTTAGCTTTTGTACGGAGGCACTCCAAGACATTGTATTTGCGAAGATCTGTCTGTAATAAATTCATATCAGATTCTATTTATATATCTCTTACTTTCCAGTTTTAAACATGTGTTGCTTTGTTTATGCGTGTTTAGGATTGTATGCTAGATATATAATGTTAGGCTAGACATTTCTTTGTGTTTACTATGATGTAGTTATGTTAGAATAGTCAAAATGTTTATGCCATGCTGTTACTCTGCCCGTGTTACTTTAAACTGTGTATGAACTCGTAAACTGAATCTCGAATGTTTATCTATCCAACCTATGCTGTGGTTAGAAGCTTCCTACTAGAACTTGGCCAATTACTAGTGGTACGTTCTCTACCTATTCTATACTTGATGATCAATGAACTTGGTATGGCCGTGTTCTCTAGGTTGAAACAAATCATAAGAGACACGGAGCGTAGGATTAGAGATAGGTTAGATTCATGTTTATTTGTTATATATCTTTGAGAGAACTTTCGGGATATCTATGATCTAATTATTAGTTATCTGCTATGCTAGGATTACGGTGTTCTGTTATGTGTTACCCTATCGCATGTTCTTGTTTGATTGTTGCCCTAGGAATGATGCATGCTAGAGTTACCCCCTTGGTTCATGTCAGTAACTGTATAATTAGGTTTTCAGACACAGAATATTGGTTTACACGGTAGATTAACATGCATGGAATAGTTGTGATGATTTATATCTGTAATGCTGAACAATTTAACTGATCGTTAGCCCGATTTTCCCAACTTGGTCCGCGGGATTATCCCCGTTCGTGTTCTTGTTCAATCAACAATTCACGCTACGATACAGACATCTCTGATGACTGTGACTGGGGACCAGGATTCGAGGATAGTCGTCGGTTAATTTGGTCTGTACATTTGGGAGAACTTCCGGTGTATCGGACTTCTATAACTGCTATCCACGTGACATGTTATTTATCTGATTGCGGACAACTCTACGTTAGATATTTAATAGGATCGTAGTTGTAGCTCATTAGGATATAGGAAATCTGCGGGAGTAATGTGGAACCCTAATTAATGTAACGGAAAAACCGTAAAACGCCCTATTACTCGGTATAGTGCTGGAAACACCAATTGGTGGAGTACAAACGTATGGAAGCCGCGGAACGGTCGTAGGTACAATACTTTGCATTAGTTATGTTTCTATCCTCTCCGGGTTAGTCATCACATCTAGTAGCCTTACCCTTGACTATTCATCAATAACATTTAACGAAATCATAGTAAACACTCGCTTATCCTCTGTTGACCGAGTCTCCGTACAAACCTCTTTAGTTTTGTTTTCTTTATTTAATTAGTATTTAGTTATAAAAACCAAACCTACCCAAAAACTTTTAAAAACCCTAGCTGAATCTCCAAAGATAATAAAACTTCCTAGACTCCCATGCCCGTTGTAGTTTGAAGAACGACACCTGAGTCATACATACCACTTGCTGCCCTTTTAGGTCTGTCAGTAGTATACAGCTTAGGATTCCCCTGCTCTACAAATTTAAAACCCACTGTTCGCCGCCTCTATTGCTGTTGGATCAACGACCGGAATCAAATCCGTCTGACCAATAGGGGACGCGACAAGCATCACAATAAAAACCAAAAAAAAAAAAAAAAAAAACATACTAACCATACTCATTTCGTACATCACTAATAAAATTAATTTTATAATACAATATGATTTCTTGATCCATATTTGTCCAATTTAAAAAACCATACATTGCATTTAATTATAAAAAATCTAACTATATTAATATAAAATACATAATTCCTTAATGATTTAACAAAATTAAAACAATACCCAATTATAATATATATATATATATATATATATATATAAAATAGACTCACCCGCGTTGTCGCGGGTCTTTTATCTAGTATAATTATTGTTACAAAAAAATAAATGGTAAGTATGACATTTACTTAACAAGAGTATCAAAACTATCTTAAAAGTTTTGGTGATCTTAAATCATGTCAACGAAAAAGAAAACGTAAAATTGAAGTATCGATGAAATAGATTGAGGGTATTCTAAAATAAATAGATGATAATGGCTATTTGAAGTGTGTAAATATTAGTTATAATATTATTTTATCATCTTATTTCACACCAAATCCCCAACTGAAAAAACTTTTCAAAAGTTTTTTTGTCCGACTTATACACACTCAAAACTCACTTAAAAGATTTATGACAATAACTTAATTTTGCGAACATGTTAAACGGAAACTTCAAAGAAAAAAGAAATTCTTTCAAAGATTTTTATATACTCTAAAAGATTTCCCATTAGAATTGTTTTCAGTCTAGGGTAGAGTTTAGAGGGGAAGAATCCTTAGGAGAGGAAAGAAGCGAATAATTTTCATCTTGCCCCATCCACTTTTCTCCTTACACATTTTACTCCCCTAAACTTTTACCTTATTTATTCTAACTCTCTTTCAACTTCCTAACTCCCCACAACACCACCAACCACCTGCTATTACCTTCTGCTACGGCCGCCATCGGATTCCAGTAGCCGCAGCCTAATTTCAACGACCGAAATTTTTTACTTTTTTTCAATATGTAAATGTAAGATGCATTAGAATTAAGATGCAGTAGAATTTAGATGCAGTGGAACTAAGATGCAGTTAAATTAAGATGCAGTAAATTTTCATGTAGTGGTATTAAGATGCAGCAGTGTTAAAATGTAACATTTGTGAGTAGTAACAGTTGTTGTAAGTAGAACTTGATCACATGATGCAGTAAAAAATCTTTTATGATGCAGTATAAAATAAGTGTACTTTGTTACGATGTGAAGAAATGTAAAATGCAATGTGACTTACATGCAGTGAATATAAAATAACCACTGCATCATGCTTTTAAACTAAATATGTTACTACATCGATCAGTAAAAAAGCACCGCATTATAATTTCTAATATAAAAAATTGCAACAGCGATGAAATAAACATTGCATATTGCTTCTATATACTAAATACACTGCATCATGCTATAAAAGATAACATACTACGCTATCGGTAAAAAAAACACTGCATCTTGCTTTTAAATAAAACACACAACATCATCGGTCAATAAAATAACTGCATCGTAATATAAAGTAAACACGTTGCATCTTGTTTATATGGAAACAAGTGCATCATAGTTGTAAATTCGGTTGCTAATATTTAAAAAAAAAATCAACAAAAGCCAACTAAAAATATAAAACAAGTTGTTTAATGGCTAATACAAACTAAAAAAAAAAATAGAAAACAGTTAAAAAAGAACTTAAAAGGCGTTAAAAAGTTATACATTTAAGTTTCACAAAAACAAGAGGTCCATATTTATATACCCCCATTTTTGTACATTTTCCCATCTCCTACCCCCTGTTTAATCTAAAACTGAAACTGATTTTGTACTGAACTGGACCGATCTTATCTAAACTGGACTGAAAAAGGACTGAACGGGAACTGAAGGTGGGCCAGGGGGTATCCCCTATAATTTGGGGGTATCTTTATAATTCCCCAAACAAAAGTCAAGAGAAGGTAAAATAAAAAAAAGTTTAAAATGTGTAAAACATAAGTTAAGATAAAACATTTAAAAAAACCCTTAAAAAAACAGGAAAAAAAAATTCCGGTGATCGGCGGCGGCCGGTGGCTACCGGAATACGGCGGCGGCTGTTGGCAGCAGGAGTGAGTGTGGTGGGATTGGGGGTGGGGGAGGAAGAAGGAAGGAGAAGGTGGAAGAAAGTTGAAGGGTGAAAAAGAAAAAAAGGGAAATGTGAAGGGGTGCAAATTAAAAATAATTGTTATGTTTTTTTTTATTAACCTTTGTCCTCACTTTTCAAATTAATTTAGATTGCCACCTTGCTTAACTATTGATCTAGATTTATATTTTATCCAAGGGTCTAGAATCTCTTCCCCTCCTAGCTCTCTCTAACACCCCTTCCCCTATGATCCCAAACCATGTTTTCATTATAACTATTTTTTTTGTTTATTTAATTAGATTTTTGATTTTCAAATCTGATTGACTTTAATATAAATGTTGTTGTTATCCGCCAACAACATTCCTCTTATGCCTTAAGTTTATATGTCACTCTTTTAATTTTCACTTTCAAAGTAGTTTGTTAGGTTGAGTTTCTTTAATCCCTATTTAAAATATTTTATTTATTAAATTTTATAAAAATTCAAAATTTATTTATTAAAATTTTGTAACGATTTTGTTGGATACCAATTTCTCTTTGTATTAATAACTCGGTAACCAGTTTTGTATAAGTTATGTGAAGATTGAGCAATATCAAATTATTATTTTCTTATGTGTAGTTCTGTACTTTTTTCAATGACATGACAATAACTATTTTATAAATGAAACTATATTATCAAACTATCTTTTGTGATCGAAACATCATTCAAATATTAATTATGTTACTTGCTTATATTTATTAATAACCTTACTTGCTTGTATTTATTTTATAAATATGTGATTTTTAATTACGTTTAATCTATGTCTATAATTACTACTTATAAAGCAATTGAATATTTATCTTTATATTAAAATATTGATCATTCAAAAATACACATGTTAACCTTTTATTTAACAACAGATTAAACCGCATTACGATGAAAATTGTAATAGAAATCATTTCTAATACATCTTGCATCTTATTTGAAGAAATATTAATTGTTTATACTAAATCAACCGCAACCGCCAATAGTTGTAACTAGAAGAGACGGATTGGACTTATAAAAAAAAGTTATTATATAAGCAAAGTGCAAGATACTATTCGATCGAATAAATAATATTTTCCCGACGTGAAGCGTGGGCATAATAAACCTTGTTAAACTCATATTTAAAGCAAATTCCCACCACAAATTAAACACCATGTTATTATTCATCATACCAACATTTTATAAAAGTGTTACCAAATTACACGCTCGTATTATTACTTAGTATATGGTATAATACTAGGATTTATGCTAACAAATCCAAGAAACTCTGGGTTCCTCTCAAGGAGTAAAACCTCGGCCTCTTTCGCAACCATCCAAACCTCGATTCCCCCTGATGGCGAGTCGAGCAAAAAGGTAACCTTATAGTTTAATAAGTCATTTTTATGAGCATGCGCAATCCAAACAGGTTTACCCCAACCAAAATCAATGTCATAATGTCCCAAATTACACCAATTGGAAAATCTTAACACGTCTCCTATCGTTTTTGTTCCTAGATTTTGTAGAATTTCATATATCACCTCCGGTTGTCGTAACTTACCTACAAATTCGCTGTCTAGACGAGAAACTTCTACTCTCAAGTTGTGTGCCAAATTGCTCAATTCAATCTTTTTTGGTCCATCCAAGGAGAAGTATAATGGTACAATACTGAACCAAAATAAGTTTCCATAACAATTGTTAGACAAAGGAGGCATGAATCGTGGTCTTAAGTTTACCAAAATGGTTGCAGAAGATGTAAATGACGATGAGTTTGTTATGATTTTAGAAACTTCCATCATGTGTTTCCAGATAAAGCTTACTAACGCTTGGCTGCGAGTAGGCTTTGGCATTAGCTCATTAGATGATTTGTCTTGTATGGAAGCGATTGCATTCTTATCAAAGACGTACCTCCTTTCAACAAATTGTTTTTCAGTAAAAGTAACGTCATTCAAAGTCTTTTGCATTTCTTTTGGCATTGTATCAATCGAGGGGAAAAGCTCTCGGGCAATAGTCAAGTTTGAGTTCATTGTTTCATCTTTTGGCCTGTTTAGGTGTTCATGTGCCCAACTTGTGATGAAGTTTCTCATTGAGGTAGCATCAGTGATTTGATGGTGCATGCACACACCGATTACTATTCCTCCACAATCAAATGTTGTCACTTGAATGCCAACAAGACCTTTGGTACTATCTTGGTGGCAGTTGGGCTTTAAAGGAACAAAATCACACATCGAATCAATAGGAGGACTCATTAGTAACTCGTTCAGATGACAACTCGTATGAGCTACGATGAATGGAACACCCAAGTCATTACAATCAATGGTCGCACTATCTTTCATTCGGCCAGCGAGTGGGTAATATTGACATAGAGTTTCCGCTAGCGAATTCTTAAGACGTGACAGAACTTGGGGAATGTTTTGGTTTTGATGATCGGAGGAATAAAACAAAATCAATGGGGTGTAAATAGAAACAGAAATCTGATCCAAAAGGCTTATTTTGAAGTTTCTTAAGTGTGGGGGTGTTGCATTTGACGGCGTTATTATTTCTTTTGAAATTATTTTGACAGTCATGGTGTTTGTGGTTTCGTATAAACAAAATGAGTTATGCTTTTAGCTTGCAAGATTTTGGGTCCTTTTATAGTGATAGAAGTTTAGAGGCGTTGCCGTGCGAGATTGCGTTTTGAAAAGATTATTTGAATATTTTGTTTATTTTGTAAAATACAACTAATTATAACAAAAATACTTGTTTAAAAATTGATTACACCATTTTGCTAGAGATAAAAATACATTTTAAGAAACAAATGGATACATATGTGATGGAGGTGATTTACCCAGCGATATTGGACCTTGTGGGGAGTTCGGTCGTGCTCCATCGAAATATGGAGCGGCTCCAGTGGGTGGCCCAAATACCCTTTTTTTTTTTACTTTTCCAGAAGACAACATTTTTTTGGAAAACACAAAATTCAATATATAAATACCCTCATGTAGCTTGATTGTTTTAGATGAAAAAGTCAGAAAATAAACTGTCTCATTCACCTAAAAAAAGTAACATGAAGGTTATATTATTAACGACACGCAAATTTCGCAAACAGCAAACTTTGATAGTAAATGTATAAAGAGTATATATATAACTACTTATAAAGCATGTTGATGTTTGAATCTTAAAATTCTTAAACCAAATTAAAATTACAAAATTGCTCCTACTACATATATCTTCTTTACATATAATGCATCTTAGTAATTGTCTTAAAATGGTACTCAAACCAAGTAAATGACTATATTACCCATAGTCAATTACCCTCAATGCATTTTAAATCATCAGATAATTATGTTTAAGTTAACTAAATTATATAAATATTAAATTAATTATAGTGCATTAATATCGTCTATAAATGGTAACTTAATATGTCAAACACATTTATGGCCATAATAGTGCATTAATGCTACGTAGAGAAACAATATTTTGATTATTTTCTATTTAAAGAAGGTAAATAAAAAAATGCCAAACATTAATCACATCATTGACTCAAATAATAAAATGAATGGTTGAAATGTGTTTATATCATTAGTTTATAGTTATTATAGTTTGTAATATTGGCCGTCCGGCAAATTTATATACGGGTAACAAAAGATTCAAAAGTTCATTCATCAATTTTTAAAAGAGTTTTTCCGATTTAAAATCTATAGAAACTAAGACAGAAATGAAAAGGGTGTATTTTCACCGACGCATTGCGCGGGTAATTTGCTAGTTCTATCATATTATTGTCTCTATTTGACTATTTATTTCCTTTTTTCCCCACCCATTAAATCTTTAAATTTTCATTAAAATGCCTAGTTTTATGTAGTCAATTTCAAAAGGCTACAATAGGTAGGGTGTGCCAAACACCGAAAAATTGAATCGTAACTAAAATAATCGAACCAATTGAGAAATTGAAGGTTTGATTACTAATAAATGTAATCAGTGAAGTATTTTGACTCAATTCTGATTATACCTAAATACCAAACTATTAATAATCAAACCAAGTATTCAATACTATAAATATACATAATATATATTTTTCAAATAGATAAAAGTTAGAAAATAGTAAAAATTCATTAGCAATGAAATAGAATATGATAAGTTATTAATAACTTGATATCTCATTGTGTGAAAAATTATTTAGTAATCCCTAGTAACCTATCAAACTATCTAAGGGTTTAATAATATTACTCAACTAGATCATAACCCGCAATTTTACGGGTCGAATAAATTTGTTATACAAAAAGATGTTGCTTATAAAGGGAATATTCGCATACCAGTATAATCCTTGAAGATGTTTGTTAAATAACGTAGTTAGGTTAGATAATAGAATGATATATTGAAACACACCGAAAATGTGAACATTATATATATATATATATATATATATATATATATATATATATATATATATATATCATACACATTATAATATGGTCCCAATACTCAATATTACTTGTATAATACATTGTTTCACATTACTTATACCTTATTTAGTAAAAATCAAAATTCTGGAAAAATTGAAGAGGAGCCGCCGGCTCCCATTTGGACCTGCCGGGTCCTCACCATGAACAGCCGGCTCCACAGCCAACCATCCGGGTGATTTAAATTTCTGTGCTAACAGAAGCTTATGGCCGTTAAAAGAGAGTAGGAGCCGCCGGTTTGCCTCTTGAGCAGCCGGGTTCTTAGGGAATCCGCCGGATACCCTTGGTATCCGCCGGATACCCTTGGTATCCGCCGGATACCCTTGTTATCCGTCGGGTAACACTGGTTTGACAGCAATATCAGTCTGCAACTATTTTATACCAAAAACCGAACTTTAAACTCGCATATCTTTCAAACAATAACAAATGAACACATAAAAATTTGGAGACACGAGTATCTTGACCAAGTAAACATTTCCCTTTTCATACTTTTTCAAATTTCGTGTTTTATCAATATTTGGACCGTTGACTCCTTTTAGGCCATTTTTAACCAAAATCTTTACACATTAACTTTCAAACCACAAGGATTCTGACCTTGGACATTTGACCACTTCTTTACCATCACCAATAGGACTTATTGGTTGAAAAACATTTAACCTTCAACTAATCTAACTCAATTTGACTCGTTCTCTCATTGGTGACCCGTTTGGACACCGAAACGACCCGTTTGGACATCGAAATGACCCGATTGGGTCTTTAACCATATGGACCCCATTTCTTCTCACTTTTCACCCAATTGACTTATTTAAGTCAAGATAACTCATTAGCATCAAAATTTGACCATGTGGGAAGTTCGGTCATGCTCCATTGAAATCTGGAGCGGCTCCAGTGGGTGGCCCAAATACCCATTTTTTTTTACTTTTCCAGAAGACAGCGTTTTTTTGGAAAACACAAAATTCAATATATAAATACCCCCATGTAGCTTGATTGTTTTAGATGAAAAAGTCAGAAAATAAACTGTCTCATTCACCTAAAAAAATAACATGAAGGTTATATTATTAACAGCACGCAAAGTTCGCAAACAGCAAACTTTGATAGTAAATGTATAAAGAGTATATTTATAACTACTGATAAAGCATGTTGATGTTTGAATCTTAAAATTCTTAAACCAAATTAAAATTACAAAATTGCCCCTACTACATATATCTTCGTTACATATAATGCATCTTAGTAATTGTCTTAAAATGGTACTCAAACCAAGTAAATGACTATATTACCCATATTCAATTACCCTCAATGCATTTTAAATCATCAGATAATTATGTTTAAGTTAACTAATTTATATTAATATTAAATTAATTATAGTGCATTAATATCATCTATAAATGGTAACTTAATATGTCAAACACATTTATGGCCATAATAGTGCATTAATGCTACGTAGAGAAACAATATTTTGATTATTTTCTATTTAAAGAAAGTAAATAAAAAAATGTTAAACATTAATCACATCATTGACTCAAATAATAAAATGAATGGTTGAAATGTGTTTATATCATTAGTTTATAGTTATTATAGTTTGTAATATTGGCCGTCCGGCAAATTTATATACGGGTAACAAAAGATTCAAAAGTTCATTCATCAATTTTTAAAAGAGTTTTTCCGATTTAAAAACTATAGAAACTAAGAGAGAAATGAAAAGGGTGTATTTTCACCGAATCATTGTGCGGGTAATTTGCTAGTACTATCATATTATTGTCTCTATTTGACTATTTATATCCTTTTTTCCCCACCCATTAAATCTTTAAATTTTCATTAAAATGCCTAGTTTTATATAGTCAATTTCAAAAGGCTACAATAGGTAGGGTGTGCCAAACACCGAAAAATTGAATCGTAACTAAAATAATCGAACCAAATGAGAAATTGAAGGTTTGATTACTAATAAATGTAATCAGTGAAGTATTTTGATTCGATTCTGATTATACCTAAAAACCAAACTATTAATAATCAAACCAAGTATTCAATACTATAAATATACATAATATATATTTTTCAAATCGATAAAAGTTATAAAATAGTAAAAATTCATTAGCAATGAACATAGAATATGATAATTTATTAATAACTTGATATCTCATTGTGTGAAAAATTATTTAATAATCCCTAGTAACATATCAAACTATCTAAGGGTTTAATAATATTACTCAACTAGATCATAACCCGCAATTTTGCGGGCCGAATTAATTTGTTATACCAAAAGATGTTGCTTATAAAATGAATATTCGCATACCAGTATAACCCTTGAAGATGTTTGTTAAATAACGTAGTTAGGTTAGATTTTAGAATGATATAATGAAACACCCCGAAAATGTGAATATTATATATATATATATATATATATATATATATATATATATATATATATCATACACATTATAATATGGTCCCAATACTCTATATTACTTGTATAATAATACATTGTTTCACTTTACTTATACCTTATTTAGTAAAAATCAAAATTCTGGAAAAATTGAAGAGGAGCCGCCGGCTCCCATATGGACCCGCCGGGTCCTCAACATGAACAGCCGGCTCCACAGCCAACCATCCGGGTGATTTAAATTTCTGTGCTAACAGAAGCTTATGGCCGTTAAAAGATAGGAGGAGCCGCCGGTTTGCCTCTTGAGCAACCGGGTTCTTAGGGAATCCGCCGGATACCCTTGGTATCCGCCGGATACCCTTGGTATCCGTAGGGTAACACTGGTTTGACAGCAATATCAGTCTGCAACTATTTTATACCGAAAATCGAACTTCCAACTCGCATATCTTTCAAACAATAACACATGAACACATAAAAATTTGCAGACACGAGTATCTTGACCAAATAAACATTTCCCTTTTCGTACTTTTTCAAATTTCGTGCTTTATCAATATTTGGACCGTTGACTCCTTTTCGGCCATTTTTAACCAAAATCTTAACACACTAACTTTCAAACCACAAGGATTCTGGCCTTGGACATTTGACCACTTCTTTACCATCACCAATAGGACTTATTGGTTAAAAAACATTTAAACTTCAACTAATCTAACTCAATTTGACTCGTTCTCTCATTGGTGACCCGTTTGGACACCGAAACGACCCGATTGGGTCTTTGACCATATGGTCCCCATTTCTTCTCACTTTTCACCCAATTGACTTATTTAAGTCAAGATAACTCATTAGCATCAAAATTTGACCATGTGGGAAGTTAGGTCGTGCTCCATTGAAATATGGAGCGGCTCCAGTGGGTGGCCCAAATACCCATTTTTATTTTACTTTTCCAGAAGACAACATTTTTTTGGAAAACACAAAATTCAATATATAAATACCCTCATGTAGCTTGATTGTTTTAGATGAAAAAGTCAGAAAATAAACTGTCTCCTTCACCTAAAAAAAAGTAACATGAAGGTTATCTTATTAACAGCACGCAAAGTTCGCAAACAACAAACTTTGATAGTAAATGTATAAAGAGTATATTTATAACTACTTATAAAGCATGTTGATGTTTGAATCTTAAAATTCTTAAACCAAATTAAAATTAAAAAATTGCCCCTACTAGGGGTGTACGTGGTCCAAAAACCGCACCGAACCGGACCAGAACCGCACCCAACCGTGAACCATTAAATGAAAAATCAAGAACCATGAACCGCACCATGTAATTTGGTTCTGGTCCGGTATGGTTCCGGTTCGGTTCTTGCTGTTTTGGTTCAAAACCGCGAACCAAATAATATACGCGCGTATGTTATAAAAAAGAAGATGTGTAAAAGCATATATTTATCAAATTAAATAAAATAATTAAGGAATCAAAAAACTTAAAATCGTCTAATTATCGATACTAAAACGTTGTTGTAATTCTAACATAATATGGATACATCTAGTGGCGGATCTTAGATTTACAGTGACTCGTAACATTGGTATTTTACTTTTTATGAACCCGTAGCATAAACAAAGAATGTAACAAAAAGTGTAATTTTTTATAAGAAATTTACACTGTATGTAACGAATGGACCCGTAACAACTATTACCCCTACCATCTATAAGGCTCCGCCCCTGGATACATCTATGTTTGTTCAAACAAAACATGCATCTATGTCGAATACAAAAGAATAAGTTTGATCAAGTTCCCAAAAAGATTTATTAAATGGATAAATCGTTAACAACCTATAAAAAAAACATGATCTGGGGAAGTATACGGACGACGAATAAGAGAAAGAAAAGGTAAGTTGAATTTTTTTGGTGCATTGAATATAGAAGATAAAAATCTAAAAAAACATATATACTTATAATTAATATAACAATTGTTTAAAATCTAATCATATAACTCAATTTCTATCGATATTAAAAGATACATATATCAACTACATATTTCTCTTTTACAATAAAACCGGTTCTGGTGGTTCAAACCGTTTTTACCGGTTCTAGAACCGAACCGCACCGTGAACCATTAAGGCTAAAATATAGAACCGAGAACCGGACCGTTATGCTACAGTCTGGTTCGGTTCTGGTCCGGTTCTGGTTCGATTTACCGGTTCTAGCGGTTCCGGACCATTTATGTACACCCCTAGCCCCTACTACATATATCTTCTTTACATATAATGCATCTTAGTAATTGTCTTAAAATGGTACTCAAACCAAGTAAATGACAATATTACCTATAGTCAATTACCCTCGATGCATTTTAAATCATCAGATAATTATGTTTAAGTTAACTAAATTATATTAAAATTAAATTAATTATAGTGCATTAATATCGTCTATAAATGGTAACTTAATATGTCAAACACATTTATGGCCATAATAGTGCATTAATGCTACGTAGAGAAACAATATTTTGATTATTTTCTATTTAAAGAAAGTAAATAAAAAAATGCCAAACATTAATCACATCATTGACTCAAATAATAAAATGAATGGTTGAAATGTGTTTATATCATTAGTTTATAGTTATTATAGTTTGTAATATTGGCCATCCTGCAAATTTATATACGGGTAACAAAAGATTCAAAAGTTCATTCATCAATTTTTAAAAGAGTTTTCCGATTTAAAAACTATAGAAACTAAGAGAGAAATGAAAAGGGTGTATTTTCACCGATGCATTGCGCGGGTAATTTGCTAGTTCTATCATATTATTGTCTCTATTTGACTATTTATTTCCTTTTTTCCCCACCCATTAAATCTTTAAATTTTCATTAAATTGCCTAGTTTTATATAGTCAATTTCAAAGGCCAATGATATATACAACAAACATATTGATTCATACAACAACTTTTATGCATGTTGATGTAGTACAGTACAACACTGCGATGCTTATTTTTTGTGTACGAATCAAAAGGTGTGTTGTATATATCAACACCCATTTCAAAAGGCTACAATAGGTAGGGTGTGCCAAACACCGAAAAGTTGAATCGTAACTAAAATAATCGAACCAAATGAGAAATTGAAGGTTTGATTACTAATAAATGTAATCAGTGAAGTATTTTGATTCGATTCTGATTATACCTAAATACCAAACTATTAATAATCAAACCAAGTATTCAATACTATAAATATACATAATATATATTTTTCAAATCGATAAAAGTTAGAAAATAGTAAAAATTCATTAGCAATGAACATAGAATATGATAAGTTATTAATAACTTGATATCTCATTGTGTGAAAAATTATTTAGTAATCCCTAGTAACCTATCAAACTATCTAAGGGTTTTATAATATTACTCAACTAGATCATAACTCGCAATTTTGCGGGCCGAATAAATTTGTTATACAAAAAGATGTTTGCTTATAAAGGGAATATTCGCATACCAGTATAATCCTTGAAGATGTTTGTTAAATAACGTAGTTAGGTTAGATTCTAGAATGATATAATGAAACACCCCGAAAACGTGAACATTTTATATATATATATATATATATATATATATATATGTATATATATATATATATATGTATATATATATATATATATATATATGTATATATATATATATATATATATATATATATATATATATATATAGGATTGGGATCAAGGGAGAAGATGGAGAAACAATCTTGGCCATCAAATCAGTGATTCAATGGCTGAGATCAGTCAATGGGTTTACATACAATTTTTTAGGCATGAAGGGCATTTTCGTCTATTGCCTTTGTTCAATCTAAAAGGAAACTACTCACATTTAATTTAGAAAATAAAAACCGATTGGCATGCAAAATCAAGAACGAAAAAAACTCTTCCTCTTCAATATGCATCGTCAATTATCAAGAGAGTAACCCCTAATTCTGACTCCGCAAGCCCAAACACACAACGATTCAACACAAAAAAATAGATAATTTCGAAATTGAAGTTCAAGAGAAAGGAGGATAAGTTCGAGGGCCATAGTGGTTTGATTCGTATTGGAAGATGGTTAAACCTGAAGGAGTAAAACAATCGGCCATGAAAGGTAGTGTATCTCGTTTCGCTTATGCTAACTCCAATCTTTTTCTGAACGGTTGATTCACTTTCTAGGTTTTTAGTTTCTTAAAATTGGTTGTCGATCATTAACTAGCGTAAAAATTGGGGGTTTGTCGCAGGGGTAGTAGCGATTTCTGTTTAGTGTTTATGATGATCTAGCAAAAATGTTAAACTTGATTGGAATGCATGTTATTCGTAAATGTGAACTGGTTTTTTGGAGGTTTGAAGAGCTCAAAATCAGTAATGATTCAGCAGAGTATTTTTCTAAACGTTTATACACCTGATATAGTCGGTGAAAGTTACTCGCAAATTTGGAATGGTTGTTTCTGTTTTAGTAAGTGGTTGTGTTTAGGTTTTAGGCTCGGCAAAAGGATTTTGAGAATTTAAAATTTGCTTGAAGCTAAGTTGAATCAAGGCTATTATCTGGTCTGAAAGATAAATGATATATATGTTTAGAAGGTAATTATACAGATGGACTCCAATAGGTAACGGTTACGTTAAAGCATCGAATAATTGTGTTTTGCAGAATCATATTTGTAAGTTGTTAATCTAAAATGTTGTGCTTAATCATGCTTAGTTAGTAGTGTGTATAAAGAAGAATTGGATTTGAGAGTATTTTGGATCTTGCGTTAGGAAAGCTACCGTTGTAATTTAGTATGTGGTTGAATCCTGTAGCTGAATCAAAGATGCCGAAGTACTGAATCAATGTGTAAATATACTTTAGCAAATGACGAAAAGCACTGATTCAGTATGTTAAATCACTGAATCACTGTGCTGTGGTTATTTGGGCATGGTATGGTAATGGGTAACTATGTTATAGCTAATGTTGCACCATGCTATTGTAATTACATTGCAACATAGTTGTCATAACTAGCGTCTTTGTTGTTGTAATTAACTCATGAAGTCGTTCTTTACTGTAGATCATGCAGTTAGTTCGCTGACTCCCGAATCTAATGGAGTGTGATGGGATGTTTATATGATCTTCTGAAAGTTTGGGTTGACGGATTGATGGAAGTATACAATTGGTCAGATGCGCTTCAGTTATCTGTTTTTAGAGTTGTAATGGAAAGTTGTTGATTATGTGTGTGAAACACGGATCTGAATCAAAAATGCCAAATGTCTGAATAACTATGTTACTTTACTTGAGCAGATTGTGAAAAGCAATGAATTAATTGTTGATACATTATAGTTTATGTAATGCTGAATGATATTATGTATACCGGAAATAATAATATATGCAAGAACTATTTATAGGTGTGTCTAGCTAAAGGTAAAAAAAAGTATGATCATGCTGAATCATAGAGTTACTATTGCTGAATCATGTCAGGCGTTTGTCGAATCATAGTTTATTTATTGTTGAATCACAGAATAGTTACTACTGAATAGTTCGAATCACTGATATTGGTTACTGAATCAAATTTATTTTTTTGGTCAACGAACATGGGTAACTACCCTAACACATTAATATCACTACCAACAATATGAAACAAGCACTTGCAATTTGCAAGAGGCTAAATTAAAAAATCATCATTGAACCAACAACACACTGAAACCGGCAGTACGCACGTTTTCAAGACGTATTCACGATAACTTTCTCAGTTCAGATGTGCTTGCAATATCATCGGATTCATCCGTTGAATACATATCTACAAGTTCCATCGCTTGATCGCCGTCCGCCATTACGATTAACCGCAACTAAATAAGTAATACAATCACTTATAGATTGCTCCTGAGCTTCGTCACTTGGATCCTTGTTCAATATAACTCCCAAATTCGACACCAGGAATCGTTTGCGAGATGGTTTATTGTAGGAAAATATGGACCGATTGAAGAATACTCGATATCATAAGATCTGCACGTATAAGCTTTCTTTTGCGATGAAGATTTAACAATACGTGATTCTCAATCAAAAAATAAGAAGTAATTGAAATGATTTTGGTTGATAGTAAACAATACATGATATTGTATGATATGCACGTATCCACTTTCTTTTTGGATGAAGATTTAGCAATCCTTGATACAGTCTCCAAACGTGAACAATAATTGAAACGATTTTGCTTACTAGTTTCCTAAAATGATGGAGTTTGATACGTGCAAAAAAAACTGCCCATAATTAATGTATTTAAATTACAAGAAATTAAATAAAAGAATCAAATTAGAAAAGACTAAAATACCCTTTGACCTAAAAATGAAATGAATGGCCAGGATTCCTTCTCCTCCTTCTCCATGAAATTTTCCTTCTTTTTAGATCCTCCAACTATATATATATATATATATATATATATATATATATATATATATATATATATATATATATATATATATATATATATATATATATATATATATCATACACATTATAATATGGTCCCAATACTCTATATTACTTGTATAATACATTGTTTCACTTTACTTATACCTTATTTAGTAAAAATCAAAATTCTGGAAAAATTGAAGAGGAGCCACCGGCTCCCATATGGTCCCGTCGGGTCCTCACCATGAACAGCCGGCTCCACAGCCAACCATCCGGGTGATTTAAATTTGTGTGCTAACAGAAGCTTATGGCCGTTAAAAGATTGGAGGAGCCTCCGGTTTGCCTCTTGAGCAGCCAGGTTCTTAGGGAATCCGCTGGATACCCTTGGTATCCGTCGGGTAACATTGGTTTGACAGCAATATCAGTCTGCAACTATTTTATACCAAAAACCGAACTTCAAACTCGCATATCTTTCAAACAATAACACATGAACACATAAAAATTTGCAGACACGAGTATCTTGACCAAATAAACATTTCCCTTTTCGTACTTTTTCAAATTTCGCGTTTTATCAAGATTTGGACCGTTGACTCCTTTTCGGCCATTTTTAACCAAAATCTTTACACACTAACTTTCAAACCACAAGGATTCTGACCTTGGACATTTGACCACTTCTTTACCATCACCAATAGGACTTATTGGTTGAAAAACATTTAACCTTCAACTAATCTAACTCAATTTGACTCGTTCTCTCATTGGTGACCCTTTTGGACACCGAAACGACCCGATTGGGTCTTTGACCATATGGACCCCATTTCTTCTCACTTTTCACCCAATTGACTTATTTAAGTCAAGATAACTCATTAGCATAAAAATTTGACCATGAATTTCACAAATGAAACTTTTGACTTTCATGAAATAAACTTTCTCATTTATCATAATTTTCACATTCTTTTTATATATTCAACGTATAACATACAAGTCTCACCATACATTAACTTTGACTTTTAACAAAACATCAAACATCATTCAAAACTCATAAGTGAGACTTAACATCCTTTCAAAAACATCAAACTACATGTCATTTACTTTACAAAGGGGGTGTAATCACTATCATGAGCATGATAAGAAGGGATAAGCTTGTTACCGAACCGTATAACAAGCACCACCACTAGCTTCACACGTGTCCCTTTCCCGTGTCTCCCTTATTAACACTTGGCTCACCTACATCATTGTAAACATAACACGTAAGCAATTACTTAATAAGTAATGGAAGCTCATAATATAACATAAACATCATCACATAAGGATCCTTAATCATCATCATGTTAATTACTAAGAATTAACATTCATACCAAGCTAATGATCATGATTCATTACTTGGAAACCGTCAAGCTAATGAGAATCTCATTACTTGACTCTACATAACATATCCATCTACTTACCTTTATCTTGATAAAGCAATTTACTTGAAATAACTTCTCTTTCTTGTTCACCTAAATACATAAACACATAACATAATCATTTAACATAACACTTTACCATATTATATACCTATTCATAATTTCTCAATTACCCACTACTATATGATTATAACTTTCTAAATCAAACTAACACGAATTAACTAACATACATGAACTTTCACTAATCTAGGGTTTATAAAATACAAACCCTAACATCAATTGAGCTAGTAGAGGGATCAAACATACCTTAAAGATGGTTAATTAAAGATTACAAGCTCTAAATCACTATAATTATAGCTCAATTTCTGACTTCTCTTCTTGGCTCCTCTTTCACGACATATACACACATATACGTACTGAGTTTCTGTATCTGAAACTAATTAGAAACCTGTAGGGAGTATTTATTTACTCACTTTATATCTTACTCCCCTCAAGTATACTTAATGACACTTTTAATCCTTCTAATTAGATTTCTTTAACCTAGTTAGTCTCATTAACCGATTTCTAACAACTTGTTACATTTAGGCACATTACACATTTAACATATTCTATACATAAAAACTTATACTATATAACTTAGACATTAAACATATTATATCATTTAAAACTTACGAGTTTTAGGGGCGTTACATATAAGTAGGGAGAAAACCAAAGCAAATAACAATACTTACGTGCATCAACCGTCCGTGATAGAAAAATGAACCAGTTTTGCACATATTTAATCAGAATTATACATAAACCAAAAATACAAAGGTAATGTTTTATAACATCGCTTGATCTCGCTTAATGTATTGCTTGACTTCCATTCCGAGCGCTTTATTTTTTGCCGTTAACTATCAAACCACATATTTGTTTTATATTGTTAAACACATAACTAAAAATAAAGTATAGCTTCAATAAGATAAGATAAAATTGAGTAACATAAGGATTCATAGTATTATGAATCACTAAAGACCGAACATTCGTAAAAAAAGAAAGATATAATAACATTGATCACTGAGTTTTTAAACAATTCAATGCGACAATATTTCTCGTAATGAGCATGTCGATGTTCGTTTTAATCGATTAGACAATATACTTGCTTTTCTGAGACTTTCTTAGTTTTTTCAACTTCTTCCTTCATTATTTCCTCAAGAGCTAACCAATCGTCAGCGTAGTCCTGTAAATGAATTTATTATTTATGGTGAAAAATTAAACTAATGCAAGAGAGCCAAAAAATGTATTACCTTTTTCTATTCGTACATTTCACTCATGAGAAAACAATGATCTTCTACTTTATAAATCTCTTCAAATATTTTGTCCATTTCAGCAAAGTCCTACAAACAGAGAGGATGATGTGTAACGTATCACGTTGAATAAACAAAGGGGACACAAGGGAAATAAGTAGTACCATTTCAATTTCCGAATCTACAAGGACCGTTTGGTTTAAATACTTTGACTCAGTGGTGTTGTTTTGGCGCTTGCAGGATTTGGTTTCCATTGTATTCTAAAAAAATATGGAGAATCTCTTTATAAAAGTCTGTATATAATATAAAACACAAATTTTTTTTAAAAGTGTCATACTATTTCATCTTCCGAATCATCCAGAATAATAATTTCTTTTTCATCTGATTTTCCAGTAGTTTTTCCCTCCATAGATGTTTCATTAGCCTGCAAAATGGTTGAATTACATATATTTGTTGATAAGTAAGTTGAATGTTAAAATAATAAAATAACCATGATAAGAGTGTATATGGTACCTTGCTTTGGGTAGCCATGATGTTGGATGCCAAAATACGTGTAATGAGTAGACGACTTGTTTAGACTGAGCAAGGCATATAATTTATAATGGTCATAAGGGTTAATGAGCAAAAGTAGTTAATGCATTCTCTAAATGAATTTTTTATTTTCATATAATTGAAAATGATTTGGTTGTTTTATGATTTAGATTTTATTCAATGGTACTTGGTCATTGGCAAGATACATCTGGAGTTTTCATTTTTTTCAACGTGATACGTTACTCGTCCCCTTTGTTAAATGTGAATGATTAATTTAGTAACTGTTGCAACATATTTATGTTAAGTATTTGAGGGCTAGTACATAATTTTAAGACAATGTTAATTTTATAGTTGGAGTTCGAGGGTGGATTGTAGGCCATGGAGGATGTTACCTCTCTTTACAAAGGTAGATATTTTTCTTTCTGGTGGTTCTAGTCATTCCGTTGTTCATATTTTCAGGGAACGTAATTTAGAAGCTGATAAGTTGGCAAAAAAAGGGTGTTGATCGTGATGGTCCTCTTGTGGTTTGGTATCCCAATGGTTAAGTGCTCTATAATTTTGGTGGTGTTTTTGTTTTCTTCTATGTCATAGGATTGAGTAGCTTCTTGTTCTTTTGTTGTTGTTCTCATGGTTGTAATACTCAGCTATTATAGAGTTATTTATATAATGAGCATACTATTTCAAAGAAAAAAATAAGTAAAGTTTGGGCTATTGCAAGGTTAGGTTAATGAGATTCGTCATGGATCCTGATGCAAAGAAACATGGGTTGATATGTGTTCTTAGTTGATTAACTTGTATTTGAAGTGGCAAAGATATGTTTAAACGGGTAGCTTTTTGGGCAATTTATGTGGTGTATGTTAGTTTTAACATTATGGTTTTGGTTTCCGTATATGTAATGTTGACTTAGTAGCTTATTAGCTTGTTTTAGTTAATTTAATGTTGGTAATCTCTCTTTACTATTATTAGAGGCATTGATTTGCCTAATCACCTATGAATTAGCTTGGCCAATTTATAAATAAGTCTCACTTTGATTACCCAATTAATCTCTACGTTTATTAGCCAATTACCTTAATACCCCTTTTAAATAACAAAACACGAAATCAATGATACATAATCTGGCGCCTTACATTTTGAACTTGAAATTTGAATTTCAAAACATTCAGAGGTTCATAATGGGAAATATTAGCTATTGATGGTAAGAAATAAAGTGTATTATTTGTTTCCTTCTATTAGGCACTTTCCCTTAATCAATATCATCTCCCTACAGGACTACAAATTGCACTAATGTTTGTTGTGTATCTCTTCCACCGTTCCAAAACGAATCCACAGAAAATTAACCCATCTCCAATGGCCGCCGAAGTTGTTTTCACAACACTAAATGAAATCAACAACAAAAATGGAAACAAGAAGCTTGATGCAACTTACTAAGAAGGTCAACAGAAGTATGAAGCTTGCTCTATTATTCTTTTCTTTTCGTTTAGTATTTGTTCTTTGTTAAGTACGTGTTTATTCTTTCATCATGTTGTGTTATTAATAATTGATGATTAAAGTTTTTATGCTAAGAAAAATCGGTTTTATCTGCAGGTTTTTGTATACAAGTCAAAATTACATGTTTTTCTTTTTCAACAATTCAAGAGTATGTTACCATCTCTCAACTTTTCTTTATAATGTTCTGATTGTTAATACTATTTTGATTTTTAATGTAAGTTTGTTGATTAGGAGAAAATCTCATATATTTTAGTAGCTTATTTTTCAATTTTAGGGTTTTGATTTTGCAGATAATTTATTGTTTAACCCTTGAATTTGCTATTGATTTGATTTCCCAACACATTTACAACTGGTGTTCATCACTTTACTGTATTATGCTTGATTGCTATTTAATGATATTTTTTCCTTGGTTGTAGGTAGTATAGTTTTATGTAATTATACAACACATTTTTTCTTTTTTCTTTTTTCCTTGTTTTCTTACGGATAGCACATTTGTGAGCAGTTTAACTGAATGGATCCACCGTAGCATCCTTTCCCTATACACACGTACGTCATACAAATCTGCATGGGCATGGATGAATTTATTTGGACATGTTTGAGCTACTGGATTTATTCTTATAATATCCCGATATAAATCTTCAATCTTTCTCGAGCTGAGCTCCGGCCTACATAATGATGCTTGCCAAACTATCAAACTAAGTTTAAAAGTCTTCGAATTGAGCTCTATTGCATTCTCAGGTACTATCATTTGTGTGATCGGTAACCTAATAGTCCTTGCTTGAACTGTTGTGCAGGTTTTTCGTTGTAGTTCGATTACCTGTGGTGTAACATCCTTCCTAAGTGTCGCACCCAAAACACGTGGCAGCGGAAACATGAGGTGTCACGGGGGCGCCGACCAAATCAAATATCACAACACAAAGATTAAAGCAAACGACCTCTATATGAGACGTTTGAAAATGTTACATTACCATAATTCAAATGTTTACAAAATATCTGGAGTTCGCATCAACCGTTAAGAGATTTCTAGTACATTACTGAATATACAAAATATAGCTAAATGCAATCTAGTCTCTTGATGTTTGAAAACCATGCGACTCGAGCTAAGCTTTCCATAAGCTTCCTACTGCGGCGGGTTACCTGAGAAATACATACTAAAAGGTCAACATAAAGTTGGTGAGTCCATAGGTTTGTAAACAGTCGTTTAGTTATGATCCACAAGATTTTAAGTTGTATCATTCAAAAATGACAGTTAAAAGTATCGTTAGCCAACGATAAGTAAAAGTATTGCATAAAGCATTATAAATATACCATTTGCAATGAGTCTCATAGTCGAGCTTAACGTTGTTTGCCTCATGTAAGTGTACTAATCCGATACACATCTAAATCACAAATAATATTGCATCCATGGGTTGACTAGCGCGACTAGTCAGGCTGGAGATTGTCAATCCCCGATAGTTCTATCCAATAATATTCACGCACAAATTTTAACGACTATGATGGTTAGAGGACTTTAGTGGATTAATCAGGTCTCATGCAATCCGTATAAAAAGTTGTTACAGTACTTGTGATCATAAAAGCAGTTGTATAAAACAGTTGTATGTATTCTCACCCCAGTTAGAAAACAGTAAAAAGGGGCTATGAAACTCACCAGAGTTAAGCAGGTAGCAAGCAATAATTAAATAGCAAGAAAAGTCCAAAGCGCAACCTTCTAACGTCCTAAACGTATAAGGTTGTGTAAGTAGATGTCTTATAAGACCATCTATAGCGATTGTATAAGTGGGGGTCAATGTCCACTTAAGCCAATCGTGTAGGTGGAGGGTTAATGTCCACCTAGAGCTAGTTCATCAACTAGTATGTCCAAATAAGTTGTTCAAGTTCGTTTATCAAAAACGTGTATGACCCGTTGGTGAAAGTTTGTAATAATAATTCATTTAGACATTATTATCAAGTTTGTTTTGTTGTATACTATTCAGTAGTACAAATCATGTGTTGCAAATAGATTATTTTAGTTTGTATAAGCCTTAAACTGTAGGTCAAAGTTGGTCAACTCGTTGGTCAAAGATGGTCAAACCTGGTCAAACTTGGTCAAACCTGGTCAACTGGTCAAACCTGGTCAAACTAGTCAAACTGGTCAAACCTGGTCAAACTGGTTAAGGTTGGTCAAACTATGAGTCACTTCTCAATTTATAGAGTCACTTCCAATTTATGAGTCACTTATAGAGTCACTTCTGATTTTATGAGTCACTTCTCAATTTATGAGTCACTTCTGATTTTATGAGTCACTTCTCAATTTATATGTCGGTTTCTAATTCGGGAAGCTTTCTAAGTTTAGTTTTTGGTCCAAGTTACTAACTAAGTCACCCAAACCCATTTTTGTTACCACTTTCCAAAAATAGTAAGTTTTGTCGTTTTTAGAAACCGAGCCGTTTTTGTTGACTTGGTCAAACCGACTCGGTTTAACCCGAAACTTTTACACAACCCATATATCAGTTTATACAGTCCAAATAATTTGTCGGTTCGTGTTGGCGTTCTCCCGAAGTGTCGGTTTTTAACATGCAACTTAAGATATCAAGATTTCATAATTTTCGACTTTTGTCGGTTTGGTTCGCCATTTAATTTCTACCACTTCTGGTCCAAATCAAGTCTCACAAATTTTTCCTACTGATTATCAAGATTTCAGGTCTAACATATAATTTTTACAGAAACTATAGTGTCCATTTACATATTTAAATAAATTCGATAAGGAACCGAACTCGGTTTTCGAAAACTTTCAGACCAGACTCAAAGATCAGATTATAGTCAAAAATACGTACGGATCTGGAAAAAGTGTAAAACACGAAAGTTGTAGATCTTTTCAATACGCAACTTTTAGAAAAAAATTTGTTATCTAATTCTTAGTAAAACTCAAGTTACGACCATTTTTGTAAGCTGTGTTTTTGAAGACAGAATCAGTCACTTTATATGTGTGTTATAAAAACGTATTTTAGCAAGATATTTGGACCTAATCTTGTTGGATGAGCTTTATAACATCATAATCAGTAGTATGAAAGTAAGAAAGGGGTTTCCTTACAATGAAAGTGATGATGAACAAGTGATGATGAAGAAGATGATGGAGCTTGAGCTTGAAACCCTTGAAAAGCTTGGAGAAATTGGTGGTGATGCTTGGTGGTTTAGTGGTTGTTTTAGGTAGAGTTCTTGGCTGATTGTTTCTGGAGTTTTAGTGAGAGGAAATGCTAGAGAGATGATTGAGAGAAAATGGGTGTAATGTTTGAGTGCAAGAATGAAAGGATGCATGAGGTGTGGATGGTTGTAGTGTTCAAGAGTAATGATCACCTTTCATGGATCAAGAGTGGAGGAAGGGAGGGGTGGCACATGGGGTGGCCGGCCCCCATGTGGTCCCACCAAGGGTATTTTGGTCATTTTACTTTTCCCGATTTAATTCGTTGCGTTTCCCGTTCGTTTACCCAATTGTTTAGACGTTTATTTATACGTTAAACGTTTTATACACACATTTAAGTAACGGTTTAAATTCCGATATTTTCAATTGAAATATTTTATCTAGATACTTGAAAATATTTATAAAAATGTTCCGTTAGTTTATCGATCTCGATTTGCATGCACGTTTTACGGAGATTAAATCGCGTAGCGTTTTAAATAGACGTTTTTCATTGACGAACTATTATATGATGTTTTCAATAATAATTTCATACCAAATAATATATTTTAAATTATTAAAACATATTTTGACTTTCGTTTGATTGTCGGGCGCGTTCCGCGCGTTTTCGTTGCGTTTGAGACGTTTTAGCCAAAACGTCTAGGTTTTTCGTGTATTATTTTAACAAAATTATAATAAGTGATAAATAACTTCTAATAATGGATTAAAGTTATTTATAAAAAGGTTTTCACCAACGTCGTATAGTCTGTCGGACTCCGTCCGGTTGTTTCGCACAATTTCACCAAATTGCGTAAGCGTAATACAAAATAATTATGGAAGTGTTTATTCACATAAATATACAAATAGTTACAAGTAATTACAAGTATTTAGCCTAATACTAAACTAAACACACGTAATTAAGGTTTCTAACAGGTTAATCAGTAACCCTAAATCGTCGGGTGTCACATTCTCCCCCTGTTAGTAGAATTTCATCCCGAAATTAGTTCGTTGCCGCAGTCTGAGGGGTATCTAAAAATAGATGTGGGTGTTTCAGTCGCATTTGGTCTTCCCGTTCCCAAGTGAATTCAAGACCGTGCCTAGAATTCCACTGGACTTTAACGATGGGAATACGACTTTGTTTCAAGCGTTTGACCTCACGGTCCATGATTTCTATCGACTCTTCGATGAAATGGAGTTTATCATCTATGTGGATTTCATCGAGCGGGATTACAAGCGTCTCATCAGACAGACATTTCTTCAAGTTAGAAATGTGAAATGTGTTGTGCACGCTACTGAGTTGGGGCGGTAGCTGCAGTCGATATGCCACCGGACCAATTCTTTCAAGAATCTCAAAAGGTCCGATGTACCTAGGGTTTAGTTTACCGCGTTTACCAAAACGAATGACACCTTTCCAAGGTGACACTTTTAGAAGTACTTTGTCTCCGACCTGAAACTCGAGGGGTTTGCTTCTCACGTCAGCGTAACTCTCCTGACGATCACGTGCGGCTTTCAGCCGGTTTTGGATGGTCATGATTTTCTCGGTCGTTTCATTGATGATTTCAGGACCGGTGTGTTGGCTATCGCCGATTTCGGTCCAACAAATGGGTGATCGGCACTTTCTACCATAAAGTGCCTCGAAGGGTGCAGCACCAATGCTGGTGTGGTAACTGTTGTTGTAGGAGAACTCACACAAAGGTAGGTGGTTTTCCCAGTTTTTGCCGAAGTCAACTACATACTCGCGCAGCATATCTTCTAAAGTTTAGATGGTTCGTTCACTTTGACCATCAGTTTGTGGGTGATAAGCGGTACTCATATCCAGACGAGTACCGAGAGCTTTCTGAAGTGTTTGCTAAAATCGAGAGGTGAAGCGGCTATCTCTATCGGAGATGATCGAGATGGGTATGTCGTGTCGTGCTACAACCTCTTTGATGTAGATGCGAGCCAAGCGCTCCATCTTGTCGGTTTCCTTGATAGCTAGGAAATGGGCAGATTTCATGAGACGATCAACGATCACCCAAATGGTATCGCAGCCGCTCGGTGTTTTCGGTAGTTTGGTGATGAAGTCCATGGTTATGTTTTCCCATTTCCATTGAGGTATTTCGGGTTGTTGTAGCAACCCGGAGGGTTTCTGGTATTCGACCTTAACCTTGGCGCAGGTTAAACATTTGCTAACATAAGTGGCGATGTCAACTTTCATGTTGGGCCACCAATACCATTGTTTGATGTCGTGATACATCTTGTCGGAACCCGGATGTATGGAGTATCGAGATTTGTGAGATTCATCCATCACCAAATCTCGTAGGTTACCAAAGTTTGGTAACTAGATTCGGTTAGAGAAGTATCGGGTTCCATCGGGTTTGATTTCGAATTGTTTGTCCATGCCTCGCAAGGCCTCGTTTTTTATGTTTTTCTCGTTGAGCGCTTCGAGTTGAGTGGAATGGATTTGAGAAAAAAGATCGTTGTGGATGGTTAAACCAAGGGCTCGAACTCGAAGGGGTTTCACTCGTTCTTTTCGGCTTAGGGCATCGGCAACAACGTTAGCCTTACCCGGGTGGTATCGGATTTCACAGTCATAGTCACTAAGTAACTCGACCCAACGACGTTGTCTCATGTTTAGGTCCTTCTGATCAAAGATATATTGAAGGCTTTTGTGGTCAGTGAAGATAGTACATTTTGTACCATACAGGTAGTGTCTCTAGATTTTGAGTGCAAAAACTACAGCTCCCAATTCAAGGTCATGTGTGGTGTAGTTCTTTTCGTGGATTTTCAGTTGTCGTGAGGCATAGGTGATGACTTTTTCACGTTGCATTAACACACAACCTAGTCCTTGGTGTGAGGCGTCGCAGTAAACTACGAAATCATCGGTGCCTTCGGGTAAGGACAGGATTGGTGCACTGCAGAGTTTCTATTTCAGAAGTTGGAAGGCTGACTCTTGTCTATCGGTCCAATCGAATTTCTTATCTTTCTGAGTCAGTGAGGTTAAAGGTAGGGCTATTTTGGAGAAGTTCTCAATGAATCGCCGGTAATACCCAGCAAGACCTAAGAATTGTCGTACCTCGGTTGGAGTAGTAGGTGCTTTCCAGCACTTGACGGCCTCGATCTTGGCTGGATCAACATGTATCCCTCGACTGTCAACGACATGCCCTAGGAACTGTACTGTTCGCATCCAGAACTCACACTTGGAGAACTTGGCGTATAACTCCTCGTGTCTGAGTAATTCCAAGATAGTTTTGAGGTGTTGGCCATCTTCGGTTTCGTTGCGAGAGTAGATCAAGATGTCATCAATGAACACAATGACAAACTTATCTAGATATGGTTTGCACACCCGATTCATAAGGTCCATGAATACAGCCGGTGCGTTGGTTAAGCCAAAAGGCATCAATTGGAATTCGTAATGCCCGTAGCGGGTTCGGAAGGAGGTTTTCGGGATATCGGCGTCTCGAACGCGGAGTTGGTGATAGCCAGACCGAAGGTCGATCTTTGAGTAAAAGCTTGAACCTTGAAGTTGGTCAAATAAGTCATCGATTCTAGGAAGTGGGTATCGGTTCTTGATGGTAAGTTTGTTCAGTTCACGGTAATCGATACACATTCTGAAGGATCCGTCCTTCTTTTTAACGAATAGGACCGGAGCTCCCCAAGGTGAAGAACTCGGTCGAATGAATCCCTTGTCCAGGAGTTCCTGTAATTGGGTGGACAACTACTGCAACTCGAATGGGGCTAATCTGTATGGGGCTCGTGCCACGGGTGCAGCACCGGGCATAAGGTCGATTTGGAATTTGACTTGTCTAGGCGGGGGAAGGCCTGGCAAGTCTTCGAGAAAGACTTCTGGAAAGTCTTGGACGATAGGCACATCCTCAAGTCGCTTTTCAGCCGACTTCTTTTCGGTTACATGAGCGAGGATTGCCGGGTACCCTTTCCTCAGGTACTTTTGAGTTTTCATACAAGAGATGATGTTCAGGTTTTGCCTACCAGTCTCCCCCTGTATGATCAAGGTTCCACCGGTAGCGAGAGGTATACGCACGATCTTCTCGAAACAGACAATTTCAGCACGATGCTTGGACAACCAGTCCATGCCTACGATGACATCGAAGCTTCCGATTTCAACAGGGATGAGGTTTATGGGGAAAAGTTCGTTGGCGAGGTTTAGAGTGCAATTAGGTATCACACTATTGGCCTCTATCAGTTTGCCATTTGCTAATTCTACTGTGAACTTAGCATCTAAGGCAGTGGGAGTAATGTTGAGTAACGGACAAAACTCATCAGATATGAAACTTTTATCAGCACCAGTATCGAATAAAACTGAAACGGTTAGATCGTTGAGGAGAAACATACCCGTAACAACGTTGGGATCTTGACGGGCCTCTCCATCATTGAGTACAAAAGCTCGACCGCGAGGGTTGTTGTTATTATTGTTGTTCCTGTTGTTGTTGTTGTTTCGTTTCGGGCAATTATTCCTGAAATGGGCAGTGCTACCACACTCGAAATAAGCCTTTGGTGCATTTGGGGTTGGTATTTGAGTTGGGGGTTCGGCAATCTTTAGCTAGATGTCCCTGCCGTTTGTACTTGGTACAGATGCAGGGGCCTTCGTGATGTAGAGTGCACTTGGAATAATAAGGTTTGCTCCCAACATACCCTTTCTTGTCCCCCAACCCTGAACCGGAGGTGTAGGCATTAACAGTCTCGGCCTTCATGGTTTGCTGCTGCTGCTAATTGTTGTTATTCCTGGACCATTTCCGTTTGTTATCCCCGGTGGATTTCACTGTGGGTGTCCCACGGCGGACGATCTGAGCCATAAGCTCGTGTGCCATGCGGACGGCACTCTGGATGGTCCCGGGTTTGGAAGAGATGACATTGCCTTGGATGGAATCAGGTAGCCCCCAAATGTATCTTTTGACACGTTTGGATTCAGGGTCCACCATGGATGGACAAAGGAGAGCAAGCTGGTGAAATCTGGTTGTGTAGCCAGTAATGTCGTTTCCTTGAACTGTGAAGTTCCAGAATTCATGTTCGAGCTATTGGAGTTGCTCGCGTGGACAGTATTCTTCCCTTAGCAAGTTTTTGAGTTCATCCCAAGACATTTGATAGGCAGCATCAATACCATGGGTTTGGGCGTATGAGTTCCAGAAGGTGAGTGCACCCTCAGCTAGAGTGTAGGTAGAGAATTTGACTTTGTTCTCTTCTTGGCAGTTACCTCCATTTTCTCAATCCATCGCATGAGACCGACAGCTCCTTCGGTTCCTTTGAAATGGAGATGTTTACAATTCATGAAATCTTTGTGGGTGCAGGGCTTTGGCACAGGTGGGTTGTTGCCTGCCCCTCCAGGGTTTCCTTGGTTTGGATTGGGATTGTTTCTGGCAGCTTCTAGGGCTGCTTGAACCCTCTGATTGATTAGTCTTTCGATATTAGCGGAGCTCATTTGACGTTTTGGTGCCATGATTCTAAAAGAAAGAAAATAAGAGGCACATAAGATTTCGTTGAGCAAGATCTAAAGTTATTGCAGATGCATAAAAGAGAGTATGATAAGTATGCCGGGCATTGTTACATCCGGACTTAATACGAGAGTTTACAAAAGCTAACTAGTTGAGCACATCCTGCCTCAATAGGTTACAAAATAGAGTATCGTACTAATCTAATCCTGACGTGGATTCGGTGGTGGATTTGATGGAGGGAGTAGTGTGATGACTCGTTCCATATTTACAGTAAGTCGGCCAATCATTCCGACAGCTTCTCCCAGTTGTCGCTCTAGCAAGCGCACATAGTCCTCAGTTTCTCGTTGTAACACCTGCTAAACTAGGATAATTAATTTTGCCTAATTACTTGTAACTGGTTGTAATTAGTATGTAATAGGACTAATTGCAGACTCTATTTGTATATATATAAGGTGAATTATATATATATGTGTGTACATACGCGATTTGGATTAATCGTACGAATTAACCGGACGGAGTCCGACACAGTTACTTGGACGTTGGTGACAGAAACTTACCTAAATAATGAGAACGTATTTTATTATATAAAATACTCAGCGAACAAACATTATTTATAATACCGCGACGACAATTTAAATAATTTAACATATATGTATTAAACGCGAGTTAAGAATTTTAATACTTCGACAAATGTTTTTATAATTAATTTCAAGGTATTTCATTAAAACATTTTCCCGTCACCTTTTAAAAATATAACTGCTTGATATAACGTTTAAACGACGGGGGAAACGAACACCACACGGAACGCGGGGCGAGAACTGGAAAAGTGGGGATAACCCCACCTCCCACTCATTCTTTTTCTCATTTCTCTTTTCTTTCTATCTCTCACCTCTATCTTTTCTTTCTTTTCACCAAAACACCCAAACCCTTTAAAATCGCAAATACTACCACCAAACGCACGCGAAACATACTACCCTTTTGGAAGAAAACGACCACCACATCACGATCTATCACGCTATCTTTCCGGATTTTCATTTCGGCATTTCGTAAGTTTCCGACAAAACCCGAAACTCTCCGTTTTTACTCATTTTTACGTTTTTATAGTTTATATATGCTTAAAATGTCCAAAAATGGGTTGGGTAAAAGATTTGGACCGAACGGAAGCTTTTCGACCGATTTTCCGGCCACCATATTCCGATCAGACCGCTACGTCGCAGAGACGCTGGACTATCTGCGACGTAGCTCAAAACGTCGCATTTTGTGGCCAACGTCGCATTTAGCGACGTCGCGGCCTACGTCGCACAAATATCCCAACGTCGCACTAGCGACGCAGCCTATTACGTCGCATTAACTTGCGGACGTCGCACATAGCGACGTAGACTTTTACGTCGCAAACCGAATCTACGTCGCATTGATTTGCGAAGGTCGCATCATGCGACGTACCTCCCTACGTCGCACCCTACGTCGCATGCTACGTCGCATGCTACGTCGCACAAACCAGAACCTTGAAAAGTCAGATTTTTACTAAGTGTCGAACTTACACAACTTCAAATACTTATGTCATACGACTTAACAAACGTCATAGAACATACTTTCTATTACAATTACACTAAATTGCGTTATAAATGATGACACTTTGAATCATTATTACCAACCGTCACCAACGGGCCATATTTGTTTTCAAACTACAAACGGATTACTAAACAAACACTTGGACATAATGAGTTGTGTAAACAACTAGCCTAGATGGTCTTGCGAGACATCTACTTACTTAACTTTATATGATTAGGCATTTGAAGGTTACGGGTTCGGAGAACCTACAGTTGATATTACTTACTCGTTTATTGATATAAACGTACTTGCAAAGACTCAGGTGAGTCTTACGGCCCCACTTTTACTGCTTTATCTTATTGGGGGAGATACATGCTACTGATTTTTCCTGAACACAAGTACTAAACTGATTTCTATACCAAACGGAATTGCATGAGTTAATTACCATTTACAGAAGTCTCTCCATCATATATCGTTAGTTATGGACTTAAGCGCGAACAGTAGTTAATGGATCCATTAGGGAAATGACCCTCCCCACCCGGGGCAGTAGCGCTGCCACGTACCGATTTACACGTATAAACGGGTGACAACTTATTCGTTACTGATGCTTGCTCACTTACGAGCATGTCACGGGAGCAAACATATTATTTACGGGTTAAGCTTCGATTATGAGCCTCATGGCAACGGTATAAACTTATTTATTTTACGATTGCTGGATTGCAATGGCTGATTTTACGCCTACGGGCACTACTAATGAAATCTCGTGTTCAAAGCCGATATTATTTACAAACCTGTGAGATTCACCAACCTTTTTGGTTGACTCTTTTTAGCATGTTTTCTCAGGTACCCGGATGGAGTAGGATTACTCCAGGATTTTAGCTAGAGTCGCATGATTTCAACACAACTGCATTAACGGAGATTCTTAGCATTATCTTTTGTATATTACGATTATGTAATAGAATCTCCCGCTATACGCGTGGACTCTAGGGGAAACTACATTTTGTATACGAAAACACTAAGTTTTCAAACATTATATCTATGAAATGTAACTAATTTACAAAACGTCTCATTTAGAGGTCGTTTGCTGTATATCTTGTGCTTGGTATATTGATTAGTAACACCCATGTATGCTTCCGCAAAACAGTGAATTTCGGGGGTGTTACAGATTGGTATCAGAGCCTAAGGTTATAGCGAACTAGGTTGCATTTAGTGGGCCTAGACTATGACCATTAGGCAGTATTTCCTTATTAGACTTGATTGGTTCAGGAATTACATCATACGACTTTAATTTAACATAGCCTGATCAACTATGTACAATTAAGGAAAGATGATGTGAGGTCTGAAATGGTTATGTCAAACAGGAATGCGTTAGTAGACTCTGACCACGAGAGAACCGAGACTCTTACTTGTTATGTGCTAGACATACTCTAGGCTATTATGTGATATACGAGTATATACATACATAGGCCTCACTCGCTGACTATACTACTAGGCTATTATATATATATGAATAGGCCTCGCACGTAAACACACTCGCTATAGAGATAGCCGACGATTCTCTGGTGACACTTACGAAATTCTCTCTGCGGTTTGCATCGACCATGACCGACTTGATTACCGTCACACCACCTTGTGGCGCACTCTAATGATTTTAGGAAAATCACATCTAACACCCGGAAGCAACGTACTTCCAAGGACTAAAATCCTCTCTCTGTCATTTCTATAGAACTCAAAGACGCGAATTCCCAAATGGACGACCACATGTCTGATATTGACCAAGTCCACGAGGAACAAATCCAGTACACGTATCTCGATGAGGACATCGTACCAGAAGAAGAAATCATGCTGGAGGGAAACGAAAATCAGAATTTCGAAATGACTGGCATCGACATAGAAGAATATGAAAGAGTGCGAGATCAGGCCGTGGGACTTGACGGCCGAAAATTGGGCACTTAAGCGTAAGTGCATAGACTATGAACAAAGATTGAGAATCTCAAACCGATCTGTCCCTACACGAATCAAAGATAAGATCCGTTACTGGAAGAAAGTGGCCACCAACCTAACCCGTAGGACCAAAACATGGATCAAACGTTTGGGCAGGAAATCAACGGAGGAGACTAAGTACCGCTCCACGACTCAAAGATACAGGGACATGCTCGAGGCACGCTACCACCCACACGACCTGAACCTGGAGTCGGAAGACGAATCCGAAAGCCAGGAACCGTAACTAAGAATGAACCAACCGACTAGCAGAAACTGTGGACCGCCTTGGCACGCTATGGAACAAATTAATCTACATTAAGAATAGTGTAGTTTTTGTCTTGTAATCTATCTCGTAATCTAGGGACTATCTAGCACTACTCTATAAACTAGTCGGATGTAACCATTCCCGGCACCCTTGTAATATCTCTGTAGGATGTAACTTTTGAACTCACTTTATCTATCAGATATCCTTTGTTATCTCAACTCACATTAATTGTCATTTTCCATGTTGATGTTATGTATTACTGCTTTTATACATGTACATCTGTGACAATTACCAGCTCATACAAAATCTCATGTATCTTCATTTCTTTTATTGAAGAATCATGCCGCCAAAGACACGACCGTACACCGATGCCCAGATCACCTCCCTTATAACCCAGGCTGTTACTGAAGCCTTGGCTCGGAATACTCCACCAAATTCCTCGAGAAACAGCGATGCCGCTGAAACCACTACTGCTAAACCTTGTTCTTACAAGGACTTCCAGAACTGCAAACCTCTAAACTTTGCAGGTACCGAGGGAGCTATCGGTCTAGTACGCTGGATCGAGAAAGTTGAGTCTGTATTTCTTATCTGCAACTGTGCGGAGGGAGATAAGGTTAAGTTCTCCGTTAGTACTTTTACTGACACCGCACTCACCTGGTGGAACACTTATGCCCAGACTGTGAGTGTTGCTACTGCTTACCAACTCCCGTGGGAGGAGTTGAAGAAGATGTTGAGGGGTGAGTATTGCCCCAGGGATGAATTGAAACAACTAGAAGTGGAATTTTGGAACCATAAGATGCAAGGTAATGATATCACCGGCTACACCAACCGTTTCCACCAACTGGCACTTCTGTGCCCAACCATGGTCGATCCTGAGTACAAGAGGATCGAGAAATTTGTTGATGGTCTTCCTGAGAGACTCCAAGACCTGGTAACTTCTTCCAAACCGGGTACAATTCAGAGCGCCATCCGTATGGCCCATGAACTAACGGCAAATTCTGTCCGCCGTGGTACAACTGCAACCCCATCTGCAAACAACAAACGCAAGTGGGAAGGTAACCCTAACTCATCCAACCAAACCTCCAACAAAAAGCCTGAGTACATTAAGGCTTATTCATCGGGAACTTCGGAGAAGAAAGGGTACAGCGGGAGCAGACCCTACTGTCCCAAATGCAACCGCCACCATGACGGTTCTTGCCCTTGCTCCAACTGCAAGCGGTTCGGGCATCTAGCCAAGGATTGTCGAACCAACATTCCCACCCCCAACACTAATGCACCAAAGGCCTGCTTTGGGTGCGGAAATACAGGGCATTTCAAGAAAGATTGCCCAAAGCTGAAAAACAACAACAACCCTGCTCGCGGCAGATCATTCGTTATCAAGGCTGGGGAAGCCAGACAAGACCCGAACGTCGTGACGGGTACGTTCCTTCTCAACGACCTTACTGCTTCTGTGTTATTTGATACCGGTGCCGATAGAAGCTTCATATCTGAGAAATTTAGCCCTTTACTTGATATTACCCCCACTGCCTTAGATGCTAAATACATTGTAGAATTAGCTAATGGCAACCTGATTGAGACTGATAGCATCATACACAACTGTACACTTAACCTCACGAACGAAACGTTTCCCATTGATTTAATCCCTGTCGAGATCGGCAGCTTCGATATTATTGTCGGTATGGATTGGTTATCCAAGCACCGAGTTGAAATCATCTGTCATGACAAACTCGTTCGCATACCTCTTGTCTCCGGTGGAACCTTAGTCCTACAAGGGGAGACCGGCAGACGGACTCTGAATATTGTCTCCTGTCTGAAAACTAGAAAATATCTACGAAAAGGGTATCAAGCCATCCTCGCACATGTAACGGAGAAGAAGTCGGAGGAGAAGCGACTTGAGGATGTTCCGATCGTGCGGGATTTCCCGGAAGTCTTTCCTGAAGACTTGCCCGGACTTCCGCCACCTAGACAAGTTGAATTCCAAATCGAACTTGTGCCCGGAGCTGCACCCGTGGCACGAGCCCCTTACCGTTTAGCACCATCCGAAATGCAGGAGTTGTCTAACCAACTACAGGAACTCCTGGACAGAGGATTCATTCGACCAAGTTCCTCGCCTTGGGGAGCTCCGGTCTTATTCGTGAAAAAGAAAGATGGATCTTTCCGCATGTGTATCGATTACCGAGAGCTGAATAAGCTAACCATAAAGAATCGGTATCCACTTCCCAGAATCGATGATCTATTCGACCAACTCCAGGGATCGAGTGTTTACTCAAAGATTGATCTACGGTCGGGTTATCATCAACTCCGAGTCCGTGACAATGATATCCCAAAGACAGCTTTCCGAACACGTTATGGGCATTACGAATTCCAAGTGATGCCATTCGGGTTGACCAACGCACCGGCCGTATTCATGGACCTTATGAATCGGGTGTGCAAACCATATCTTGACAAATTCGTCATTGTGTTCATCGATGATATCCTGATTTACTCTCGCAACGAGCAGGAACATGCTCAACATCTGAAAACCATACTAGGACTTCTTAAACACGAAGAGTTATATGCCAAATTCTCTAAGTGCGAGTTCTGGATTCGAACCGTTCAATTCCTCGGGCACGTGATTGACAGCCAAGGAATTCATGTTGATCCCGCCAAGATTGAAGCAATCAAGGGCTGGGAGTCACCGACCACTCCAACTGAAGTGAGACAATTCTTAGGTCTTGCTGGTTACTACCGCCGATTCATCGAAAACTTTTCAAGAATAGCTGTTCCCCTAACCACACTGACTCAGAAAGATAAGAAGTTCGATTGGACTGATAAACAAGAGTCAGCTTTCCAGCTATTGAAAAGCAAACTTTGCAGTGCACCAATCTTGTCCTTACCCGAAGGCACCGACGATTTCGTAGTTTACTGCGATGCCTCACACCAAGGACTTGGTTGTGTGTTGATGCAACGAGAAAAAGTCATTGCCTATGCCTCCCGACAAATAAAAATTCACGAGAAAAACTATACGACCCACGACCTCGAGTTAGGTGCTGTGGTCTTCGCATTGAAAATCTGGAGACATTATCTCTACGGTACGAAAAGCACTATCTTCACTGATCACAAAAGTCTCCAACACATATTCGATCAGAAGGATCTAAACATGAGGCAACGTCGCTGGGTTGAGTTACTTAGTGACTACGACTGCGAGATCAAATACCATCCGGGCAAGGCTAATGTAAGTCCCCTAGTTTTAGGATCGATAACTTCGTTATCTGTAGTATTAAGGTGCGGAATCCCTCAATACGGTGTTATCTTACTAACAACGAATATGTTCGTATTGCGTTTAACTAGACTTAGCTTTAAACAACGAATCGTCAAAGCCTAGTCGATAGGTTATGTTTTTCTCTGGTTTGCTGGAATCGCAGGTCTGGAATATGCAAAAGTTGTTTTCGATTTTCTAAGGAAAATCGTTTAAATAGTTCTGTCCGGCTCGGCTCGCATGAGCCTGCGAGTTCGGTCCAACTCGCAGCCCAAGCCCAACTCGGAACTCGGCTCGCCAGACTGATACCTCGCGAATTCAGAACTCACCTCACAGCTCAACTTGCTGCGACCTGAGATCTCGACTCGCCTCGCATCAAACGTCTGTTTATTTATTTCGTATTTAACATTCGTCTAACTTAGCAAAACAATATGTTTAACGAATATCACTAACAAAACAAATATTCATTTACAAATCTAAACCAATATACAAACATAATAATAATTACACTAGTCCTATTTCAAGCTAGATCTGTTGTCACAATCTATGTCTCAACAGACTCCCCCTTGACAATAGCTCTAGCGTCTTTATCTTCACGCTTGTCTTTGATCTTCATTTGTAAATCTTACTACCTGCGTAAATCTTCATCTTGATACAAGTTTTAACCATCAACTGATAATCTCTTGCTAAATCAGCCCATTCAATAGTCGTCAAAATTCTGTTCTCATTCAACTTTAACAGATCTTTTCTCGACATATTCATCAGGTGTCGATGATCATAAACTCTAAAGATTTCTCTTTCACCACCTTCAACCTCATTATCAGCTTCAACCATAACAGCTTCTCCAGTTCCTGAATCCACGTGCCAACTCTTCATATTTCCCAAAATATCCTGTGGCATTGTCTTCAGTGGAATCTGTTGTATGCATCTAACAGCTGGATAAACTTTCTTCCTTCTTCTTCTTCCTGTTCTTTGACTTCTCTCTTGTAATTTCACAGTCTTTCCCTTTCTTGGCTTAATCTGAACAAACTTATTCGTACCAACCTCATGTCTAATGATTCTTTCAACACGATCAGCATAATCATCACGACTTGGGTTGTTAATCTCTAATCTAGCCAAATCACGTATTTCATAACGTGGTAGAGAACTAAAAACTGCAAGCTTTCTTTCAAAATATTGAACTCCGTCAAACCTTTTGATCGCAAAAAGCTTTAGTTCTGAGTCAAAGTACCAACCAATAATCCCTTTACGTGGTACACGCTTTTTCGTAATATCAACTTCAGAAATTCCAATCTTCTTCTTCTTCTTTGGAAGTTTCCTAAGTACAACAGCAGGATTCTTGGTTTGAACAAGAACTTCTTCTTCTTCATCAGAGGTTGAATCATCAATATCTTCATCTATATCGACAATTGTTGGACCTTGTTCATTTTCAATAACAACTTCTGTCCTAGATGGGCTCACATGGTGTTCATCAATGTTTGCATCTAGATCTACACCCATGTCTTGCACATTCTCAGGTACAGCAGTCCAATCTGTAGGTGGTAGAAATTCTCCATCCTCAAGATCAAAATCAATGTCTTCATCTATCTCATCAAAAATATCATCTTCCGATTCAGATAGATCAAGCATTTCCATTCCTAGAGAAAAACATAAATACAAATATATTAATAATTCAAATTCTTTATTGATTTCCCTGAACCAATCTAAGAATTTCTTTATAAATTCTTTTGTATATTTTAACCTAACATATAAACGCAATATAACTTATAAAATCTTTTATTGATTACCCTGAATCAATCTAAAATCTCTTAAGTCTACTTAACAAATATTAATTAATTTTAAATTCTAATGCATTGTGAATAATCACCAAACATTTAAATTTACTATTAATTACCTTATATAATTTCCAAGTGTTAATTGATCTCATTCATTATCAATTTAACCTTTAAATTATATATCATTTGTCTAGTTAATACGAATACATTTTTAACTTGTTAATTACTTATATACCTTACGGTCTTAAGTCCATAATCAAATCTAAAATGCATATGTTATCATAAAATTATGACCGCCGAAATTAATCGGAACACGCCGCTCGACTACTCAATGAGTCGGAAGACTTTCGATCACTATTTTATCTTAACATAATTTTATAAACTTAAATTGCCAAACATATTTTACTTAAAATAATAATAACCCTAAGCCAAATATATTTACACAATAATTAAGTTTACACTTGTTCACTACAAACTATTACAAATATTACAGTACTAAGATAATACTAAGCTATCTTACCAGCTTCAGTATCACCCGATACAGTCTTATCTGCACTTGTACCCACTCCAGAACCACTAGCACCAGCACCAGACTCCCCCTGAATAGTAGCTTGCTCACTAGTCTTTGAAGGACCAGTCTGCTCACCACTCGGTGCATTGGGATCATCGTCCTTGTCTTGATCTCTCTTTCTCTTCAACTCATTCTCTCTGCAAGACTCCAGATATACCAATATCTCCCCCTGAGCAGGCTGTCCTGAATGCGATCTCAAGACCAGACTCTCCAAAGAAGATAACTTCAGTCTCTGTACATTGAAGTCCGCAAGCAAAGTCTCATGAGTCTTCATCAACAGATTGTACGATTCACTCTGCTTGAGTATCTGTTGTGAAAGAAGAAGATTGCTCGACACCAGCTCTGGAATCTGAGAAGTAAGCTTCTCCAAATCCTTTACCCTCGACTCTAAGGATGTAATCCTTTCAGCATCAGTCGTTGGAGTAACAGGTATCGTTCTGGGTCCAGGCGGTGTAAGAGACTCAATATGCCAGTCTCTGGTAAGCGGTGTATGAGGTTGAGACAAAGCTTGCGTAAGCAAACTTGTCGCAAATCTAGCTGCTTTGTTCGTCGGAAAATTAGCTCCACGAACTAAATCAGCAACCTCATGCTGTAAAGTTAAACACAATTAAAATCAGTTATTGTTACAGATTACTCTGTCTCAAACTCTAATTAATTGCATAACACTCATAGTTATAGAATTTATATCTCATACTTGAAGCGGTAAAGACATCGATTCCGTAACCACCGGTGCAACCATCTCTACCTGTGGTGTATCCTGAGAAACTGTATACAGAATTAACTGTCTCAATTCAACTCCTGATAAACAACAAGTTAAGATTATTTAACTTTAATTAATACTAACCTTCTCGAATTGTAAGCGTTCTTGGACGCTTCATCAAAGGAATCTCAACTTCCTCAGTACCTTCCTCCAGAATACTCTTACCCTTCCTCTTCTTTTCAGAAGCAGATGGAGGAGGAGAAGGTGTATTGTCAGAAACTTCATCTGAAGCCGTCTCACCATCACGACCTCTAGATGATCTAACAGAATCCTAAATTTTAAATATATTAAACATTTATGATTAGCGTAAGCTCTATCATACAAGTTCTATATATTTAAGATTAATCAGATATAATACCTCAGTTGGTACAACAACTGATCTATCAAGCTGTATCTGCTCATCCTCAAGTAATATAACTTCTGGATGTGCAGCCTCAGCTTCAGCTTCCTGTTCGTATAATGATATTTATATTTTTAAAATCAGAAATAATATCCAATTTACTAAATATCTAATATCAGAATCATTATATAATAATATTATGCATCTATGATCAATAAAAACAATCTATCAACTAAGCATCTATATTATTACATAAGTAACAGATTACCTCAGGTGGTGCCAAGTAACTCTCAATGTCTTGAAGCAAAGGATTTGTCTCATCATCATTCTGCTCCAAAACTTCTTGCACAACCTGTGCAGCAACCTCTTGATTCACCTGCTGATCCACCTGACCAGCCTGAATAAGAACATCCTCAAGGAGCCCTTGTGGATCTTCAGGTTGAGCTTCCTCAGCTACAGGTGCAGGTACAACATCAGCAACAGCAGGAGCAACAACAGCAGCAGGAGCTACGTCCAACCACCCATGATTTGGCGGTGCAACGTAGTTCGGATCAACAATATATCCAAAAAGTGGTCTAATTTCCGGTTTCACCACTCCTTCCTTCCTAATCGTCTGCATAAACATGGCATTATAACCACGTTGATCAATGGTATTCACCGATAAAAACGGCTCAGGAATAACCAAGTTCGGTAGACGCGCACGTATGATAAGCATACAAAACCTCGGGTAGATCATAAATCTAGATCTAACAGAACCCGATATCTGTCTAGCTATCTCTCCAAAAATGTAATCACAAAAACTGTATGGTTTATTGTAAACCAGTGACAGTACAGCCGATAGAATCGCAGGGCTCAACTCATCAAAGCCACCTTTCTTTGCTGCGAAGACTATATTCATCACGTGCCAAAGAAACCTCCACTGACCAATGACCAGAGGCTTCTGGAACTGACGTCCACGCCTGTCTCCTGTATATCCCATACGTCCAATAGCACCCTCAATAAAGTCCATAGGATACTCAATATCCCCGTTCTCCTGTTCTACCGTACCTAGCTGCAAAATCTCACGAAGATTACCAGCTGAAAAGGTAACAGGTTGTACACCAACTGTAGCTCGAATCTCTGGCGGAGTGACAGATTCGTCATAAACAATATCCGTCCAGAAATCGTTCAGTATAGTCTGTGAGATAGGAGGATTGGCCGTAATGGCATATCTAATCCTTGATCGTGCTAGAAAACGTAATATATCAGCAACCCTGTCAGCCCGTTTGGCCTCAAGGTTCAGATCAACCAGGATGTTGTGACCCTTATCAAATGCTCTAGCCATATCTGTAATAAATACAAACAACAGATATAATTTAATGCACGATAAAAAATATTTAAACTATTATGTATTATGAATCGAGATTCATCAAACATCTTAGTTTAAAATTGTAATTATATATAACTTGATACAAAAATAATCTCAAGTCGTATATAAAAATTTTACTTATAACTAAAAAGTCTTAAGTCTAATTTAAATCACGTTAGGTACTTGTTATTTTAATAAAAATCTCAAGTCGTTAACGTTAAAAATTATACCGCTAATGTGAAATTAGGACACGCCACTAATTTTCTTCTTAAATTAGTAGACTTTCGATATAATCATATAAGAATTAACACAAATCCATTTCATAAAAGTTATTACTTAAAAAGTCTTAACATTTATATCACTACTTTAAAAAATAAAATTTTTCTAAGTACTGGACTCGCATAAACTGGCCTAACGAGGTGAGGTCAACTCGTTTTGCTTATGAACTCGCTAAACTTATAAACTCGCTACATTGATCAACTCGCTAAAGTTATTTAAGTGAACTCGCTAATCTCATGGATTCGCTAGTCAACTCGCTGCGAGTTGATTCAAAATGTCAACTCGTTCGATGAACTGCCGTCGCGAGGTTACACTTAAAATCGATTAATCTGTTGAATTTAACATGATCTATCAATTGATTTACGTTTATTAACATCCATTTAACATAAACCACAAGGATTTATGTCCAATAACATCGTAATCGACGCAAATCGTTTAGTTTTTAACCCGAAACCCTAAGTTTTATAAAAACTTCGATTTCTTGTTATTTACACGGTGAAATCCGTTGGTTTATACCTGAAAATGTTCGCAATATGAAGGTGTATAAAGTCCTCGGATTGAATAACTCGTTCCCGTAATCTAAGAATCGAAATCAAACGAAAACAATAAATCGCCTCGTTTCGCCTTGTTGACGGATTCGCAAGCTTTACTGAACTCGCGAAGTATGTGGGTTCGGTGGGTTGGTCTGACTCGTTTGACCACCTGTATACTTTACATTCGATTCGCGAGATTTGAAGCGGACTCGCAAGTCGAAGTCAACTCGCAGAAATAATTAAAAACGCGAATTTTAATTCTAAGTATAAATAAAAACCCGATATTTTCACAAGTCTAAATTATAATTAATTTTCACTTGTATTTGTCACGTTGTTCAACTCAAAAACATTCAGTATGATTTAATTCCGAAGGGTAAGCATAATTAACACAAAAATTAAAAACTAAAACAAAATTACATAATCATAGGTATCAAGTACCATTTTATTAAACACTTGAAACAAAATAAAATACATACACAAAATGAATAAGAATTTATCTGCTTAGGGATCATATTAGTAAGAATAAGCAATTCATGATATATTTAAAAAGTTTAAGCAGATTGGTAGTATACATACCTCATGAAATTCAAATAAATTACTATAAAATTACAACTAAATATATCATTTATACATTTATATTTATAAAACTATATCTTAGGTACCTTTATCCACATAGCATAATTAATAAATGCATTACGCACATAAAGTAAATATTTTAATTATAGATAGTTCAAGACGATTACCAGTATATGATCCACATAAACAAATTATACTCAATTTTCTAAGCAAACTCTTTATTGTTAGTATGAGAATTATCAAGTGCTTCCTATTATATGACATACTGAAGAATTCAAGTAAAACACATAACACTGCATCATTAAATTTTCAAGGTAGCGGTTACTAAATGATGTATCTTTTCGAAACATATAACATACACTCGAATTTTTACGGTTAGACAAATATCAAACATACTTTGAATATGCTATGTTATCTAAGTCTGTACGTAGTACAACAGAAGATTCCTTCTAGCATAATTCAAAATATATTTGAGAATATTAATTTAATTAAAGGTTTCAGTTCTGTACATAGTACAACATAGTTACCAGTAATTAAATTAATACCCATATTGCTACTATTTGTCACTTTAATTAAAATGCATGATAACAGTGTATGGTAATACCATCATTCAACATTTAAGACTTAATGTCATACATCATAGAATAGTTACACAAAATAATAAACAAGTAGTTAATTAAATTCTTAAGACTTAGAAAATTTCATATAATTTGCCTACCAGTACATCATATGATGAAGCTATCTAAAATTTTACTAAAAATAGACAAATTATAACTTGTGGATATAGGTGTATAATCAAATAAATATAAACACATACCTGATAGAACTGCTGTAGTTCTAAAGCAACTTTATTTGAACCTACTACCATATCATACTTAGGACTTAAGCTTTATTATTGTGAAGCTTATTCTCCTAATGTACTATCATTTCCCGTAGTTTTTGCAAATAAAAACTTAAATGAAGGCGATTCCCCTTAGGTAACAAGCAAATGAATGCCATACGCCCTTTTTTTTTTTATTTTTTTTTTTTTTTATTTTTTTTTTTTTTTTTAATAATAAACACATAAATACTAACTATTACAAGAATACCCTTGGAAGACTAATCACTCTGGATTTCTCATTCCGTTTAGTTGAACCAACGTCTCAAATCTTGCTCTGTCGAACGCCTTTGTGTATAAGTCTGCTAAGTTATCCAATGATGGAACCTTAACTAACTTTATCAATTTCTTTTCAGCACAATCTCTAATAAAATGATGTCGAATATCAATATGCTTAGTTTTACTGTGCTTTACTGGATTATTGGTGATCGACATAGTAGATTCGTTATCAATCATCATAGGAGTATTGGTTATATTTAACCCGTAATCCCGCAGTTGCTGTTGAATCCAAAGAACTTGCGAGCAACAGCTGCCAGCTGCAACATACTCAGCTTCACATGTAGAAATGGCTACCGAGGTTTGCTTCTTGCACTGCCAGGATACTAATCTACCTCCTAAGAATTGACATCCTCCAGTCGTAGATTTCCTATTCTGATTGCATCCTCCATAATCCGAATCAGTATAAGCTACGAGATCTAAGTCTCCATCAATCGGATACCAAAGACCCAGCTTAGGTTTCCCTTTGAGGTAACGAAAGATTCGTTTAACAGCTTGCATGTGTGACTCTTTCGGATTAGCCTGATATCTTGCGCATAAACAAACAGCAAACATTATGTCAGGCCTAGAGGCTGTTAGATACATTAGTGATCCGATCATGGCTCTATAAAGAGTTGGATCCACATCGCTATCACTCGATGTATCTGGACCTAATCCATGATTGACTGGAATTGGAGTATTGTAGACCTTACTTTCATCCATCTTGAAACGTTCTAATAGCTCATATGTATATTTAGATTGATGAATAAAGAATCCATCCTTCTTTTGATCAACTTGTAATCCTAAGAAGAAATTCAACTCTCCCATTGCAGACATTTCAAACCTTTTTCTCATGACTTTCTCAAATTCTTGACACATCTTTTCATCAGACGATCCAAAGATAATGTCATCAACATACACTTGTACAAGAAGAAAGTCTTTCTTTTTCCACTTCACAAATAGTGTACTATCAATTGATCCTCTTGTAAATCCATTCTCAAGTAGATACGTTGATAGTGTTCCATACCATGCCCTAGGTGCTTGATGTAATCCATATAGAGCCTTATTCAAACGATATACTCTATCTGGATACTCAGGATTAGCAAACCCTGGCGGTTGTGAAACATACACCAATTCTTCCACTTTGCCATACAAAAAGGCACTCTTAACATCCAACTGATACACTTTTATACCATAATATGATGCGAATGCTAAGAATACTCTAATTGCTTCTAGCCTAGCAACTGGTGCAAACACTTCATTGTAATCAATACCTTCTTGTTGATTAAAACCTTGAACCACTAGACGAGCTTTATTGCGAGTAACGATACCTTTATCATCTCTCTTACACTTAAATACCCATCTAGTTCCAATTGGATATTCTCCCTTTGGTAGGTCAACCAACTCCCATACTTGTAATTTAGAGAACTGAGATAGTTCTTCTTGCATTGCTTCTACCCACGAGTTTTCTTTTAAAGCCATTTGAACATTTTTAGGCTCGACTTGTGAGATAAAGCATGAATATAGACATTGATTAGGAATCCCTGTCTCTTTCATTGCAGTATACAAGCTTTGGTATTCAGAATTCTCAGACGTATTAGTTCTGGATTGATGCCTAGTTTGAACCGGAGTATTAATATCACCGATGATGTTTTCAACTGGATGATTCTTACTCGTTCTAGTTGTAGTAACTGGTTCAACTGGTATCTCATCTTCCAAATTAGTACCAATTTCTTCCAATTCAGGTACATCTTCCGTACGTGCTGAAGATATTCTTAGATGTTTCAAAGGAGTAAGTATGTCATCAAACTTTGTATGAAGATCATCAAGATCTTCTGTTTCTAGAGACTTATCCTCTGAAGGTTTTTGTGACTCACTTGTGGAAGCTTTATCTGAGTCAACAGTAGTCTTGATTCCAGACTGCTTAACACTCGATGTTGAAGCGGGACCAATATTCTCATCTTCAAACACTAAATGTTCAGCTATCTCTGAATCACTGACATAGTCACTAATAGGAACTTTAAATGATGCAAAAAGATCAGAATAATCAAATTGCCAATCTAAGCCCTTATGAACATCCGGTGAATAGCTTGTAACCTCAATATTATAAACTACCTCCAAACGTCCTGTGACTTTATTAAAGACTCTCTTATTTGGCGAATTGGGCATATAACCTAGGAAAAATCCTTCGTCAGCCTTCTCACCAAATTTTGCTTGATGTCCAGTCTTTAATATGGTGCATGAAACTCCAAAGGGTTCAAACCCTTTTAAGTTAGGTTTCTTATTGTTCAAAAGCTCATAACAAGTCTTGTTATGTCTCTTAACCGTAAGAACTCTATTAAGAACATAACATGCTGTATTCACTGCTTCTGCCCAAAAGATGACCGGAAGCTTTGAATCAGCAAGCATTGTTCTAGCAGCTTCAATCAACGTTCTATTCTTCCTTTCAGCAACACCATTCTGTTGAGGTTCATAAGGTGCACTGAATTGATGTAATATCCCTTTGCTTAAGCAATAGATATTCAACGTTGAATTCTTAAACTCTGTTCCATTGTCACTACGAATACGCTTAACTCTCTTTTTATAGACATTCTCTACTAGATCAAAGAACTCAATTAGAATTCCAGGAGTCTCATCCTTTGATCCCAAAAAGAATACCCATGAGAATCTAGAATAGTCATCTGTGACAACCAAACAGTACCATTTGCCACCTAGACTTCTCTTGCTTATAGGGCCGAAGAGATCCATATGTAGCAATTCAAATGGCGAGGAGATAGAGTTTTCAGTCTTAGGTCTGTGTGGTTTCTTGTGCTGCTTTCCTTTCATGCAAGGAACACACTTATCCTCAGACTCGAAACGTTTTTGTGGTACACCTAGAACCAAACCATTTTTGGTTATATAATTCATCTTTCTCCAGTTTAGATGTGCCATTCTCCTATGCCATAACAGAGCATCTGTTTCTGAAGCCTTGGACAATAAACATGTAGACACCATTGAAGAGTTAGGAACACCCATGTTGATAGCATAGATGTCCTTCTTCCTTGGCGCCCTCATCAATATCCATTCATCAGGAATTTTAAAACCTGGCTTCAGGACTAAGGCCTCCTTTTCATTGAAATAAACTGGATGACCTTTATCACAGACTTGGGAAACACTCACTAGGTTGTGTGTAAGTTCTTCAACATAGTTCACATCCTCAAGAGTCAAAGTTCCATTTGAAACTTTTCCTTTTCCCGAAATTACTCCTCCTTTATCTCCTGCAAAATTTACTTTTTGCTTGAGACTATCCTTGAAGTCCTTCAGTAGACTTCTTTCACCGGTCATGTGCCTCGAGCATCCACTGTCTACATACCACCAACTGTCCTTGTTCACAGCATGCTCCTGCACATAACACAAAACACGATCAGTTATCAAGAGGGACCCAAGCCATTACGGTCTTGGTTTGTCCCTTATCATCAACAAACTTAAGCTCTTTAAAATAACCATTCTTCCCATCAGGAGCTTTGGTTACTTTCGAAGTAGCTTGAGTTTGTGGACGATCAGCCTTAAGAGGTGAATTTGAGGAGAACCTCTTAGGCACAAAAGTATGAGCTCTATTATGATAATTATAATTAAACTCATGTGATCGCGAAGTAGTGCCACTTTCATAATGACTATGGCCTCTACTTGGAGTTCTAAACCTCGACGGTGTCACATCCCTAGACTTATGGACATAATTATCACTTTGAGTATATGACCGTTTAGGTTTAGGTGGGGAGACACTATGCTTACCATCTCTTTTAAGAATGTTCACAGGTTTATTACCTAACTTAGGTTTGGTATCTAACCCGTCTACAGTCATATCAGAGTCGGTCTGTGTCTTTTCCTCAATCACAAGCTTATGTGGTGCTTCAGGCTTTTTGTTAGGACAACACGAAGCCACGTGTCCTTTTTGATGACATTTGAAACATGACATCTGCTTGCGTGATTTGCTCACTTTTGCTTTCTCATCCGGAGTCTTAGGCACTAAAGGTTTAAGCTGTTCCTTATCAACTTTATCATTAATCTTAGCATCGTTAATCACTCCACCCGATACAAAATGTATTTTGGTGAACTGAGAAGCCTTGCTATTATCTAATGATACGTTCTTAATAACATCTTTCTGTGCCTCTGACTGTTCAGGTTTATCAGCTACTAAAATCTCAGGATTAACTTCAGTCATCTCAGAGTCCTCAGGAATAGGAGTGTAATTGGCATTAAAAGGCGGGGATACATCATTGTAACCTAACCCAGTCTTGTCCTTTACACTACGTTGAGCATCTAACATTTTATCCATTTGAGATGTCCTATAATTCTCAAGTTTACGGTTTTGCTCAATTAACCTTAAGTTAAGGTTCACTATTTCCTGATCCTTACTAGCAATCGTCTCATTTAAGTCTTTGATATTCATATAGAGACCATCTATGACAACAGATTTTTCACTTATGGTATCTCTAAGTTTTGTTCTATCCAACGCATCAGACTTAATTTTATCTTTTAAGACCTGTTTATCATCACTTAATCTACGAACATCCATAATAGCTTGATCAAGTTCAGATCTAACAGTCTTATAAGATTCCTTATCCATATTTAATTGTGATGACAGATTACTATTTGACACAGTTAAGACACTATTCTGAGACTGTAAATCAGTAACTAAGTAACAAACATCAGCAAGATTAAGAATATCTAAACATACCTTCTTCTTGTCAGTTTGTAATTCAGCCATACGTGCCACTAATTCTTCAGGACTCATATCTGGAGTTGAATCCATATATAGCACATCATCATCACTTGCCCTTTTTTCAGACTCAGCCACCTCTACTCTCTGTTCCATGTCAGTGGGCATGTAGGACACTGATCCAGCAGTTGTTTCTTCGATGTCGGCCATCAAAGCTTCTTCAGAATGAGCTTGCCAATCATACGAGCCATCCAACTGCTTCACCACTAAGGCTTTGGAAGCAAGAGTACTTCCCGAACCTTGTTTTCCTTGTGCTTCTACTTTAGGTCTTTGGCATTCTCTAGCAAAATGACCAATACCCTGACAGTTAAAGCATCTGACCTTGGTTTTATCAAACCCTGATCTATTGCCCAACACCTTTCTACCAGTTTTCTTGAGGAAATTCTTCACCTTTCTAGATATCAACGCTAGTTGATCTTGAAGTTCCAGTTCCTCAAGATAATCAGAATCTATCTGCTCATAATCCTCATCAAATAGAATAGGATCATTGATCTTTCCTTCTATGTAGTTCTCATATGATGCCACAAAGGAAGCAAGAACAGACAGTTGCTGTTCAGCAGATTTCACACTCATCGGCATCTTCTGATGCTCTTGAGGTGACTTCTCAGAATTCTTTCCCTTTGTCTCATCACCAGAGGAGGAAATAAAGCACAGATCTTCAGTGATCATTTCTTCATTTTCATTAGTATCACCAACTAACAGTGCAGTGGTCGAACTCGATGACGCAGTCGAAAGACTTGACTTTCCATGATACAGCCCAGGGTTCTGAACCTGATCAGAATCACTATCTCTTGACTTCTTGGAGAAATCATAACCTTTCAGCTTGTCAATGACTTGCTCTAAGGTCATAGTAGAATACCTAGTTTCGTTATCCTTAATCATAACACCATACATTTCCCATTTAGAAGGCAAACCCTCAAGGAACTTGTCGGTTTTAGATACTTCTTCTTCAAAAATTTCATGGTATTCTAATTCACTTAGCAGATGGTAGAATCGTGTAACATAGGCATCAAGATCTTCTCCTTTTAAAGCTTTAAACATAGTAAACTGCTTTTTAAGAAGACTCTTCTTGCCAGCTCTCACCTGTGGACTTCCCTCACCTCTTTTCTCTAAAGCTTCCCAGAGCGCTTTAGCAGTATGAAAAGACTTGAGTTGATGAGCAAGGGATTTAGGAAGACACATCTTTATGCAAGAATGTGATTTATTCTCATTTCTGTACGCTTCCTTCTCTTGATCACTCATGTTTGCATAGGTAAGAACTACAGTAGCATTTTGAACAGTTTGAGTAGGTGGGGTGTATCCACTCTTGATACACATCCAGATAGACAGATCATGGAATCTACAGTAAGATTCAAATCTGTCCTTCCAATTGTAGTAATCCTCGATTCTTAACAACTTAGGTGGAACGTTTGACTTTCCCACCTCGTGGTCCATTTCGATCATTCTACTTAAGTCAGACATCTTAAAAACGTAAAATTAAACTGTTTCAGCGAATTCAGAAATCTCAACTCGCAAGACTCAGCTCAACTCGCAATCTCAGCTCGACTCGCAGAATTTGTCGATTCGCAAGCCTCAATTCGGATTGCTAAAAGATGTCGATTCGCAAGTGATGTCGATTCGCGAGAGATCTCGGTTCGACTTGCAAGCCTCAGTTCGACTCGCTAGTTCAACTCGGTTCGCAGGCGACGCTGGAACCCTAATCTCGACTCGCGAAACGGCTGTTAAACCCGAAAAAACGAATTTTAAGGTATTTTTACGAACGAAACTGAGAAATTCGACTGTAAACTAACCCTAAAACTTCCAGAGAATGATTTTGATCGTTAGTATTGCAATAATGCACGTAAAAACGACCCGAATCAAAAACGCAATAAACTAAAACTCACGAACACACTCGTATCTAGCCCGAAAGCTCTGATACCAGATGTAAGTCCCCTAGTTTTAGGATCGATAACTTCGTTATCTGTAGTATTAAGGTGCGGAATCCCTCAATACGGTGTTATCTTACTAACAACGAATATGTTCGTATTGCGTTTAACTAGACTTAGCTTTAAACAACGAATCGTCAAAGCCTAGTCGATAGGTTATGTTTTTCTCTGGTTTGCTGGAATCGCAGGTCTGGAATATGCAAAAGTTGTTTTCGATTTTCTAAGGAAAATCGTTTAAATAGTTCTGTCCGGCTCGGCTCGCATGAGCCTGCGAGTTCGGTCCAACTCGCAGCCCAAGCCCAACTCGGAACTCGGCTCGCCAGACTGATACCTCGCGAATTCAGAACTCACCTCACAGCTCAACTTGCTGCGACCTGAGATCTCGACTCGCCTCGCATCAAACGTCTGTTTATTTATTTCGTATTTAACATTCGTCTAACTTAGCAAAACAATATGTTTAACGAATATCACTAACAAAACAAATATTCATTTACAAATCTAAACCAATATACAAACATAATAATAATTACACTAGTCCTATTTCAAGCTAGATCTGTTGTCACAATCTATGTCTCAACAGCTAACGTAGTTGCCGATGCCTTAAGCCGAAAAGAACGAGTGAAACCCCTTCGAGTCCGAGCACTTTCCATGACAATTCGTAACGAGCTTCCTGCTCAAATCCTTACCGCTCAACTTGAAGCACTCAACGATGAAAACTTGAAAAATGAAGCCTTGCGAGGCTTGGATAAACAATTCGAAATCAAACCCGATGGAACTCGATACTTCTCTAACCGGGTGTGGTTACCCAAATTCGGAAACTTGCGAGATTTGGTGATGGCTGAAGCTCACAAATCTCGATACTCTATACATCCTGGATCTGACAAGATGTATCATGACGTCAAAGGGTTGTATTGGTGGCCTAACATGAAAGCTGACATCGCCTTGTACGTCAGTAAATGCCTAACCTGTTCCAAAGTTAAAACCGAACACCAAAGACCCTCTGGGTTGCTTCAACAACCTGAAATTCCTCAATGGAAATGGGAACAGATTTCCATGGACTTCATTACCAAACTACCGAAAACTTCGAGTGGTTGCGATACCATTTGGGTGATCGTGGACCGTCTCACGAAATCTGCTCACTTTTTGGCCATCAAGGAAACCGACAAGATGGAGCGTCTGACTCGCATCTATGTCAAAGAAATCATCTCGCGACACGGTGTACCTACCTCGATCATCTCGGATAGGGACAGCCGTTTTACTTCTAACTTTTGGCAATCGCTACAGAAATCTCTTGGTACTCGTCTGGATATGAGTACTGCTTATCACCCGCAAACCGATGGCCAAAGCGAGCGAACTATTCAAACACTGGAGGATATGCTACGAGCCTGCGTAGTTGACTTCGGTACTTCTTGGGAAAATCACTTACCGTTGTGCGAGTTCTCGTACAACAACAGTTATCATACCAGCATAAAGGCTGCACCCTTTGAGGCACTTTACGGGCATAAGTGCCGATCACCCATCTGTTGGACTGAGTTAGGAGATTCCCAACTCACGGGTCCGGAAATCATTCAAGAAACTACTGAGAAAATCGTTAGTATTCAAAACCGGCTGAAAGCCGCACGTGATCGTCAGAAAAGCTATGCTGACGTGAGACGCAAACACCTTGAGTTCCAGGTAGGAGACAAGGTGCTTCTCAAGGTGGCACCGTGGAAAGGTGTTATTCGATTCGGGAAACGAGGCAAACTAAATCCTAGATACATCGGACCATTCGAGATCCTCGAAAGGATTGGTCCAGTGGCATATCGCCTGCAACTTCCTGCTGAACTTAGCAGCGTACACAACACATTCCACATTTCTAACTTGAAGAAATGTCTGTCTGACGAAACGCTGATTATACCGCTCGACGAAATTCAAATCGATGATAAACTTCATTTCGTCGAGAAACCTATGGAAATCATGGACCGTGAGGTCAAGCAATTGAAACAGAGTCGTATTCCCATAGTAAAAGTCAGGTGGAATTCTAGGCGCGGCCCTGAGTTCACCTGGGAACGGGAAGACCAAATGCGACAGAAATACCCACATCTCTTCCCAGACAACACACCGTCCGTGCACTCAAGCTAATTTCGGGACGAAATTTCTTTAACAAGGGGAGAATGTAACACCTGCTAAACTAGGATAATTAATTTTGCCTAATTACTTGTAACTGGTTGTAATTAGTATGTAATAGGACTAATTGCAGACTCTATTTGTATATATATAAGGTGAATTATATATATATGTGTGTACATACGCGATTTGGATTAATCGTACGAATTAACCGGACGGAGTCCGACACAGTTACTTGGACGTTGGTGACAGAAACTTACCTAAATAATGAGAACGTATTTTATTATATAAAATACTCAGCGAACAAACATTATTTATAATACCGCGACGACAATTTAAATAATTTAACATATATGTATTAAACGCGAGTTAAGAATTTTAATACTTCGACAAATGTTTTTATAATTAATTTCAAGGTATTTCATTAAAACATTTTCCCGTCACCTTTTAAAAATATAACTGCTTGATATAACGTTTAAACGACGGGGGAAACGAACACCACACGGAACGCGGGGCGAGAACTGGAAAAGTGGGGATAACCCCACCTCCCACTCATTCTTTTTCTCATTTCTCTTTTCTTTCTATCTCTCACCTCTATCTTTTCTTTCTTTTCACCAAAACACCCAAACCCTTTAAAATCGCAAATACTACCACCAAACGCACGCGAAACATACTACCCTTTTGGAAGAAAACGACCACCACATCACGATCTATCACGCTATCTTTCCGGATTTTCATTTCGGCATTTCGTAAGTTTCCGACAAAACCCGAAACTCTCCGTTTTTACTCATTTTTACGTTTTTATAGTTTATATATGCTTAAAATGTCCAAAAATGGGTTGGGTAAAAGATTTGGACCGAACGGAAGCTTTTCGACCGATTTTCCGGCCACCATATTCCGATCAGACCGCTACGTCGCAGAGACGCTGGACTATCTGCGACGTAGCTCAAAACGTCGCATTTTGTGGCCAACGTCGCATTTAGCGACGTCGCGGCCTACGTCGCACAAATATCCCAACGTCGCACTAGCGACGCAGCCTATTACGTCGCATTAACTTGCGGACGTCGCACATAGCGACGTAGACTTTTACGTCGCAAACCGAATCTACGTCGCATTGATTTGCGAAGGTCGCATCATGCGACGTACCTCCCTACGTCGCACCCTACGTCGCATGCTACGTCGCATGCTACGTCGCACAAACCAGAACCTTGAAAAGTCAGATTTTTACTAAGTGTCGAACTTACACAACTTCAAATACTTATGTCATACGACTTAACAAACGTCATAGAACATACTTTCTATTACAATTACACTAAATTGCGTTATAAATGATGACACTTTGAATCATTATTACCAACCGTCACCAACGGGCCATATTTGTTTTCAAACTACAAACGGATTACTAAACAAACACTTGGACATAATGAGTTGTGTAAACAACTAGCCTAGATGGTCTTGCGAGACATCTACTTACTTAACTTTATATGATTAGGCATTTGAAGGTTACGGGTTCGGAGAACCTACAGTTGATATTACTTACTCGTTTATTGATATAAACGTACTTGCAAAGACTCAGGTGAGTCTTACGGCCCCACTTTTACTGCTTTATCTTATTGGGGGAGATACATGCTACTGATTTTTCCTGAACACAAGTACTAAACTGATTTCTATACCAAACGGAATTGCATGAGTTAATTACCATTTACAGAAGTCTCTCCATCATATATCGTTAGTTATGGACTTAAGCGCGAACAGTAGTTAATGGATCCATTAGGGAAATGACCCTCCCCACCCGGGGCAGTAGCGCTGCCACGTACCGATTTACACGTATAAACGGGTGACAACTTATTCGTTACTGATGCTTGCTCACTTACGAGCATGTCACGGGAGCAAACATATTATTTACGGGTTAAGCTTCGATTATGAGCCTCATGGCAACGGTATAAACTTATTTATTTTACGATTGCTGGATTGCAATGGCTGATTTTACGCCTACGGGCACTACTAATGAAATCTCGTGTTCAAAGCCGATATTATTTACAAACCTGTGAGATTCACCAACCTTTTTGGTTGACTCTTTTTAGCATGTTTTCTCAGGTACCCGGATGGAGTAGGATTACTCCAGGATTTTAGCTAGAGTCGCATGATTTCAACACAACTGCATTAACGGAGATTCTTAGCATTATCTTTTGTATATTACGATTATGTAATAGAATCTCCCGCTATACGCGTGGACTCTAGGGGAAACTACATTTTGTATACGAAAACACTAAGTTTTCAAACATTATATCTATGAAATGTAACTAATTTACAAAACGTCTCATTTAGAGGTCGTTTGCTGTATATCTTGTGCTTGGTATATTGATTAGTAACACCCATGTATGCTTCCGCAAAACAGTGAATTTCGGGGGTGTTACACTCGTAAGCGTGTCTCACTTTGTTTGTGACAACCGTCAATTTAGGACTAGAATTTGGTGCCTAATCGAGCTTTATTACATGTAATTAGTTCTGTGTTAGGCTAATTAATGTATCAACTATTATATATATTGTTGAATATATATCTACAATTATGCGGTTTGTTTAAATCGCACGAGCTTTAAATCGAATGAATTTCAATACAATAAATACGGACGTTGGTGACCAACTTTTATTTAATAACGCTTTATGTCAAAAGTATTCTTATTATAATACTTCGTATTCATTCGTACCGTACAATCAGAGAGTTACCAAATTTAAAATGTAAAACGCGCAAACAAATTAACTTACGTTTTTATAATTCAAATATAAAGTGATTAGTAAAACATTTAAATAAAATATAGCGTGATAATTTGTATTTTAAAATGTACCAATTAATATTTAAAATAATTATTTAACGTTTAAATGACGGAGCAAACGAACACCGCACGGAGCGGGAACGCGGGGCGAAAGTGGGGATTTAACCTCCCACTTCCACCCACTTTCTTTCATTCTCATTTACTTCCTCTCTCTCTTCCTTTTCTTTCATCTCAAAAACCACCAACCAAAATCAACAAAAATCACAAAATAAACGCCCTAAACGACTTCGGATCTTCAAGCCCCTTTGGAAATAAACGACCACCTCGCGACGATCTACACTCCTACCTTTCCGGAATTTCATTTCGGCGATTTGTAAGTTTCCGACACGACTCCGAAAACTCTCGTTTTTAAGTTTTATAACTTGCTAGTTGTTTGTATAACCTTGTAATGTCCTAAAATGGGTTGGGTAAAAATATTAGGCCGATCGATGGCCGGAAAACGCGTTTTTTGAGTTGAAACTCCGATCAGACTCCGTACGTCGCATTTGGCCTGGAGCAAATGCGACGCAGCGACCTACGTCGCACTATATCCTCAACGTCGCATATAGCGACGCAGCGACCTACGTCGCTCTATACCCCCAACGTCGCATATAGCGACGCCGCTTACTACGTCGCATTGACTTGCGAACGTCGCACATAGCGACGCAGACCTTAACGTCGCAAACCGAACCTACGTCGCATTAGCGACGTAGCACCCTACGTCGCTATTGATTTAGCACTGTCGACTTTAGCGACGCAACCCTCTTCGTCGCAAAACCCTACGTCGCAGCCTACGTCGCAGGCTACGTCGCACAAACCAGAACCTCAAAAACACAGATTTTTACTAAGTGTCGAAGCTCGAAATTTTATTGCTTGATTTCACTCAAATCCAAGTCCAGATGCGTTTTTCCTTAAAGCAATATAGTAGAAATAAAAATTTTCCAAGCTGACCTGGCAGCTCGACCCCAGCCAGGGGCTCTGCCCCTTGGACCCCGCCAGGGGCTGCCGCCCCTTGGACCCCGCTAACCAGGGGCGCTACCCCCGGACCCCCGTACTTAGATTCCGTAAGCACATTTTTACTACAAGTGTCAAACTTGTACAACTTCAAAACGCTTACACGATACAACTTTTCAGTCATAATGGAATTTACTTTTCAGGGTTAACACTTTGAGACATAAGGAGAACATTAACATATTTAAATTCAAACAATCACCAACGAGCCGTATACATTTTCAAAACCTAATTCACAATCAAACAAGTCGTTGTAACTTGTATCAAGTCAATCAAACAAGTCGTAGTAACTTGTAACAATACAATCAACCAAATCGGGGTAATTTGGACATCAAATTAAACAAACGATTTAAATGGTAGTCTTTCGAGATACCGGTACAATTAATAACAATTCAAGTGTCGTGGACACATTCAGGTTTCAAGCCTTTGGACATCAATTCACCGCTAATTACTTCAAGTTTATTAACTTAAACACTCCAAGACTCAGGTGAGTTTCATAGCCCCATTTTCACTGCTTTACAACTAGGGGTGTGATATTACTACTCGATTTTGTTTTACAAGTAGAACGCAAGTGCCAAACTTCAAATACTACATGAGTTTCAAGCTAATCAATTTAAAGTCCTCCATAAGCATAGTCTCTAGTATTTTATAGCGTGTTAGTATATGATATCATATGGGATTGACAATCCTCATCCGGGTTAGCACGCACTAACCGGTCAAACGGATGTATTAGCATTTGGGAAGACGAGTGTTGATTAGGCACTCGTAGGAGGCATTTCAAGTTAGGTTTCCTTAATTGGGCCTGACAAATCAAGTTAAGCTCAGACTATGTGCTCATGGACAGTATAACTTTATTTTGCTTAATTGCATTTTAAATTCAATATAAATCTTGCGGTTCTTACAACTACACATTGACATACAAACCTGTGAGCTCACCAGCGTTTTCGCTGACCCATTTTAGTATTTATCACAGGTACCCCGCAGTAGGTTGGCTACACAAGCAGGAACTATTAGCTCGAGTCAGCATACATACAACTAGAGATTTGATTGCATTATTATATTTTGTAACAGTAATTATGCTTTGTAATCTCTCAATTTCAGGAATCGAGCTAATGTAACTATATTTTGATGTAAACATTTACTTTATCTATACAAGTTTAAAACGACGCATATAGTGGTCGTTCATTATATCTTATGTGCTTTGTATATTGATTAGTGACACCCAAATCAAGCTTCCGCAAATCATTAAATTTGGGGGTGTCACAGATTGGTATCAGAGCCTAAGGTTATAGTGAACTAGGTTGCATTTAGTGGGCCTAGACTATGACCGTTAGGCAGTATTCCTTATTAGTTATGACTAGTTCAGGGATTACATCATACGACTTTAATTTAACATAGCCTGATCAACTATGTACAATTAAAGAAAGATGATGTGAAATCTGAAAGAGTTATGTTGAACAGGAATGCATTAGTTGACTCTGACCTCGAGAGAAACGGGACTCAAAACACGTCTGTGCTAGACACTCAATAGGTTATTATGTGATATACATATATTTACATGAATATACCTCATTACAACTTTAGGCTATGTTATATTATATGAATATAGGCCTCTTTCTTTCAAACTTTTTGTCTCGGAATGACAAACACACCACTAGTTCATCATACTCGGACTAGTATCTTATTTCATTTCCTTGTTCTTTCTTACTCAGCATTATGCCTCCTCCTCGTCAAATTACCCTTAGCGAAGCTGAGATCGCGGGAATCATTGCCCGCAGTGTGACCGAAGCCTTGGCTACCCGAACACCACCCGGTAGCGAGGACACAGCAACCAACACTCCACCACCCAAACCCTGCTCCTATAAGGACTTCCTTAGCTGTAAACCACTATATGTCAAGGGCACGGAAGGTGCCATTGGCTTGATCCGTTGGATTGAGCGTATGGAATCTGTTTTCAGCCTCTGCGACTGCACTGAGAACAACAAGGTCAAATTCACTGCGTACACCTTTCAGGAAGGTGCACTCACATGGTGGAAAACCCACGCAAACTCTGTAGGCCTTGAGGTTGCAAATCGGCTTCCTTGGGCCGAACTGAAGAAGAAGCTGACAGAAAAATACTGTCCTGAAGAAGAATTGCACAGGCTGGAGGAAGAATTCTGGCACCTGGCGGTGCAGGGAAATGATGTTGCTGATTATACCACCAAATTTCAGCAGTTTGCTTTATTGTGCCCGGGTTTGGTCGAACCAGAAAGTAAGGGCATTAAGAAATACATTCGTGGACTTCCCGAGAACATCCAGGGAAACGTCGCCTCATCCAGACCAACCACCACTGAGAGTGCCATTCGATTGGCCCACGAACTCATGGCTCTAGTTGTCAGCCGTGAGACCTCCAACACCTCATCCTCCAACAACAACAAACGCAAATCCACTGAACACCACCACAACTCAAACAAGAAAAACAACGCCATCCAAGTCTACACCTCCAACTCTGAAACCACCCGCAGCTACACCGGGGACAGGCCTTATTGTCCCAAGTGTAACTACCACCATTTTGGTCAGTGCGGTACTCCTTGCAACAACTGCAGGAGGTACGGGCATCTGACTAAGGATTGCCGAGCCCCCAGATCCAACAACAACCCCTCTGACAAAAATACCCGACAACCTAAGTCCTGCTATGAATGTGGAAACCCAGGACACTTTAGGGATTCTTGCCCAAAGTTGAAGAACAAGGGCAACAACAACAACAACCATCGCAACAACAACAACGCCAAAAGTAGCGCCTTCGTGATCAACTCAGGGGATGCCCGTCAGGACCCGAATGTGGTCACGGGTATGTTCCTCCTCAACAATTTAACTGCTTCCATTCTGTTTGATACTGGTGCCGATAGGAGTTTTATTTCCGATGAATTTTGCCCTCTACTTGACATTACACCTGTTGCTTTAGACGTTAAGTACACCGTAGAGCTAGCAAATGGCAAATTGATAGAAACCAATAGTGTGATACCTAATTGCACCTTAAATCTAGCCGACGAAACCTTCTCCATAGATCTTATGCCTATTGAGATAGGGAGTTTCGATGTCATCGTAGGCATGGACTGGTTATCCAAACATCGCGCCGAAATCATCTGCTACGACAAAATTGTTCGCATACCCCTCTCCGTCGGTAGAACCTTGGTCATACAGGGGGAGACCGGTGGGACGAGGCTTAACCTCATATCTTGTCTAAAAACCCGAAAATTTCTGAGAAAGGGTTATCCAGCAATCCTCGCGCACATCATGGAGAAAAAGTCGGAGGAGAAGCGACTTGAGGATGTTCCAATTGTTCGAGACTTTCCAGAAGTCTTTCCTGAGGAACTGCCTGGTCTACCACCACCAAGACAGGTTGAGTTCTCAATCGATCTTGTACCAGGTGCTGCGCCGGTGGCCCGAGCACCATACCGTTTAGCTCCATCCGAACTTCAGGAGCTGTCCACCCAGTTACAGGAACTCCTGGAACGAGGGTTTATCAGGCCGAGTTCTTCACCCTGGGGAGCTCCGGTCCTATTTGTTAAGAAGAAAGATGGTTCTTTTCGAATGTGTATCGACTATCGAGAGTTGAACAAGTTAACTGTCAAGAACCGGTATCCACTCCCACGAATCGATGATTTGTTCGACCAACTTCAAGGGTCGAGTTGTTATTCAAAGATTGATCTCCGATCCGGTTATCACCAATTGCGTGTCCGCGATGCGGATATTCCAAAAACCGCTTTCAGAACCCGTTACGGGCATTACGAATTCCAAGTGATGCCATTCGGTCTAACCAATGCACCGGCTGTATTCATGGACCTTATGAATCGAGTGTGTAAACCTTACCTTGATAAGTTTGTCATTGTCTTCATCGATGACATTCTCATATATTCACGAAGCAAAGAAGAGCATGCGCAACACCTCAGAACCATCCTTGAACTACTTAAACACGAGGAGCTCTATGCCAAGTTCTCTAAGTGTGAGTTCTGGATCAAAACCGTTCAATTTCTTGGTCACGTGATTGACAGTCAGGGGATTCATGTCGACCCGTCAAAAATCGAGGCTATCAAAGATTGGCAATCGCCAACCACTCCGACCGAAGTACGGCAGTTTTTGGGACTGGCCGGATACTATCGACGATTCATTGAAAATTTCTCCAAGATAGCCATACCACTCACGACGCTGACCCAGAAAGACAAAAAGTTTGACTGGACTGATAAACAAGAGTCGGCATTCCAACTCTTAAAACAAAAGCTTTGCAGTGCTCCTATCCTCTCTTTACCCGAAGGCACCGATGACTTCGTGGTATACTGCGATGCTTCACATCAAGGTCTCGGTTGTGTGCTCATGCAACGAGACAAAGTCATAGCTTATGCTTCCCGACAGCTTAAGATTCATGAAAAGAATTACACCACCCACGACCTCGAGCTAGGAGCTGTCGTTTTTGCCCTCAAAATCTGGAGACATTACCTTTACGGTACCAGATGTACAATCTTTACCGACCATAAAAGTCTTCAACACATATTCGATCAGAAGGATCTCAACATGAGGCAACGTCGATGGGTAGAGTTGCTTACCGATTACGACTGCGAACTCAAATATCATCCAGGCAAAGCAAATGTTGTTGCGGACGCCCTCAGTCGAAAAGAGCGCGTGAAACCACTTCGAGTTCGAGCCCTCGGTATGACCATTCACAACAACTTAAACATTCAAATCTTCACTGCTCAACTCGAAGCCTTAAAACCCGAAAATGTCAAAGATGAAGCCTTGCGGGGCATGGATAAACAATTCGAAATCAGATCTAACGGGATTAGGTATTTCTCAAACCGAATCTGGTTGCCTAAATTTGGGAACCTACGAGACTTGGTGATGGATGAAGCTCACAAGTCCAAATATTCTATCCATCCGGGATCCGATAAAATGTACCACGGTATCAAGGACTTCTATTGGTGGCCGAACATGAAAGCTGAAATCGCCACCTATGTCAGCAAGTGCCTTACTTGCTCCAAAGTCAAAATCTGTAACACCCCCCCCCCCCGAAATTCACTGTTTTGCGGAAGCATAGCTTGGGGTGTTACTAATCAAATATCACAGCACCAAAGATAAAGCAAACGACATCTATATGCAACGTTTGTAAATTAGTTACATTCCATAGATATAATGTTTGAAAACTTAGTGTTTTCGTATACAAAATGTAGTTTCCCCTAGAGTCCACGCGTATAGCGGGAGATTCTATTACATAATCAAAATATACAAAAGATAATGCTAAGAATCTCCGTTAATGCAGTTGTGTTGAAATCATGCGACTCTAGCTACAATCCTGGAGTAATCCTACTCCATCCGGGTACCTGAGAAAACATGCTAAAAAGTGTCAACCAAAAAGGTTGGTGAATCTCACAGGTTTGTAAATAATATCGGCTTGAACACGAGATTTCAGTTGTAGTGCCCGTAGGCGTAAAATCAACCATTGCAATCCAGCAATCGTAAAATCAGTATTTGCAATCCAGCAAATGTAAATAAATAAGTTTATACCGTTGCCATGAGGCTCATAATCGAAGCTTAACCCGTAAATAATATGTTTGCTCCCGTGACATGCTCGTAGGTGAGCAAGCATCAGTAACGAATAAGTTGTCACCCGTTTATACGTGTAAATCGGTACGTGGCAGCGCTACTGCCCCGGGTGGGGAGGGTCATTTCCCTAATGGATCCATTAACTACTGTTCGCGCTTAAGTCCATAACTAACGATGTATGATGGAGAGACTTCTGTTTGTAAGTAAACTCATGCAATTTCGTTTGGTATAGTAAACAGTTTAGCACTTGTGTTCAAGGAAAAAGTAGTAGCATGTATCTCCCCCAATAAGATAAAACAGTAAAAGTGGGGCCGTAAGACTCACCTGAGTCTTTGCAAGTACGTTTATATCAATAAACGAGTAAGTAATATCAACCGTAGGTTCTCCGAACCCGTAACCTTCAAATGCCTAAACATATAAAGTTAAGTAAGTAGATGTCTCGCAAGACCATCTAGGCTAGTTGTTTACACAACTCATTATGTCCAAGTGTTTGTTTAGTAATCCGTTCGTAGTTTGAAAACAAATATGGCCCGTTGGTGACGGTTGGTAATAATGATTCAAAGTGTTATCATTTATAACGCAATTTAGTGTAATTGTAATAGAAAGTATGTTCTATGACGTTTGTTAAGTCGTATGACATAAGTATTTGAAGTTGTGTAAGTTCGACACTTAGTAAAATTTGACTTTTCAAGGTTCTGGTTTGTGCGACGTAGAATGCGACGTAGCATGCGACGTAGGGTGCGACGTAAGGAGGTACGTCGCATGATGCGACCTTCGCAAATCAATGCGACGTAGGTTCGGTTTTTGCGACGTAAAAGTCTACGTCGCTATGTGCGACGTCCGCAAGTTAATGCGACGTAATAGGCTGCGTCGCTAGTGCGACGTTGGGATATTTGTGCGACGTAGGCCGTGACGTCGCTAAATGCGACGTTGGCCACAAAATGCGACGTTTTGAGCTACGTCGCAGATAGTCCAGCGTCTCTGCGACGTAGCGGTCTGATCGGAAAATGGTGGCCGGAAAATCGGTCGAAAAGCTTCCGTTCGGTCCAAATCTTTTACCCAACCCATTTTTGGACATTTTAAGCATATATAAACCATAAAAACGTAAAAATGAGCAAAAACGGAGAGTTTCGGGTTTTGTCGGAAACTTACAAAATGTCGGATAGAAAATCCGAAAAGATGGAAAGGTAGATCGTGATGCCGTGGTTCTTTTATTTCAAAGGGCCGATGAATTCCAAGCGCGTTTAGTGGTAGTATTTTGTGAATTAGTGAGAATGGTGGAGGTGGTGGTGATGATGAACTTGAGAGAGAAAAGAGAGGGGTAAGAGAAAGAGAAAAGGAAAGAAATGAAAAAGAGAGTGGGAAAATGGGAGGTTAAGCCCCCATTTTCCGCCCCGCGTTCCCGCTCCGTGCGGTGTTCGTTTTCTCCGTCGTTTAATCCTTCGTTCTTAATATTAAATCAAGCAGTTATATTTTTGAAACGTGCCGAAAATATTTTGATGAATTACCTTGAAATTAATTATAAAAACATTTGTCGAAGTATTAAAATTCTTAACTCGCGTTTAATACATATATGTTAAATTATTTAAATTGTCGTCGCGGTATTATAAATAATGTTTGTTCGCTGTGTATTTTATATAATAAAATACGTTCTCATTATTTAGGTAAGTTTCTGTCACCAACGTCCAAGTAACTGTGTCGGACTCCGTCCGGTTAATTCGTACGATTAATTCAAATCGCGTATGTACACACATATATATATAATTCACCTTATATATATACAAATAGAGTCTGCAATTAGTCCTATTACATACTAATTACAACTAGTTACAAGTAATTAGGCATAATTAATTATCCTAATTTAGCAGGTGTTACATTCTCCCCTTGTTAAAGAAATTTCGTCCCGAAATTAGCTTGAGTGCACGGACGGTGCGTTGTCTGGGAAGAGATGTGGGTATTTCTGTCGCATTTGGTCTTCCCGTTCCCAGGTGAACTCAGGGCCGCGCCTAGAATTCCACCTGACTTTTACTATGGGAATACGACTCTGTTTCAATTGCTTGACCTCACGGTCCATGATTTCCATAGGTTCCTCGACAAAATGAAGTTTATCATCGATTTGAATTTCGTCGAGCGGTATAATCAGTGACTCGTCAGACAGACATTTCTTCAAGTTAGAAATGTGGAATGTGTTGTGTACACTGCTAAGTTCAGCAGGAAGTTGCAGGCGATATGCCACTGGACCAATCCTTTCAAGGATTTCGAATGGTCCGATGTATCTCGGATTTAGTTTGCCTCGTTTCCCGAATCGAATAACACCTTTCCACGGTGCCACTTTGAGAAGTACCTTGTCTCCTACCTGGAACTCAAGGTGTTTGCGTCTCACGTCAGCATAGCTTTTCTGACGATCACGTGCGGCTTTCAGCCGGTTTTGAATACCAACGATTTTCTCAGTAGTTTCTTGAATGATTTCTGGACCCGTGAGTTGGGAATCTCCTAACTCAGTCCAACAGATGGGTGATCGGCACTTACGCCCGTAAAGTGCCTCAAAGGGTGCAGCCTTTATGCTGGTATGATAACTGTTGTTGTACGAGAACTCGCACAACGGTAAATGATTTTCCCAAGAAGTACCGAAGTCGACTACGCAGGCTCGTAGCATATCCTCCAGTGTTTGAATAGTTCGCTCGCTTTGGCCATCGGTTTGCGGGTGATAAGCAGTACTCATATCCAGACGAGTACCAAGAGATTTCTGTAGCGATTGCCAAAAGTTAGAAGTAAAACGGCTGTCCCTATCCGAGATGATCGAGATAGGTACACCGTGTCGTGAGATGATTTCTTTGACATAGATGCGAGTTAGACGCTCCATCTTGTCGGTTTCCTTGATGGCCAGAAAATGAGCAGATTTCGTGAGACGGTCCACGATCACCCAAATGGTATCGCAACCACTCGAAGTTTTCGGTAGTTTGGTAATGAAGTCCATGGAAATCTGTTCCCATTTCCATTGAGGAATTTCAGGTTGTTGAAGCAACCCAGAGGGTCTTTGGTGTTCGGTCTTAACTTTGGAACAGGTTAGGCATTTACTGACGTACAAGGCGATGCCAGCTTTCATGTTAGGCCACCAATACAACCCTTTGACGTCATGATACATCTTGTCAGATCCAGGATGTATAGAGTATCGAGATTTGTGAGCTTCAGCCATCACCAAATCTCGCAAGTTTCCGAATTTGGGTAACCACACCCGGTTAGAGAAGTATCGAGTTCCATCGGGTTTGATTTCGAATTGTTTATCCAAGCCTCGCAAGGCTTCATTTTTCAAGTTTTCATCGTTGAGTGCTTCAAGTTGAGCGGTAAGGATTTGAGCAGGAAGCTCGTTATGAATCGTCATAGAAAGTGCTCGAACTCGAAGGGGTTTCACTCGTTCTTTTCGGCTTAAGGCATCGGCAACTACGTTAGCCTTGCCCGGATGGTATTTGATCTCGCAGTCGTAGTCACTAAGTAACTCAACCCAGCGACGTTGCCTCATGTTTAGATCTTTCTGATCGAATATGTGTTGGAGACTTTTGTGATCGGTAAAGATAGTGCTTTTCGTACCGTAGAGATAATGTCTCCAGATTTTCAATGCGAAGACCACAGCACCTAACTCAAGGTCGTGGGTCGTATAGTTTTTCTCGTGGATTTTCAGTTGTCGTGAGGCATAGGCAATGACTTTTTCTCGTTGCATCAACACACAACCAAGTCCTTGGTGTGAGGCGTCGCAGTAAACTACGAAATCGTCGGTGCCCTCGGGTAAGGACAAGATTGGTGCACTGCAAAGTTTGTTTTTCAATAGCTGGAAGGCTGACTCTTGTTTATCAGTCCAATCGAACTTCTTATCCTTCTGAGTCAGTGTGGTTAGTGGAACAGCTATTCTTGAAAAGTTTTCGATGAATCGGCGATAATAACCAGCAAGACCTAAGAATTGTCTCACTTCGGTTGGAGTGGTCGGTGACTCCCAGCCCTTGATTGCTTCAATCTTGGCAGGATCGACATGAATTCCTTGGCTGTCAATCACGTGTCCGAGGAATTGAACGGTTCGAATCCAAAACTCACACTTAGAGAATTTGGCATATAACTCTTCATGTTTCAGAAGTCCTAGAACGGTTTTCAGATGTTGAGCATGTTCCTGTTCGTTGCGAGAGTAAATCAGGATATCATCGATGAACACAATGACGAATTTGTCAAGATATGGTTTGCACACCCGATTCATAAGGTCCATGAATACGGCCGGTGCGTTGGTTAACCCGAATGGCATCACTTGGAATTCATAATGCCCATAACGAGTTCGGAAAGCTGTCTTTGGGATATCATTGTCACGGACTCGGAGTTGATGATAACCCGACCGTAGATCAATCTTTGAGTAAACACTCGATCCCTGGAGTTGATCAAATAGGTCATCGATTCTAGGGAGTGGGTACCGATTCTTTATGGTTAGCTTATTCAGCTCTCGGTAGTCAATACACATGCGGAAAGACCCATCTTTCTTTTTCACGAATAAGACCGGAGCTCCCCAAGGTGAGGAACTTGGTCGAATGAATCCTCTGTCCAGGAGTTCCTGTAGTTGGTTAGACAACTCCTGCATTTCGGATGGTGCTAAACGGTAAGGGGCTCGTGCCACGGGTGCAGCTCCGGGCACAAGTTCGATTTGAAATTCAACTTGTCTAGGTGGCGGAAGTCCGGGCAAGTCTTCAGGAAAGACTTCCGGAAAATCCCGCACGATCGGAACATCCTCAAGTCGCTTCTCCTCCGACTTCTTCTCCGTTACATGTGCGAGGATGGCTTGATACCCTTTTCGTAGATATTTTCTCGTTTTCAGACAGGATACAATATTTAGATTCCGTCTACCGGTCTCACCTTGTAGGACTAAGGTTCCACCGGAGACAAGAGGTATGCGAACGAGTTTGTCATGACAGATGATTTCAGCTCGGTGCTTGGATAACCAATCCATACCGACAATAATATCGAAGCTGCCGATCTCGACAGGGATTAAATCAATGGGAAACGTTTCGTTCGTGAGGTTAAGTGTACAGTTGTGTATGATACTATCAGTCTCAATCAGTTTGCCATTAGCTAATTCAACAATGTATTTAGTATCTAAGGCAGTGGGAGTTATATCAAGTACAGGGCTAAATTTCTCAGAAATGAAGCTTCTATCGGCACCGGTATCAAATAACACAGAAGCAGTAAGGTCGTTGAGAAGGAACGTACCCGTCACGATGTTCGGGTCTTGTCTGGCTTCCCCAGCCTTGATAACGAATGCTCTACCGCGAGCAGGGTTATTGTTGTTTTTCAGCTTTGGGCAATCTTTCTTGAAATGCCCTGTATTTCCGCACCCAAAGCAGGCCTTTGGTGCATTAGTGTTGGGGGTGGGAATGTTGGTTCGACAATCCTTGGCTAGATGCCCGAACCGCTTGCAGTTGGAGCAAGGGCAAGAACCGTCATGGTGGCGGTTGCATTTGGGACAGTAGGGTCTGCTCCCGCTGTACCCTTTCTTCTCCGAAGTTCCAGATGAATAAGCCTTAATGTACTCAGGCTTTTTGTTGGAGGTTTGGTTGGATGAGTTGGGGTTACCTTCCCACTTGCGTTTGTTGTTTGCAGATGGGGTTGAAGTTGTACCACGGCGGACAGAATTTGCCGTTAGTTCATGGGCCATACGGATGGCGCTCTGAATAGTACCCGGTTTGGAAGAAGTTACCAGGTCTTGGAGTCTCTCAGGAAGACCATCAACAAATTTCTCGATCCTCTTGTACTCAGGATCGACCATGGTTGGGCACAGAAGTGCCAGTTGGTGGAAACGGTTGGTGTAGCCGGTGATATCATTACCCTGCATCTTGTGGTTCCAGAATTCCACTTCTAGTTGTTTCAATTCATCCCTGGGGCAATACTCACCCCTCAACATCTTCTTCAACTCCTCCCACGGGAGTTGGTAAGCAGTAGCAACACTCACAGTCTGAGCATACGTGTTCCACCAGGTGAGTGCGGTGTCAGTAAAAGTACTAACGGAGAACTTAACCTTATCTCCCTCCGCACAGTTGCAGATAAGAAATACAGACTCAACTTTCTCGATCCAGCGCACTAGACCGATAGCTCCCTCGGTACCTGCAAAGTTTAGAGGTTTGCAGTTCTGGAAGTCCTTGTAAGAACAAGGTTTAGCAGTAGTGGTTTCAGCGGCATCGCTGTTTCTCGAGGAGTTTGGTGGAGTATTCCGAGCCAAGGCTTCAGTAACAGCCTGGGTTATAAGGGAGGTAATCTGGGCATCGGTGTATGGTCGTGTCTTTGGCGGCATGATTCTTCAATAAAAGAAATGAAGATACATGAGATTTTGTATGAAATTGTAATTGTCACAGATGTACATGTATAAAAGCAGTAATACATAACATCAACATGGAAAATGACAATTAATGTGGGTTGAGATAACAAAGGATATTTGATAGATAAAGTGAGTTCAAAAGTTACATCCTACCGAGATATTACAAAAGGTGTCGGGAATGGTTACATCCGACTAGTTTATAGAGTAGTGCTAGATAGTCCCTAGATTACGAGATAGATTACAAGACAAAACTACACTAATCTTAATGTAGATTAAGTGGTTCCATCAGCGTGACAAGGCGGTCCACAGTTTCTGCTAGTCGGTTGGTTCATTCTTAGTTAGGGTTCCTGGCCTTCGGATTCTTCTTCCGACTCCAGGTTCAGGTCGTGTGGGTGGTAGCGTGCCTCGAGCATGTCCCTGTATCTTTGAGTCGTGGAGCGGTACCTAGTCTCCTCCGTTGATTTCCTGCCCAAACGTTTGATCCATGTTTTGGTCCTACGGGTTAGGTTGGTGGCCACTTTCTTCCAGTAACGGATCTTATCTTTGATTCGTGTAGGGACAGATCGGTTTGAGATTCTCAATCTTTGTTCATATTCTATGCACTTACGCTTAAGTGCCCAATTTCGGCCGTCTAGTCCCACAGCCTGATCTCGCACTCTCTCATATTCTTCTATGTCGATGCCAGTCATTTCGAAATTCTGATTTTCGTTTCCCCCCAGCATGATTTCTTCTTCTGGTACGATGTCCTCATCGAGATATGTGTACTGGATTTGTTCCTCGTGGACCTGGTCACTATCAGACACGTAGTCGTCCATTTGGGAATTCGTGGCTTTGAGTTCTATAGAAATGACAGAGAGAGGATTTTAGTCCTTGGAAGTACGTTGTTTCAGGGTGTTAGATGTGATTTTCGTAAAATCATTAGAGTGCGCCACAAGGTGGTGTGACGGTAATCAAGTCTGTCATGGTCGGTGCAAACCGCTGAGAGAAATTCGTAAGTGTCACCAGGGAAACGTCGGCTATCTCTATAGCGAGTGTGTTTACGTGCGAGGCCTATTCATATATATAATAGCCTAGAGTATGTCTAGCACATAACAAGTAAGAGTCTCGGTTCTCTCGTGGTCAGAGTCTACTAACGCATTCCTGTTCGACATAACCATTTCAGACCTCACATCATTTTTCCTTAATTGTACATAGTTGATCAGGCTATGTTAAATTAAAGTCGTATGATGTAATTCCTGAACCAATCATGCTTAATAAGGAAATACTGCCTAATGGTCATAGTCTAGGCCCACTAAATGCAACCTAGTTCACTATAACCTTAGGCTCTGATACCAATCTGTAACACCCCCCCCCCCCACCCCCGAAATTCACTGTTTTGCGGAAGCATAGCTTGGGGTGTTACTAATCAAATATCACAGCACCAAAGATAAAGCAAACGACATCTATATGCAACGTTTGTAAATTAGTTACATTCCATAGATATAATGTTTGAAAACTTAGTGTTTTCGTATACAAAATGTAGTTTCCCCTAGAGTCCACGCGTATAGCGGGAGATTCTATTACATAATCAAAATATACAAAAGATAATGCTAAGAATCTCCGTTAATGCAGTTGTGTTGAAATCATGCGACTCTAGCTACAATCCTGGAGTAATCCTACTCCATCCGGGTACCTGAGAAAACATGCTAAAAAGTGTCAACCAAAAAGGTTGGTGAATCTCACAGGTTTGTAAATAATATCGGCTTGAACACGAGATTTCAGTTGTAGTGCCCGTAGGCGTAAAATCAACCATTGCAATCCAGCAATCGTAAAATCAGTATTTGCAATCCAGCAAATGTAAATAAATAAGTTTATACCGTTGCCATGAGGCTCATAATCGAAGCTTAACCCGTAAATAATATGTTTGCTCCCGTGACATGCTCGTAGGTGAGCAAGCATCAGTAACGAATAAGTTGTCACCCGTTTATACGTGTAAATCGGTACGTGGCAGCGCTACTGCCCCGGGTGGGGAGGGTCATTTCCCTAATGGATCCATTAACTACTGTTCGCGCTTAAGTCCATAACTAACGATGTATGATGGAGAGACTTCTGTTTGTAAGTAAACTCATGCAATTTCGTTTGGTATAGTAAACAGTTTAGCACTTGTGTTCAAGGAAAAAGTAGTAGCATGTATCTCCCCCAATAAGATAAAACAGTAAAAGTGGGGCCGTAAGACTCACCTGAGTCTTTGCAAGTACGTTTATATCAATAAACGAGTAAGTAATATCAACCGTAGGTTCTCCGAACCCGTAACCTTCAAATGCCTAAACATATAAAGTTAAGTAAGTAGATGTCTCGCAAGACCATCTAGGCTAGTTGTTTACACAACTCATTATGTCCAAGTGTTTGTTTAGTAATCCGTTCGTAGTTTGAAAACAAATATGGCCCGTTGGTGACGGTTGGTAATAATGATTCAAAGTGTTATCATTTATAACGCAATTTAGTGTAATTGTAATAGAAAGTATGTTCTATGACGTTTGTTAAGTCGTATGACATAAGTATTTGAAGTTGTGTAAGTTCGACACTTAGTAAAATTTGACTTTTCAAGGTTCTGGTTTGTGCGACGTAGAATGCGACGTAGCATGCGACGTAGGGTGCGACGTAAGGAGGTACGTCGCATGATGCGACCTTCGCAAATCAATGCGACGTAGGTTCGGTTTTTGCGACGTAAAAGTCTACGTCGCTATGTGCGACGTCCGCAAGTTAATGCGACGTAATAGGCTGCGTCGCTAGTGCGACGTTGGGATATTTGTGCGACGTAGGCCGTGACGTCGCTAAATGCGACGTTGGCCACAAAATGCGACGTTTTGAGCTACGTCGCAGATAGTCCAGCGTCTCTGCGACGTAGCGGTCTGATCGGAAAATGGTGGCCGGAAAATCGGTCGAAAAGCTTCCGTTCGGTCCAAATCTTTTACCCAACCCATTTTTGGACATTTTAAGCATATATAAACCATAAAAACGTAAAAATGAGCAAAAACGGAGAGTTTCGGGTTTTGTCGGAAACTTACAAAATGTCGGATAGAAAATCCGAAAAGATGGAAAGGTAGATCGTGATGCCGTGGTTCTTTTATTTCAAAGGGCCGATGAATTCCAAGCGCGTTTAGTGGTAGTATTTTGTGAATTAGTGAGAATGGTGGAGGTGGTGGTGATGATGAACTTGAGAGAGAAAAGAGAGGGGTAAGAGAAAGAGAAAAGGAAAGAAATGAAAAAGAGAGTGGGAAAATGGGAGGTTAAGCCCCCATTTTCCGCCCCGCGTTCCCGCTCCGTGCGGTGTTCGTTTTCTCCGTCGTTTAATCCTTCGTTCTTAATATTAAATCAAGCAGTTATATTTTTGAAACGTGCCGAAAATATTTTGATGAATTACCTTGAAATTAATTATAAAAACATTTATCGAAGTATTAAAATTCTTAACTCGCGTTTAATACATATATGTTAAATTATTTAAATTGTCGTCGCGGTATTATAAATAATGTTTGTTCGCTGTGTATTTTATATAATAAAATACGTTCTCATTATTTAGGTAAGTTTCTGTCACCAACGTCCAAGTAACTGTGTCGGACTCCGTCCGGTTAATTCGTACGATTAATTCAAATCGCGTATGTACACACATATATATATAATTCACCTTATATATATACAAATAGAGTCTGCAATTAGTCCTATTACATACTAATTACAACTAGTTACAAGTAATTAGGCATAATTAATTATCCTAATTTAGCAGGTGTTACAAAATCGAGTATCAAAAACCTTCTGGTTTACTTCAACAACCCAGTCTTCCTGAATGGAAATGGGAACAAATTGCCATGGACTTCATAACCAAACTACCAAAGTCAGCGAACGGTTGCGATACCATTTGGGTGATCGTGGATCGTCTCACAAAATCTGCTCACTTCCTGGCAATCAAGGAATCCGACAAAATGGAACGCCTCACCAACATTTATCTGAAGGAAATCGTGACCAAACACGGTGTTCCAATCTCAATTATCTCCGATAGAGATAGTCGTTTCACTTCACAATTTTGGCAATCACTTCAAAAATCCCTGGGTACTCGACTTGATATGAGTACCGCATACCATCCTCAAACAGACGGCCAAAGTGAACGAACCATTCAAACACTGGAAGACATGCTACGGGCCTGCGTAGTAGACTTCGGTGTAAACTGGGAAAAACACCTACCATTGTGCGAGTTCTCGTACAACAACAGTTATCATACCAGCATCAAAACTGCACCTTTCGAGGCACTGTACGGTCGTAAGTGCCGGTCACCTATCTGTTGGACCGAAGTTGGGGATAGCCAACTCACAGGTCCAGAAATCATTCACGAGACGACCGAAAGAATCGTCGACATTCAAAACAAACTCAAAGCCGCACGTGACCGTCAGAAAAGTTATGCTGACGTGAGACGCAAACCACTCGAGTTCCAAGTTGGGGATCGAGTTCTACTCAAGGTATCGCCTTGGAAAGGCGTAATCCGATTTGGCAAACGAGGGAAGTTGAATCCCAGATACATTGGACCATTCGAGATCCTCGAAAGGATTGGTCCAGTGGCTTATTGATTGCAGCTGCCATCCGAACTCAGCAGCGTGCATCCCACATTTCATGTTTCAAATCTGAAGAAGTGTCTGTCTGATGAGGCACTTATCATTCCACTCGATGAAATTCGAGTTGACGAGAAACTTCACTTTGTTGAGGAACCTGCCGAGATCATGGACCGTGAGGTCAAACAACTTAAACAAAGTCGTATTCCCATTGTCAAGGTTAGGTGGAATTCGCGGCGCGGTCCGGAATTTACCTGGGAACGGGAGGACCAAATGCGACTCAAGTATCCTCAACTCTTCACTGATTCAACGTCAAACACAACTTCAACATAAATTTCGGGACGAAATTCTTCTAACAGGAGGAGAATGTGACAACCGTCAATTTAGGACTAGAATTTGGTGCCTAATCGAGCTTTATTACATGTAATTAGTTCTGTGTTAGGCTAATTAATGTATCAACTATTATATATATTGTTGAATATATATCTACAATTATGCGGTTTGTTTAAATCGCACGAGCTTTAAATCGAATGAATTTCAATACAATAAATACGGACGTTGGTGACCAACTTTTATTTAATAACGCTTTATGTCAAAAGTATTCTTATTATAATACTTCGTATTCATTCGTACCGTACAATCAGAAAGTTACCAAATTTAAAATGTAAAACGCGCAAACAAATTAACTTACGTTTTTATAATTCAAATATAAAGTGATTAGTAAAACATTTAAATAAAATATAGCGTGATAATTTGTATTTTAAAATGTACCAATTAATATTTAAAATAATTATTTAACGTTTAAATGACGGAGCAAACGAACACCGCACGGAGCGGGAACGCGGGGCGAAAGTGGGGATTTAACCTCCCACTTCCACCCACTTTCTTTCATTCTCATTTACTTCCTCTCTCTCTTCCTTTTCTTTCATCTCAAAAACCACCAACCAAAATCAACAAAAATCACAAAATAAACGCCCTAAACGACTTCGGATCTTCAAGCCCCTTTGGAAATAAACGACCACCTCGCGACGATCTACACTCCTACCTTTCCGGAATTTCATTTCGGCGATTTGTAAGTTTCCGACACGACTCCGAAAACTCTCGTTTTTAAGTTTTATAACTTGCTAGTTGTTTGTATAACCTTGTAATGTCCTAAAATGGGTTGGGTAAAAATATTAGGCCGATCGATGGCCGGAAAACGCGTTTTTTGAGTTGAAACTCCGATCAGACTCCGTACGTCGCATTTGGCCTGGAGCAAATGCGACGCAGCGACCTACGTCGCACTATATCCTCAACGTCGCATATAGCGACGCAGCGACCTACGTCGCTCTATACCCCCAACGTCGCATATAGCGACGCCGCTTACTACGTCGCATTGACTTGCGAACGTCGCACATAGCGACGCAGACCTTAACGTCGCAAACCGAACCTACGTCGCATTAGCGACGTAGCACCCTACGTCGCTATTGATTTAGCACTGTCGACTTTAGCGACGCAACCCTCTTCGTCGCAAAACCCTACGTCGCAGCCTACGTCGCAGGCTACGTCGCACAAACCAGAACCTCAAAAACACAGATTTTTACTAAGTGTCGAAGCTCGAAATTTTATTGCTTGATTTCACTCAAATCCAAGTCCAGATGCGTTTTTCCTTAAAGCAATATAGTAGAAATAAAAATTTTCCAAGCTGACCTGGCAGCTCGACCCCAGCCAGGGGCTCTGCCCCTTGGACCCCGCCAGGGGCTGCCGCCCCTTGGACCCCGCTAACCAGGGGCGCTGCCCCCGGACCCCCGTACTTAGATTCCGTAAGCACATTTTTACTACAAGTGTCAAACTTGTACAACTTCAAAACGCTTACACGATACAACTTTTCAGTCATAATGGAATTTACTTTTCAGGGTTAACACTTTGAGACATAAGGAGAACATTAACATATTTAAATTCAAACAATCACCAACGAGCCGTATACATTTTCAAAACCTAATTCACAATCAAACAAGTCGTTGTAACTTGTATCAAGTCAATCAAACAAGTTGTAGTAACTTGTAACAATACAATCAACCAAATCGGGGTAATTTGGACATCAAATTAAACAAACGATTTAAATGGTAGTCTTTCGAGATACCGGTACAATTAATAACAATTCAAGTGTCGTGGACACATTCAGGTTTCAAGCCTTTGGACATCAATTCACCGCTAATTACTTCAAGTTTATTAACTTAAACACTCCAAGACTCAGGTGAGTTTCATAGCCCCATTTTCACTGCTTTACAACTAGGGGTGTGATATTACTACTCGATTTTGTTTTACAAGTAGAACGCAAGTGCCAAACTTCAAATACTACATGAGTTTCAAGCTAATCAATTTAAAGTCCTCCATAAGCATAGTCTCTAGTATTTTATAGCGTGTTAGTATATGATATCATATGGGATTGACAATCCTCATCCGGGTTAGCACGCACTAACCGGTCAAACGGATGTATTAGCATTTGGGAAGACGAGTGTTGATTAGGCACTCGTAGGAGGCATTTCAAGTTAGGTTTCCTTAATTGGGCCTGACAAATCAAGTTAAGCTCAGACTATGTGCTCATGGACAGTATAACTTTATTTTGCTTAATTGCATTTTAAATTCAATATAAATCTTGCGGTTCTTACAACTACACATTGACATACAAACCTGTGAGCTCACCAGCGTTTTCGCTGACCCATTTTAGTATTTATCACAGGTACCCCGCAGTAGGTTGGCTACACAAGCAGGAACTATTAGCTCGAGTCAGCATACATACAACTAGAGATTTGATTGCATTATTATATTTTGTAACAGTAATTATGCTTTGTAATCTCTCAATTTCAGGAATCGAGCTAATGTAACTATATTTTGATGTAAACATTTACTTTATCTATACAAGTTTAAAACGACGCATATAGTGGTCGTTCATTATATCTTATGTGCTTTGTATATTGATTAGTGACACCCAAATCAAGCTTCCGCAAATCATTAAATTTGGGGGTGTCACATTGTTGCAGCCTCGATTGTAGGATAGAGATTTCATTTCGGTTACCGATCACTTGGTTGTGAACAGTTCCCATGGTTTCGGTGATGTCCTCCTGGTCTAGGTACATTTGTGCAACCATGCCTTGAGCCAAGTACATCCAATTTTGGTAAGTTTCGTGCTGCTCAGCTTCCACATCATCCAGTCGCCTTTCGTGACGATAGATTCTGGCAGCGAGCACAGGTATGGTAAGGTGAGGAGGTTCATCGGTGTGTAAGGTGTGTTCTGGGTCTAGATCCTGTGAGGGAATTGGTATGTCCTCATCGGATCTCCAGGCGCAGAGAGTATAAGGTAACCAGTTCCGTCGAGGGGTATCGGTCCGACGGAGGGCTTGGTTAGGTGTGGAAGTGGTTGTGTTACGAGGAGGGTAAGGGCTAGCTCGTGCTGGCCTAGTGGTTCCCCAACCTAAGTTAGAGTTGCGTGATCCCGAACGAGAGCGGGAGGAAGGTGTAGTTGCGTTGGGATTTGTTGCCATTTCTGTGGCAAGGAATCTTGTATACGTGAGGTTGTATATAGAAATAAAGTAAACTAGCACATAAACACGTATAAAGGTTGGTCCCGTTCTAGCCTCGGTTTACGTTACTACCGTATTCTCATTCACTATAACCATTTCAGGTCTTGCATCGATTCTCCTTTAATTGTACATAGTTGATCAGGCTATGTTAAATTAAATTCAAATGATGCAGTTGCTGAACCAGTCATACCAAAAGAGGAATACTAACCTAACGATCATAGTCTAGGTCACTAATGCAATCCTAGTTCGCTATAACCTTAGGCTCTGATACCAATCTGTCGAACCCCCAAAACACGTGGCAGCGGAAACATGAGGTGTCACGGGGGTGCCGACCAAATCAAATATCACAACACAAAGATTAAAGCAAGCGACCTCTATATGAGACGTTTGAAAATATTACATTACCATAATTCAAATGTTTACAAAATATCTGGAGTTCGCATCAACCGTTAAGAGATTTCTAGTACATTACTGAATATACAAAATATAGCTAAATGCAATCTAATCTCTTGATGTTTGAAAACCATGCGACTCGAGCTAAGCTTTCCATAAGCTTCCTACTGCGGCGGGTTACCTGAAAAATACTTACTAAAAGGTCAACATAAAGTTAGTGAGTCCATAGGTTTGTAAACAGTCGTTTAGTTATGATCCAGAAGATTTCAAGTTGTATCATTCAAAAATGACAGTTAAAAGTATCGTTAGCTAACGATAAGTAAAAGTATTGCATAAAGCAATATAAGTATACCATTTGCAATGAGTCTCATAGTCGAGCTTAACGTTGTTTGCCTCCGGTAAGTGTACTAATCCGATACACTTCTAAATCACAAATAATATTGCATCCGTGGGTTGACTAGCGCGACTAGTCCGGATGGAGATTGCCAATCCCCGATAGTACTATCCAATAATATTCACGCACAAATTTTAACGACTATGATGGGTAGAGGACTTTAGTGGATTAATCAGGTCTCATGCAATCCGAATAAAAAGTTGTTACAGTACTTGTGATCATAAAAGCAGTTGTATAAAACAGTTGTATGTATTCTCACCCCAGTTAGAAAACAGTAAAAAGGGGCTATGAAACTCACCAGAGTTAAGCAGGTAGCAAGCAATAATTAAATAGCAAGAAAAGTCCAAAGAGCAACCTTCTAACGTCCTAAACGTATAAGGTTGTGTAAGTAGATGTCTTATAAGACCATCTATAGCGATTGTATAAGTGGGGGTCAATGTCCACTTAAGCCAATCGTGTAGGTGGAGGGTTAATGTCCACCTAGAGCTAGTTCATCAACTAGTATGTCCAAATAAGTTGTTCAAGTTCGTTTATCAAAAACGTGTATGACCCGTTGGTGAAAGTTTGTAATAATAATTCATTTAGACATTATTATCAAGTTTGTTTTGTTGTATACTATTCAGTAATACAAATCGTGTGTTGCAAATAGATTATTTTAGTATGTATAAGCCTTAAACCGTAGGTCAAAGTTGGTCAACTCGTTGGTCAAAGCTGGTCAAACCTGGTCAAACTTGGTCAAACCTGGCCAACTGGTCAAAACTGGTCAAAGTTGGTCAAACTGGTCAAACCTGGTCAAACTGGTTAAGGTTGGACAAACTATGAGTCACTTCTCAATTTATAGAGTCACTTCCAATTTATGAGTCACTTATAGAGTCACTTCTGATTTTATGAGTCACTTCTCAATTTATGAGTCACTTATAGAGTCACTTCTGATTTTATGAGTCACTTCTCAATTTATATGTCGGTTTCTAATTCTGGAAGCTTTCTAAGTTTAGTTTTTGGTCCAAGTTACTAACTAAGTCACCCAAACTCATTTTTGTTACCACTTTCCAAAAATAGTAAGTTTTGTCATTTTTAGAAACCGAGCCATTTTTGTTGACTTGGTCAAACTGACTCGGTTTAACCCGAAACTTTTACCCAACCCATATATCAGTTTATAGAGTTCAAATAATTTGTCGGTTCGTGTCGGCGTTCGCCCGAAGTGTCGGTTTTTAACATGCAACTTAAGATATCAAGATTTCATAATTTTCGACTTTTGTCGGTATGGTTCGCCATTTAATTTCTACCACTTCTGGTCCAAATCAAGTATCACAAATTTTTCCTACTGATTATCAAGGTTTCAGGTCTAACATATAATTTTTACAGAAACTATAGTGTCCATTTACATATTTAAATAAATTCGCGAAGGAACCGAACTAGGTTTTCGAAAACTTTCAGACCAGACTCAAAGATCAGATTATAGCCAAAAATACGTACAGATTTGGAAAAAGTGTAAAACACGAAAGTTGTAGATCTTTTCAATATGCAACTTTAAAAAAAAATTTCGTTATCTAATTCTTAGTAAAACTCAAGTTACGACCATTTTTGTAAGCTGTGTTTTTGAAGACAGAATCTGTCACTTTATATGTGTGTTATAAAAACGTATTTTAGCAAGATATTTGGACCTAATCTTGTTGGATGAGCTTTATAACATCATAATCAGTAGTATGAAAGTAAGAAAGGGGTTTCCTTACAATGAAAGTGATGATGAACAAGTGATGATGAAGAAGATGATGGAACTTGAGCTTGAAACCCTTGAAAAGCTTGGAGAAATTGGTGGTGATTGTAACATCCTCTCTTCTGGTCCGGTAATTTCTGATTTTAAATTGAAATATTTAAATGTGTTAGAAATTATTTGATAATATATGTTTAATTGCGAAACTTAGTTAAATAAGCCTCAGGACTTATTGTGCTTAGTAAATTATTGTTTGTTTTAATTTACTATAGTTGACGGTGCAATAAAATAAGTTTCTCGCAATTGGTTTTTAGGTTCCAGGCAATAGATTGAAAGGGGACTAGTTTTAAGTGGATACGGGTCGGTGTAAATATTTTAGGCCGACATATATGTAACTTTCCCTTTTAGGAAAGTTTTATACTTTCCATTTTTGGTAACTTAGAACCTTAAACCCTAAAACTAAACAACCAAAAACCTAGAGCTACAAAGAAATCAAACTAGTGATCTTGAGCTGGAATTGATTTGTGTTTCATAATCACCATCATCATCACTTTGAAATCCTTAATTGGTAAGTTCTTACATGGTTTAAGTTTATAATCATAATCATTTGTGGTATATGTAAGAATTGATAGTGTTAAACAGGTTATAGTATGTTTATGTGATGATATATGAGTGAAAACATGTTGTTGTACTCAAATTGTGGTTAGTTGATATAAATTTCGTAGCTGGGTTTTGAGCTGGGCGAAGCTTGCTGGTGCAGGGTGGGTACCCGGCGGGTAGAGCCCGTACCCGGCGGGTAATGTACCTAAACCGGGAATTCGGCGGGTAAAACCCGTACCCGACGGCTCTTATAGCCTTTAAAACGTAATTAAGTTCTGTTACCTCAACTTTTAATTCACCCGGTTGCTACATGGTGTGACCCGGCGGTTGTGATGGGGTACCCGGCAGGTAATGTGGCTACCCGGCGGGTAGTGACCCGTTTTTATGGTTTTTTACTTTAATTAATTTCAAACTTAAAATGTTAATATGTGATTATTAATATGCTATAATATGAAGGTTGTACATGATATTTGTCATATTGTAGTACTAATTCATAATTAGGAGCTTGCAATTGTAATGCTGATTGTGCTTGGTTCCTAATATGCATCGTCACAAGTTTGTCAGAAGTTTGGCAGTATTTAATTATTAAGCAACAAAGTCGTTAAAGATTGGCAGAGGGTCCATGTTAATTTGTCTTCTTCTTAAGTGTGCGAATAATTGTCAATCTATGTCGGCCATGTATTAAAGTTTGTAGGCCAACTATTTTGACATCTTGTAAAAATCAGTATTATTGGCGAATATCCTATGGCATATGCCATTCGAATTTGCCTATTTAAGCGTGTTTATTTTCTTCAAAGAGAGCATCGAAGTTTATACACTTCTCTCTCTCACTTCTCATTTAAATAAAAGGTGTGCTTGTTTATAAGTCTTATTGTCTTTAAATATATTCCGCTTTATTTCTGTATTTCAGTTTTTACTTTGTACTGATACAGAAGTCATTTGATCCAAATTAATTTGGGGCAAATCCTTTTGGTATCAGAGCTTATAAACAAAGTTTTATTTAGCTCTATGGAAGGCTAAGCCTCCTACTCAGGGTTAACGGAAGGGTTACAATTATGCTGGTTTAATATTGCTTGTTTAAATGTAATTAAGCATTTTAAAACAACCACTTATTTATTTTTTTTAAGCAAATTTATTCCCTTATCCCCGTGAAAAATATCCCCTTATATCCCCTTTCAAAAGGTCAAGTACCGATTAAGAAGCCTAAGAAGGGTGTGAAGGGAAAGCTGAGAAAGGGATTGGTATTAAGGGATTGGTATCAATTAATGGGAGTGGTAAGGGGTTGGTAAATTAGTTTTATGAAAAGAAATAGGAAGAAGTTTTCTTATGTCTGATCGTTTTGAGCAAGCAATAAAGGATTGGTATGATTATTCCCGTACCGCTAACCTTGAATTTTTAAATCTATCTGAAAATCAAAAACCTGTACTTTCTGATATTCACAACAACATCTCTTGTATTTACGATAAACTGTTTTTATTTGCAAAAATTTCTATTAAAAGTTTTCATCAAATAAGTCAAAATCTTGAAAATTTGAGTCACCGACTTGAGAAGTGCGAAGAAAACCAGAGAAAAACCCAGATTGAAATCACAAAAAGCTTCAAACAAATCTCAACCGAAATCCAAGAAATTAAACCCCTCACCAAGAAACAAGTCCTTAACCTTGTAAGAGAAATCTCACAACAACCAAAGTTAGTTGAAGAACAAGCGTTAAAACTATCTGAGGATCTTAACCATAAGATTCAGAAGGTAGAACATCTTTTACAAGAAGTAAAATCCCTAATTGGTTGATGAGCCTAGCTAATCAGAAAGCTAGCTCAGAATACCAGGAAGCGGTAAAGGCGACAGAGGAAATCGAATCACCAGCACTTGGGTTTGTAAAACCATCAGATTACAAATCCCCAGTTACTCTTCAGAATTTTGCAATTATAAAACAGAACAACACACTCATATATCTCCTAACTAAACAAACTCAAAAGTTTGGAGAATTTGAGGAAAAGTTTGAAAGATTAAGGCAAGGAATAGAGGCTTTGGGAAAACGAACTGCAGAACCATCTAACCTAGAAGATTCAATCGGAAGTCTTACAAAAAGGTTAGACAGCTTATCAATTAACGGAAAAACTCCAGCAAAAGCAAAGCAAGGACCAATCTACGTATTCAAAGACCCAGCAAAAATATTCAAAGAAGAATACGAGAAAGAAACTCAAAAGAAGAAATGAGTTCAAGGCAGGGGCGAAGTGTCCTAAGTAGGTCATCTACTACTCAAACCCAGACAGACCTCCCTACCCAAGAAGACCAAATTCGTGGGTACAGACAAATGGCCAGAAATCATTACAATTTCAATAGAAGTCTAAGAAGAACATTTGGAAGAAGTTATAATCAAAGTCTTGAATCTGTCCTTAGTCCTGAAAGGCAATTGGAAATTTCAAGGCAAAGGAGAGCAGAATTGGTACCAGCAGAAATCCTGTATGGAAGCAATAGGCAAACAGTCAGGCATCAAGTCTATCAACATTACTCAGAACAAAGAATACTCTGTGTAAATGAAACACATATAGACTTAAGACTCTGCAACACTCAAAGCCATCAGCGGCTTAGAGAAACAGGCATGCAACATGTCCACCTTGGAATGTTCATGATAAGGCTTCATGCACTACACAGAAGAGGAGCAGGAACAACTGCTTTGGTAGTTCTAAGAGATACACGATGGGGAGATGATCGTCAGATCATTAGAACCATGGAAGTTGATCTGTCAGCAGGAACCCAACTCATATACATGGTACCCGATATGGTACTAAGTATAGATGATGATAAACCCAGTTATGATCTTGGTATGTTATGCTTTGAATTAATTAACAATAACTTGCGGAATAGTTATTATTAACTTATGAAGAACACAATTAACTTGTAAGTAATAAATACGATTATAGTCAAAAGCTTCAATCTTATTATAATGAATAACAAGACGAATACACAGTTTGTATTAGGGTTTACAACCTTGAAGCTAGAATATATCGATTACCTATCTAGGTTTCTAGGATCTCTATTTATATACATATAGAGTCCTTTACAGAATCAAATACATTAGGAATCATAATCTACTCCTAATATATCTCTTAGCCGACTCTATTTACTAACCGTGGCTATACATCTAACAGTGGTAGTACTCAAAGTATATTAACAGTGGTGAGTACTTAACACTTTACAAAACATTAAATGACCCAACAGTGGCACTGTTAACTTTAGCTCTTCTAGCAGTGGCTGCATCCTTCTAGCAGTGGTCGAGCTTTGCACTAACAGTGGTTGAATCTTCATAGCAGTGGTCAATACTTATATTCTGAGCAGATATGGCAATGGCTCAGGTTTCAACAATCTCCCCCTAAACTTGATCATTCAAAGCAATGATTCAAGTTTCAATTCTTCTTCTCTTCTCCTATCTCCTTCATCGTTTGCCTCTTATGCAATTGATTGAACACCATGTATAAAGCTCTGTAAGCTCCTTCAGTAATGATGGTTGTAGATAACTTCAAATCAACCAATCTATTCAGCAGCCCTGTTCCCAGCACATAGTGTCGATCATCAAACATGTAAATCACCTGCCCATTGTTAAATACTACCATGTGTACTCCAGCTCTGGCAAAATATCTCCAAATCGTAACCCTTTGATGACAGTGAAAGAATAAGTGATACATGCTGGCTGGTTCAAACAGGCTTTGCAATAACTCCATCATTTGTCTTTCAATCACAGCCTCAGAATTCTTTCTATTCCTGATTTTGCTCACTTGATACAGCTCCATAAGATCATCTCTTGTACAAATTCTGAGCAAATCAATCATACTCCCAACATGGTCATCAAATCCTCTTTCCCTTTCAATCTTGATCTCAAGGATCATTTTTCTGAAACCATAATCAATTGCTACTCCTTCCCAATTTATAATTCTAGCCTTTCTTGGTCCTTCAGAAATCTCCTTGCTATCAGTCAGAAGCTTGATTCTCTTTTTCAGCTCTGGATCAAATCTTGGAATATCAGGAATAACATTGTCTTTAGAAATCTGATTTTTCCATGAATTTCTTCTGACATCCTCCAAGGCTTTCTCTGTTGCCTCAGCAGCTGCTTTTTCTCTTCTTTCTTCTTCTTCTTTCAAAAGCTTTGCCATATCCCTATCTGCCTTTTCTTTCTTCTCCTTTATCAATGCATTCAAATGCCTATTCTCTTCCAATTTCTTGGTCCACTCAACATCTCTTCCCATATACCTGTCATATGCCTGTTCCAGTTTCTGCATATTCCATCCTTTAACAATTTTAGCTGGGGCATAATTATCAGACAGAGCATTGATCATTTGTCTTCTCCTTTCAGCATATGGTAAAGGTTTACTCCTCTTCTTGGCTAATTCCTCTTGCTTTTTCTTTCTAGCCCTTTCCTCATTTGACCTTTTCATCAACATAAATCCAGGAGATAACTCTTCCTCTTCATTACCTTTCTTCTTCTTCAAATAATCATGAACTCTCTGAGCAGGAAGCTTTAAGCCTTGTGCAGTCTTTTCTTTAACAATCTCTGCAGCTTTCTGTGTAATAGTCACTACACTCAGATCATCCAGAATCATTTTAACATCAGCACCCTCTTCTTCAGCTTTAGCTTCTGCAGCTTTCCTTATCAACCTTTCCCTTTCTTCTACTTGTATCCTTAGCATATCATGAGACTCAAGATGAGGTTCTTTAATTTCTTTCACTTTTGATCTTTCTATTAACTTTCCTTTACCTTTGTCTTTTGGATCAATCACAGGCAATTTAGACTCAGGCTTGAGTGATGAAGTTGGTTCTCTGATTGTAACAGGTACCTCTCTTGGTCTTGTTGTTGTGGTAGTTGTGGTAGAGGTTGTTATGACAGCAGTGGTGATTGGTGTATTAACAGTGGTAGGTGTTGATGTACTAACAGGGGTAGATGTAACAGTGGTAGTGTTAGTGTTGACAGTGGTTGAAATTGGGATAACAGTGGTAGAAGTTTTGACAGGGGTTGAAGTTTTAGTTGGCTTTCTTCTGGGAATAGATTTCTTTCTTGAAAAGGTCTGCAACTTCTTCTCTTCATCACTTGACTTTGATTGCTCCCCCTTAATCTCAACTTCTCCTTCTTTCATCTCCTTTTCGACATCATTAACCACCTCATACACTGGCCTATCACTGAAACTGACTATTTTCTTATTCTCCAAGTTAGCACCCATCACATCCCAAAGATATAATCTAAGTGCAGCTTTCTCAGGCAACCCTTTATTCAATGGAAATACCTGATAAACTGTTTCATCAGTCTGCTCTGCTGCTGCACCATCACTTGTATTAACATTATCAGAAGAATCTCCACCAGTATATACTACCATTCTTCTGTCTTCTGCAGCATTTACCACCTCATCATCTATACTTTCATGTATCACATAATCAGAGACATTGAGCTCCTCCTCAGCCTTATCCCTGCTCTGCACATAATCATCATCTTTATCATCAAACACTAACTCCACAGTGTCTTCTGATTGTGCCTCATCATGCTCACATATATCCATCTCAACTGTATTATTATCAAGCTCAAACACTTCTGTAGCTGCAGAATCATCATGCATCTCATCAACATTTATCATTTCTCCACCCATATCATCATGAGGTCCATGTGAATCATCATCATCATCATTATCATCACCTGCTTTCCTTGAACCATCATCTTCAGGCATATTATCATCATCAGCTTTCTTCTCCCCCTTGCCTGAAGATTCCTTTAACTTATGTGCAGGTAGAAGAATATTATTGACAGCCTCCTCAAGCATTTCCAATCTAATCTTCACATCAACCAACTCTGCCTTCTGATGATCAATGATCTCCTTCTGCTTAGCAATCAACTCATCCTGAGACTGAATTTTCTTTTGAGCCTCTTTTCTGTAATCCCTTTCCCTCTCATATTTGCTCCACAGGCTATTGACATCATGTACAAGATAGGAAATCGTCAATTCATTAGTATCACTAGGCTCATCAATATTAGAGTGTGACCTCTTAGTTGAATCCTTGCCTACATCTGCCACTGCAGATGCCCCTCTTTTCTTGGTACTGGGACCTACTGGTGTATCATTACCAATTGATACAATCGGTTCTACACCTGTAGTTGCCTCTGGTTGGGTCTCAATTATGTTACCACTGTCCTGTTCTACCAGTGGGATAGAAACAGTAGTGGCAGCCCTTCCAGAATGAACATTTTCATCAAGTATGTTCACCTGTTGTAGTAGATCAATTGACTGAGACTGTGGAGAAACAGGAATCTCCATAGCCTGTTTAGCCTTCTTGGATTTCTTGGCTTTAGATTAGGTAGGCTGTTTGTTCCCTTGTTTTCTTTTTGTGCCACCTCCTGATGTGTGTTCAGAACCAACTTGTGTTGTTGACCTGTCATCATTTGGTCCAGGTGGTGTTGGTAATACACCACCAGTGGCAGAAGGAGCAACTAGCATTGTAGAAAATAATGCAGTTTCCTTCTTAGAAAAAGCATTCTGATACTGATTCATAGCCTTAATAGTCCTCAAAGATAGAGTAGAACTAACAATCACACTATCCTCTGCTGGCAGATTTGACAATTGATTATTCAATAACAGCTGAACAAATCTAGGGTACATAATGAATGTATCACCCTTTACATTTCTAATCATATTATCTAAGATAAACCTAGACATATTAAATTTAATACCCTGTGCCAAGCAGATAATAGGATATGCAATAGTAGAACTAAATTCATTAAAACTAGTTCTCTTTTGAGACAAACATACCAGAAAAGTATGAATGTAGAACTTCCATTGAGGACAAAACCATGACTTCAAGAAAGTATATTCTGATCTTGTCTTTCCTGAACCTTCATACCCCATATCCATGATGCCTTTGAACAAATCATCTCTTGATAATTCCAAAATTCTTCCTTCATCATCAAACTGCAAAAGCTCCCTCAAAATAATCTCAGTAACCATCACCTTCTTACCCTTGACAGTGGAATGAATGTGAGTAATTGTTTGTCCCTAACCTTGGATCTAGTACGAACCGAGTCAATCAACTGATGGCGGAAACAACAATTGATCAATCAAACAATCACACGAATAACAATACGCAATGAATATCAAACAAAACGTATTATATTCAGTAATAATCGGTCAGATTACAGAGATTTCGACTAATTGCGTTTAGGGTTTCGTCAACCCTAAATCAGAAAACACAAAACGAATTTATACAAAGTTTGGCACCTGCGACGTCGCACGCTACGTCGCAGGCCCAAGCCCATGCGACGTAGGCTACGTCGCAGGCCCAATACCTGACGTCGCACCTGCGACGTAGTGCGCTACGTCGCAGGAGTCAGAAATGCTAATCTAAATACAAACTACGAGCTAGACCAACTGACAGACACTAAACATGTACTAACAAACTCCCCCGTGTCTTCAGCTTGGTCTTCAAAAAATCTTCATTAAACCCAGCCCGCAGGAAACTGGCCGTCGGCATGAATTCCATTAGCTACGCAAACAGTAACAACATTGTAAAACTGCTGTGCTAAACGTCTGTTGAATTCATTCTTCTGACCAACTCGAATCCGATTATCATAGAGTTTTCTTAAATCTTTTTCATGAAAATTAATCAAACTCATCGGATCATACAGCCTAAACGTTGCTTGCTTCAAATTCCATATACCTCCAACTTCTGGCCACGGTTCAGAATCTGGAACGAAAGTAATAACCGCTTCACCAGTCTATGGATCAAGTTCCCATTTTACAAGTCTTCTCAAAAAATAATAAGGAACTGATTCCAGAGGTATCTCAGTCAAACAGTTAGCAGGCGAATAGTGAACTTTAACCAAAGGCTTCCTGGTGACTGGATCAATCTTCTTTTTCCACGTATACCGAGTTCCCAATGTCGGTTTCAATTTCGAATATGTCTTCGATAACACTTCCCGACGTAAATTTCTCTGAATGAACTCAACATAATCATTATCGAAAGGATTAATCAATTTAAGTTGAGCTAATCGATTAATCTCTCCTTTTGGCAACGTGCTCAATCTATCAAAACGCATTCTGAAATACTGAACTCCATCTTCTCTTTTAATCATAAACAGATTCCTTTGACACTTCCAGCTTTTGATAACCCCGGTATAATTTCGACTAACCCGGTACACTTGACATTTAACTGGAATAGGGACTGGATTTCGTCCCTTAGGCCACCATTTCTTGTTTCTCTCTCTCTTTTCTTCAGCAGTTAATTTCTTTGTTGCTGAGTCCGGTGCTTGTGTCTCTGGAGCTGGAGTTGCAGCAGAACTAGATTCTCCATGTTGCGCTTTATCAGAACTCTCGTCTTCACTTGAATCAGATTCTATAATTGGTGCACCATCATAAGCTTCCCCAGATTGTGCATCATCATATGTTTCATCTGCATTCAACTGTTCTTCTTCAATCGAGACATCCTCATTCATCTCAAAAGCATTCTCTGTTTCTTCCTCAGAGCCAACTCCACTGGCCATTCTTTGAATAAATGATAAGTCAGCGAATGAGTAATCAACTGCCAGCGGTCTCGGTTGCCCTGGAATATCATCAACAGAAAAGTAATCCAAAACAGAAATATTTTCATTAATAGTTTCAATTACAGGGTTGGGATTTACAGACTCAGGTTCACTTGACTCTAAAGTGGGTATCCCAGACCCATACTCCCCCGAGGCAAGTAACCTGCCTTCCAAAACGTTAACCCTATTCTTCGTTTCCTCAAGCTCTTTAGATTGAACCTCGATCAAAGCAGCTTGTTCAGCAATCTTCTCATCCTGAGCCTCCAGCTTTTGCTTCATCTGCTGCATATCTTCCATGATCTTTTGCATGAACGCTGGAGTCGGTTGAATCTCAAAAACATCCTGTTGCTGTGGATTGACTGGAGCTCGTGTTGACGAAGAGCGACGAACACGACGAGGCGGTCGATAAGTCTCATCAGTAGGATCATCACCGTCTCTGGTTCGTTTCCCAGTATCCCTAGGAGGCACATACTTACGTCCTGCCCGGATCCGACGCTGAATTCGCAGATATCGGAATGAATCGGAAAGCCTGATACGTTCCATCTCAGAGGGATGCGGAACAGTACCATCAGAATGCTCAGGCGTCGGACCCCCATCCTGAGGTCCTACATTCGCAGTATCTTCAGAATCGGAATTCTCAACCGTATCATGCGATGCTGGATTGTCCGAGTCAACATGCCCGAACTGCTCAATGTTCTCCAAAAGAGCATCCACGTTCTCCCCCGCAGCTTGAGCAGGAATGTTCTCCCCCGCAGCTTGAACTGAAATGTTCACAAGCGGTTGTTGCGGTTGCTGAGGTGCTGGAACATCCATATACTGAGGATCTGGGGGCGGAACATAATTTTCATCAATAATAGCACCGAATAAAGGAACATCCCTTGGTGCCTCGACCCCTTTCTCAAACCCTGCACAAATAGTGAAAATCCGACTCATCATCGGTGAAATCTTTAGCGGATGATCAATATCACCCTGTGCCTGAAGCTCCGGATGATGACGATTGATGTGCAGCTGTACAAATCTTGGATATAAAATCCATTTCTGATCCCCGGCATTCGCATTATCAACCATTGCCTTGAAGATAAATCCCGAGAAGTTGAACGGCTTGTTGTAAACCAACGCTAGCATAGCAGAAGCCAGACTTCGACTCATCCCATCCATTCCACCTTTCCTATTCCCCAAGCACACAATGATCACGTGCATCAAATATCTCCAGACGCGTGTGAGATTCGCTTTTCGATATTGATCAGAGGGAATCCCGGGATATCCTAACCGTTGCATAGCTCCGGTAACAAAAATATGATCAAAACCGACAGGCATATCCGGTTGATCATTCAGCTGTAAAAGTTCCCGAATGCTTTGTTCTGTAATAGTAATCTCCGTACCCAGAACAGTAGAGACCAATCGTGTAACGTCGTTTTCAGTAACGACAGTTGCGTTTCTCCAAAAAGGGTTGATCAGATTCCCAAACGCCATAGTGTTATCAGAAATGGCGTGAAATACCCTTGAGCGTCTCAAAAACGCGATCATCTGACGATACGGTGCAGCTTTGTCAGAAGTGTCAGTAAGGAAAGCAGCCGTATTGTGACGAGCTTCAAAAATCAAAGCCATATCTGCACAACCAGAAACAGATTGCAACTCGAAAAAGGTTAGAAAAATGTTACATTTTTTTAAACAAAACCTTTCAAATTCCCTGGAACTAGCGACGTAGCCACGTACGTCGCATGAACACAGAGCGATGTAGAACTGTACGTCGCTAAAATTCAAAATAAATTGAAAAGCGACGTAAGGCCTGATGTCGCATAAAATTCGAGTGACGTCAAGGGGGACGTCGCATTTTGCAATTTATTGTGAATTTAATCACTTTAATTAAAAGAGCGACGTAGCGTGGTACGTCGCATCGGACGTCGCAGTAAAAGCGACGTAGGGAAGGGCGACGTAGGAAATTAATAATAATTAACTAAAGCGACGTAGGGCACTACGTCGCATCGTACGTCGCACTGATGAACATTCATCCCCAACCCAGAAACCCTAACCCTCGAATTTAGGGGTTTTCAAAATCAAACGCACTACAAGGTGCGGCGAACGATGGTGATCACGAAAACATAATTTATAACCAGTGATTTACACGATATACCATCAAATTTATCCCAAAACCGAAACGCCTTTAACCCGTAATATATACATAGCAATTAAACACAATATACACGGTGAAAATGGGTAAAATCGGTACCTAAGTGTGCGGAATAACGAGTAGATCAAAACTACGTGAATAGATCGGAAAGAAAACAGCAACAAATCACAAATATGCTCGTAAAAATGCTACGTCGCAAATCGCCTCTCGTACGTCGCAGGCTACGTCGCATGTGAATAGTGAATAGTGTGACGAGTTACGTCGCAGTGGATACTATTTAAAGTCTAACCCTATGTGCGACGTAGGCTGGGACGTCGCAGGCGACGTAGAGCCGGATGTCGCATAAAACAGTTGTGATCCAAATTTGAATTTTTAAACCGTTTACTCGTTATTTTAGCAAATAAAATCAAATAACTCGTGACTCGGGAAAAATAAATTAGAATAAAAATAAAACATAAAACTAAAAAATCTTTTTGGTATTTTCTTTAATTTTACAAAAAATAAAAATTACTAACACTCTATTTTTGGTGACGGAGTTGCGTTGTCTGATTAGGGATCATATCGGAATAACATGCATTTATTAGGAATAGTAAGTGTTATTTCGATCATCAGTATATTTATCCACTTTAAATTTACGTGGCACATTTAAAACACCTGTTATAAAAATTATTTCAAGACGATTATTGGTATTGTTTGTCCACCTAAACATGTTACATCCGTATGTGTGAGCTAACTGTTATTGTTAGTATGAATATTAATTTTGTGAAACCTATTATATGATATACTGATAAACTTTAGTAAAAACCCAAAACACTGCATATTTACGCAAGGTAGAGATTACAAGACCAAGTTTTCTCGGCTTTCTTGTAACATACACTTGCCCTTCAAATTTAGGCATACATCAAACCAACTATGAAGATACTAGTGGCCCCAGATCTGTACTTAGTACAACAGAGGGTCCCTTAGTATGAACATAACAAGTTTGAGACTATTTGCATAACTAATGGATTCAGGTCTGTACGAGAGTACAACAATAGTCACCATTAGTTAGGCGAATAACCTTATTATTACTATATGCCACTTTTACATTTACATGATAATTATGACAGTGTATGACAGTACTTCCATTTATCAATTAAGACTTATGTCATACATCATATAACAATTTTCACAAAATAATAGACAAGTTTTAATATTACTTCTTACTTACTCACAAACCGGTGTGTATCATGCCTACCAATACATCGTATGATGAAGATAATTTAGATAAAAACTGTTTTAAGTGTGTCAGATAAACCTACTGACACATCCAAGATAAACCTTAAAATTCCATTTTGTGCATGTCACCCGATGTACTATCATATCCCAAGTTGTTTACAGACACAACTTCAACGTCTATTTTAAAAATGTAGCAACCGTGCGTTTTCTTTAATACTAAAGAGTATAAAGAGTGGCTGTTGCGATTTTTTATTTTTTTATTTATTTTTTATTTATTTTTTTTTTTTAAATTGAATTTAAAAACTAAAAAAAATCCAAGTCACAAATCATTGTTTTGACTGAAAGAACCTTAAACCTATCATATTGACCAGTTCAATAAAACGTGATCGCAAAAAGGCTTTTGTGAAAAGGTCCGCACACTGCTTAAGGGTCTCTATATGTACGACATCTATAAGGTGTTTCTCAAAACAATCCCGTATGAAGTGGAACCTAAGTTCAATATGTTTGGTCTTAGAGTGCTGTACGGGATTGTGAGTTATAGATATAGCAGCTGTATTATCAATATAAATAGGAGTCATAGAGAGATTGAACCCGTAATCACGCAGCTGATGCTGAATCCAGAGAACCTGAGAACAGCAACTTGCAGCAGCAACATACTCGGCTTCAGCTGTGGAAATAGCAACCGCAGTCTGCTTTTTGCACTGCCAAGAAACTAAGCGCGATCCAAGGAACTGACATCCTCCAGTGGTTGACTTCATATCTATCTTGCAGCCACCAAGATCCGAATCCGAATAGGCAGTTAACTCAAAGTTTTTCTCGTTTGAATACCATAGACCCAGAGATGGCCTAAAAGCGAGATATCCAAAAATGCGTTTTACTGCCTTCATATGAGACACCTTCGGATTTGCTTGAAATCGTGAGCAGAGAGAAACAGCAAACACTATATCTGGTCTTGAGGCAGTCAGGTACATGAGAGAGCCTATCATTGAGCGATAGTCTTTCTCCTTGCAATCTTCATCGTCCTCATTAGGTCCAAGATTGTGTCTTGCTTCAATTGGAGTGCCGTAGTGTTTACAGTTGAGCAATTCATATCGTTTTAACATGTCAGTGACATATTTTGACTGGTGGATATAAATTCCATTGTCAGATTGCTCAACCTGTAGTCCCAGAAAGAACGTGAGTTCCCCCATAGCACTCATTTCAAACTCAGATTTCATCAGACCTTCAAAATCCTTGCACAACTGATCATTAGTTGATCCAAAAATAATGTCGTCCACATAGACCTGCACAAGTAACAAATCCGCTCCTTCCCTTTTGATGAAAAGCGTGCTATCAATCTGTCCTCTATCAAAACCATTCTTCAGCAAGTACTTGGCAAGTCGCTCATACCAAAGTCGAGGAGACTGATGAAGACCATACAAAGCTTTCTTCAGCTTGCAAACATGATTAGGATGCTTTGGGTCTTTAAAATCGGGAGGCTGACACACATAAATCACTGCGTCGACATCTCCATAGAGAAAGGCACACTTCACGTCAAGTTGATACACACGGAATCCTTTAAATGAAGCATAGGCTAGAAAAATCCGAATGGATTCCAAACGAGCAACAGGAGCGAAAACTTCATCATAGTCAATACCTTCTAGTTGACTATATCCTTGAACTACCAGACGGGCTTTGTTTCGAATAACAGCCCCACGATCATCCATTTTGTTACGAAAAACCCAACGAGTACCCGTCAAGTGAGCACCCTTGGGTAGAGGAACAATTTCCCAAACATTCATCTTGTTTATTTGCTGTAGTTCCTCCTGCATAGCCTCGACCCAAGATGGATCTTTTAAGGCTTGATCAACCTTTTAGGTTCAATTTGAGACAAATGACATGAATCGATATGTGCAATAAGTCCCAAAAGCTGCTGAGCTGAAGTCTGCTTTGCTTGCTGTCGTGTTTGAACAGATGCATGAGGATCACCAATGATATTATCAATGGGGTGATTCTTATGTATACGAGTTTCTGGTATGGCACCTGGCACAAGATCCACACCCAGATTATTCAAATCTCCCTCAGTTTCGGGAATAGCAGCAGACTCAGGAATGGCTATCTCTTCTTCTTCTCCTTCATCGTCATGAGAAAATAAGTGAGAATAGGCCATTGTTTCCTCCACTTCATCTTCTTCTTGAGGTTCCTCTAAAGGAGGCATGTTAGGATCATATGGAAGCTCCTTTGTGTAGTTATAAACTGTTTTAGAAGGAGCTGCCGAAGATGATGGAGTAGGAGATGGTGTTGATGGTGGTGATTTGGTAGTAGGTTGTGGTTGTGTGGGTGTTGGTGAAGGTGTATGTTGTGGAGGTGTAGGATTAGTTGGTGGAGGTGCGGGTGTTGCATTGGGAGATGGGTCGGATGGTTTATTAGTAACAGGTGTATCTTGGGAAAGATCAAGCTCATGAAGTATAGAAACCAATTCTTCCGTTTCATCTTCTTCCGGAATATTGAAAGAGTTGAAGAGGTTTCCATAGTTGAAAAACCAATCCGGACCCGTTCCTTGAGGAGGTTCCGTATACCTTAAACATTTCACTTCAAAATGCTCCTCGATCTGATTCGTTGATTTGTTAAAGACTCTTTTGTTCGGAGAGTTGACTGCATATCCAAGAAAAATCCCTTCAACAGCTTTATCACCAAACTTGGAGACCTTATCTTTTGTAATCATGATCAGGCATGGACACCCAAATGGTTCTAGGAACTGTAGATTTGGCTTACGGTTATTAAAAAGTTCATAACACGTTTTGTTCCTTTTCTTAACCGTGAGCACTCTATTGAGAACATAACAGGCAGTATTAACTGCCTCAGCCCAGAAGATGATTGGTAACTTGGAGTCAGCTAACATAGTCCGAGCTGTCTCGATGATTGTCCTGTTCTTTCTTTCTGCAACTCCATTCTGTTGTGGAGTCCTCGGAGCACTGAATTGATGCTCAATACCTCTTGTAGCACAAAACAATTCGAGAGTTGAGTTCTTGAACTCAGTTCCATTGTGCTTCGTATCCTTTTCACCTTCAAGTTGCACAGATTTGCCAACTTGTCCAACAAATACACCAGAATCTCAGGAGTTTCCCCTTTTGTGGTCAAAAAGTAAACCCACGAAAACCTTGAGTAGTCATCAGTAACTACCAAGCAGTAAAACCGACCACCAATGCTCTTTGTAGAAACTGGACCGAAAAGATCCATATGCAGTAGCTCCAATGGAGCATTTATAGAATTCACCTGCTTAGACTTATGGGACTTCTTACGTAACTTTCCTTTTTGGCAGGAGATACAATCATCCTTTAGAGCAAATGACTGTTTTGGAACTCCTAGCACTAAGTCATTTTTAGTCAAGAAATTCATTTTTCGGAAATGAATGTGTCCCATTCGTCTGTGCCAAAGCAGTGAATCCTTTTCAGAAGCCTTAGACAAGAGACACGTATACTCGTTCGATGTCTCAACAGTTCTCATATTCAAAATGTATGTGTCATCCTTTCTTGGTGCCCTCAGTAACACCCATTCTTCCGGAATGACATAACCAGGCTTCAATATCACACACTCTGTCTTTGTGAACGCAGTTGTATAATCCTTATCACAGACCTGTGAAACACTTAGCAAATTGTGCGTAAGCTGCTCCACGTAGTTCACATTTTCGAAACTAACATTGCCGTTAGTTAACGTTCCTCTTCCAGAAATAGTTCCCCCAGAATCTCCAGCAAAGGCAACATAACCTCCTGCATGTGGTTTAATATCCACAAGTAAGGATACATCGCCTGTCATATGTCGCGAGCAGCCGCTATCCAAGTACCATTCACTATCTTTAACACGTTCTGACTGCTGCAACACACAAATGAAGGAGATTAGTGAGAAACGGTGACCCAAGCCTTTACAGACTTAGGTCGACCGTGGTCATCAACAATAATCACGTCAGATAGGATTTTATCTTTAAACAAATTAGAATTTTTATCTGATGTGTTATTGTTGATGACTGAAGAGTCAACATCAGACTCTTTACGTTTCCAAACTTTTGAAGATTCGGAATTGGTAATAGAAGTAATGTTGGGCTTTTGAATTGGCAAAGGTTTTTGCTCAACAATACTTGGTTTCGAAACAGGCTTGGGAGAGTTTGAGTAACGCCTAGGTGGAGATTTAGAAAAAGAATTTCGATAAACAGATGTCCCAGGCATCTCTCTCCCATATCGCTGATTTGACAGCTTTGGACATTCACGGATTAAATGTCCTTATTTCTTGCAGTAGAAACAAGAACGAGTCTCAACAAACGGTTGAGGCTGAGGAATTACCACAGGAGGTGGAGAAACATTTCTAGAACATGAACATTGAGTACACGTCTTAGAAAATGTTTGTTTTGGTTGAGAGGTTGAAGTTGATGGTTTATCATACGAAACATTTTCATTTACTGATTTTCTTTGCAAAATCGTTACAGGTGACTGTAAAGTTTGTTGTTTCGAGTTTAAAACCTTAGCTTTTCCCTTATTTGGTTGAACCTTAATTTCAGGTTCAACCTTTGAAATCACTTTTTCATGTTTAAATGCAACCTTCTTAACCTCCGGATACTCCTGATCCGTAATGTCCTCAATCTCAACAATCTCCTCAACACTAACAGGAGATTCATTCTTTACTTCAACATTCTCCTTAACACTAACAGGAGATTCATGCACAGACTTAACAAACGTTGGCAAGGGGTACTCTGGCCGCATGGTTTTCTCCTTTGCCGGTTTGTTATGTTTGGTCTCTTTGGCATCTTTGGCTTTTAAACCATAAAGCTTGGACCAGTCAACTGGAATCTCTTCAAAGCCTTCCTTAACAGGCAGGGGACAGTGAGTAGTAGGAGGAGGGACTGAATTGTATCCCAATCCCTCATTCTTTTTCCCTTTAGTACCGTGCTTGCTAAGAATTTCATTAAAGACAACTGTTGAGGAATTTGAACCTAAGATTTTACTCTTATAATTCTCATACTCAGCTTTTAAATCTGTAAGTTCTTTATTTAAGAGTTCAATTTCAACAAGATAGCTTTTAATGGCATCTTCTTGACTAAAAACCTTAGATTTATATTTCTGAGTATCTAACCGATGAGCCTCAAGATGTTGTTCATAAAGTTTCTCATTAGGTTTTAAAAAATTATTTGAGTCGGTTAGTTTTTCATTCTTTTTCCTCAATTCAGCGGTCTCTGTCTGATATGCCTTTAAAGATTCAGTTAACTTAATGCATGAAATACAATTTAACGGTTCATCATGTACCTCATTCACAATGTGAGCCATCAGACACTGTTGGTAATGCTGGGAGACAGGTGTCCAATCTTGACTTGTAGGCTCAAAAGCAATCAGGGCATTATCAGCAATCCCTCTCTTGGTAGCTTCCGTTTCTTTGGCCTTTGGAGGAGTAGAAGGTGTTGTGAATCCCGATGCTGGCATTTTGGGTTTCTCACACTCCCTGGCGAAGTGACCCAAATTTTGACAATTGTAACATCGGACCTTACTCTTGTCAAATCCAAAGCCAGTCTTTCCATCACCCTCCAAGCTTTTACGCCCTGTCCTCTGCAAAAACTTCTGAATTCTGCGGGTGATCATTGCCACATTCCAAGTTAAATCCATTTGCTCCAGATCGTCTTCATCAAGCTGAGCATAGTCCTCCTTAGTCAACTCTAAAGTTAGATTCGGTTGAGTAACCAAATCCTTGTAAGAGCTTAAGAAAGCTGTGTAGATGGCAGCTTGCTCCTGAATAGCAGGTGAGACTTGAACCTGTTGTTGATTTGAAGAAGGTCCAGTCATGAAAACCGAATGAATCCCATCAGAAGAAGAAGAAGTCGATGAAGCATTTGTATTTGATACAAAGGCAACTCCTGATCCATAAGTCTTTCCAGAGTTGATCTTAACACCATACACACTAGGATTTTGAACAGCAGAACCAGACCTAGTTTCTTTCTTCTTAATCTCCATCGCGTGAGCTTGAAGATCCCCTATCAACGCATCCAATGACATGTTTGCAAGCTCTTCATTTTCTTTAAAAATTGAACTTTAATATCCCAAGAACTCGGCAACACATCCAGTAGCTTCTTATTTACTTCAATTGAAGGAAAAGTATAACCCCCTTCAAACAACTCACCAACTAACCGTGAGTACCTTGTGAATAAAGAAGTCATGTCTTCATCAGGAAGGATGTCAAAGATATCGTACTGTTTCTTAATCAGTTCGAGCTTGGCTTCCTTGTACTTATCATTACCCCCACAACGAGTTTCAATTGCCTTCCACAGATCAAAGGCTGTTTCATGAGTTCTAAAAAGCCATAGCACATCCTTGGTTAAACACATTTTAATCATTGAAAAAGACTTTCTTTCAGTATCAAAATCTTTCTTCTCCTCGGGAGACATGGCTTTATAGGGCTTAGCAGGACGAATACCCCGGTATTCTCCTTCAGCTAATGGAGGTACATAACGCTCACGTAACGGTCCCCATAATTCTGGACAGTGAAAGTCAATATATTGCTCAACTCGGTCTCTCCAGTATACGTAATCCATGTCCGCAGTAAATAGTGGAGGTTTATTACTTGAACCTATGTCATTGCTTTGTTTAATCATTTCCCTAAGTCCTCTAATATCCTCTTTATCAGCTGCCATTTTAATTACTTAAACGAAAAAATCAAACTTCTGATCTTAGCGACGTAGAGGGGTACGTCGCACAAAGAATATGCGACGTAGATGGGTACGTCGCAAAAAGCAAAGGATTCAATTAAGAATCAGAAAATGCGACGTTGAGAGGTACGTCGCAGATGACGTCGCAGAGGACGTCGCAGAATCAGGCTACGTCGCAACGCAGCGTCGCAGAAGACTAATTAAAGTCAAAATAGCGACGTAGAGAGGTACGTCGCAACGGTACGTCGCACGAACTAATTAAAGTTCAAAAACACTACGTCGCACACTACGTCGCACGCGACGTCGCAAGCTACGTCGCAAAAACGCGCTGAGCAGCGGCCAAAAACCCTAAAAACGAATTTTTAACCCTAAAACCAAAACCACGAATGTCGAACGACTGAAACCTTCAAGAATCCCAATAATACTGATCGAAAACCTGTAAAAACACAAAACAAACGTAATAAACATGAAAACTCACGAATATCACGTTCTTTTATATCCCAAACTCGATCCGAATCGCCAAAACGAGCACTTTCTGCTCTGATACCAGTTGTTTGTCCCTAACCTTGGATCTAGTACGAACCGAGTCAATCAACTGATGGCGGAAACAACAATTAATCAATCAAACAATCACACGAATAACAATACGCAATGAATATCAAACGAAACGTATTATATTCAGTAATAATCGGTCAGATTACAGAGATTTCGACTAATTGCGTTTAGGGTTTCGTCAACCCTAAATCAGAAAACACAAAACGAATTTATACAAAGTTTGGCACCTGCGACGTCGCACGCTACGTCGCAGGCCCAAGCCCATGCGACGTAGGCTACGTCGCAGGCCCAATACCTGACGTCGCACCTGCGACGTAGTGCGCTACGTCGCAGGAGTCAGAAATGCTAATCTAAATACAAACTACGAGCTAGACCAACTGACAGACACTAAACATGTACTAACAGTAATGCCATTAACATTCCCTTCCTTTGCATTCTGCCAGAATTCTTGAATATGCGATCGAATCAATCGTGGAGCGACAGTAAGAGCATGAGTAACTGGACAATTACTCAAGAAATCAATGATAGGGTAAAAATACTCATCGGCAAGTTCTTTATTCAAGAAAGCCCTCATGTTGTGTTCAGAATGAACACTTAGCGTAGAATGATCAGAATCAGATGACGATGAAGATGCCATTGATGTAATTGATGAACGAACGAAGAGTGATTTACAATAAACAAATCAAAGTGAGAGCGATTATTGAAGGGTTTTGAAAATTTTGAAAGCGTAATTGAAAAAGTGAAGTATTGAAGTATTTATTTGATGACAGTGCCAAGCCCTAAAAATAGAACTAACAGTGGCACTGCTGGTTATACCCAGCAGGGGCACAACTTTCAAATAAGCCCAACAGGGGTTCCTCACTTGGTCAATTATAGTCAACCCTTTGTAACCATCTAACAAAGCTAACAGCGGCTGAGAGTCTAGCAGGGGCATCCGACCAAGGAAACTCCAACTTAGAACTAACAGTGGCATAAACTTAGCTTTATTAGAAAACGATTTTTTTTTTTTTTTTTTTTTTTAGTCAAAAGTAGCAGAAATAAATAAAACATTAAAATCCAGCTCAAGTGATGTCTCTTGACAGTGGCTGAATTCTGCAATATTAAACTAAGAAAAACAAGTAGCAGGGGTTAATTTAAACAAATATACAGCAGGGGTTTAAAATATACTGACAGTGGCAAAAGTAAACTAACAGTGTCACCAACTGTTATCATGATGAAGCTAGCAGTGGCAACACTTGACCCTGTCACATACAATATACTTCACCCCTGTTAGTATCAAGTCCAGACCAAAACACTTAAGTTAGATTGATCATACCAATATTAGTTATCAAAAATGTAAATCTTCCTACATCAAATGCTTTTGTAAAAAGATCTGCAAGTTGATTATCAGTATGAATTTTAAAAATATGAATCAATCTTTTATCATAACAATCTCGTATAAAATGATACCTGATCTCAATGTGTTTGGTTTTTGAATGCTTAACTGGATTTTGAATGATACTAATAGCAGAAGTATTATCAATATAAATAGGAGTGTTCATGAAAGTCAAACCATAATCCAGCATTTGATTCTGAATCCAAAGAACCTGTGCACAGCAACTTGATGCTGCAACATATTCTGCTTCTGCTGTAGATGTGGAAACTGTGGTTTGCTTTTTACATTGCCATGACACTAATCTATTTCCAAGAAATTGACATCCTCCACTTGTTGATTTTCTATCCATGTTCTCACCACCATAGTCACTATCTGTGAAAGCCTTAAGCTCAAAATCTGATCCTTTAGCATACCAAAGTCCCAAATCTGGTTGACCTTTCAAGTATCTAAAGATCCGTTTCACAGCATACATGTGTGACTGCTTTGGATTGGTTTGATACCTAGCACAAAGACACACTGCAAACATAATATCAGGTCTAGATGAAGTTAAATACATCAAAGAACCAATCATTGACCTGTACAAGTGCACATCTACTTCCTCTCCATCAGGATCAGAAGTAAGATGTTTGTGTGCCTCCATAGGAGTGCTAGCTATCTTCACATCTTTATAACCAAATTTATTCAAAATATCCTGCACATACTTTCCTTGGTTAATAAAGATTCCATCTAACTTCTGTTTAACCTGCAATCCTAAAAAGAAAGTGAGTTCACCCATTGAACTCATCTTGAATTTCTTATGCATTAAACTCTCAAACTCTTTGCACAATGAATCCCTAGTTGAACCAAAAATAATATCATCAACATAAACTTGTACCAACAATATATCTCTCTGAACCCTCTTGGTAAACAAAGTCTTGTCAATAGTACCTCTCTTGAATCCATTCTTGAGAAGATACTCAGATAGAGTATCATACCAAGCTCTTGGTGCTTGATGTAGCCCATACAAAGCTTTCTTCAATCTGCACACTCTATCTGGATATGTTGGATCTTCAAACCCTGGTGGTTGGCATACATATATCTCATCATCAATTAAACCATGAAGAAAAGCACTCTTCACATCCATTTGATAAACTTTGAAATCCTGATAAGATGCATAAGCTAAAAATAACCTAATAGCTTCTATTCTAGCAACAGGAGCAAATACATCATCATAATCTATGCCTTCTTCCTGTGTGTACCCCTGTGCTACCAACCTTGCTTTATTCTTTATCACTATACCTCTTTCATCCCTCTTGTTCTTGAAGATCCACCTTGTACCTATAGCCCTCTTTCCTTTTGGTAGATCAACCAAATCCCATACATCTTGCAGTTTAAACTGCAACAATTCTTCTTGCATTGACTCTATCCAACTTGGATCTTTGAGAGCTTCCACTGCCTTCTTTGGTTCCATCTGAGAAAGAAAACAAACATATAATGAAGTATGTAAATCTTCTTCTCTTACCTTTGACTGCTGTCTGGTCAGAACAGATGAATTAATATCACCAATGACCAAATCCAAAGAATGATCTTTGTGAACCAGATACTTAGATGTTGATGTATCAAGTAGTTCTCTTTCCAAATTTGGACCCAAAAGATTATCCATTTCAGATTCTGAATAAGAATCTCTTTCTTCTCTTTCTTTTGAAGGCTTTGGAGTTGCTTCAGAATCTGACAAAGAAGTCCTTTCCAAAACTTGAAATGGAGGACTTTGTTCAAAGAATTTTGGAGAATCAGGCTCTCCTTCTGAATCATGCTCTGAAACTGTATGAGAACCCTTTGAAGTAAATGGTTGATGATCTGTTGGAATTGTACCATCTTCATCCTTTGAACCATTTTTGCTAGTTGACCCACTTGAATCATCTGAAGGTTCATCTTGCTCTAACTGGAATGCTTCAGGAGGATCTGGAGACCATATAGGAAACAATACATACTTCAAATCATCCTTTTTAGTCTGACTTGAGTTTGAAAGCCCATCATTACCTGCATCATTACCTGCACTAGACGACAAATCTGGATATCTAAAAGCATGGGTTAGTGCATCAATATCAAACAAAACTGATGGACCTTTTCCTTCTACATTTGATGTATTTTAGTTAAAGGTCACATCCATGGTCTCTTCTATGATCCTGGTCCTTTTATTAAATACTCTATAAGCCTTGCTTTGAATAGAGTATCCAACAAAGACAGCCTCATCTACCTTACTCTGAAACTTACCAAGATGATCTCTGGTATTTAAGACAGTACAAGGACATCCAAATGGTTTTAAAAAGCTAACCAAAGGTTTTCTCTTAAAGAATAACTCATAGGGTGTCTTGTTATGAGGTTTAATGATCAAAATCCTATTCAAAACATAACAAGCAGTGCTGACTGCCTCTGCCCAAAAGGACATTGGAAGTTTAGCATCTGCCAGCATGCTTGAGAGTGCCCCCTGGATGTGGATCTGAGTGTTGATCGAAAGTAATAGATTGGCGGAATCAATCAATTACACAAACAAGTAATAAACTCAAACCGAAACAATGATTAATCAAAGTAAACGAGTATATTAGCTTGTAAAACGTATTGAAACTGTTTACAGAAGTGCCTAGTCGACAAATGGTGCTAGGGTTTCGTCAACCCTAGCCAAAAACCCGTAGGTTTCAATTTATACTAACAAAATCGGCAGACATGCGTCACTTGGGAAGTGTCGCATGTCGCCGCCCTCATGCGTCACTTACCTAAGTGTCGCTATGCGTCACTAAGGCAAGTGTCGCCTAAAGCTAAACTTAAGTGTCGCTAATACAGAAAATGACTTTTCTAATAAAACTAACTAACGACACTTACAACTCAATAGACCAACTGATAGACACACAAACATGTATCAACAAACTCCCCCGTGTCTTCAGCTTGGTCTTCAAAAACATCTTCAGTTTAAACCCAACCTGGTGGAAACACTCCACCAGCATGAATACCCACTCGAACACAAATCTCGACCACCTTCTCGAACTTTGAAGCTTCTTCTTGATCATAACGATGATACTCCATCTTACTTTTGTGAAGAGCTTTCAAATCTTTCTTCGTCAAATTGATAAGGCTGATCGGATCAAAAACACGAAGAGTTCTTCCATATTTTGCAGATAAACTCCAATTACCCTTCTCAATCACTGGATCTTCAACAGAAAGATATTCAATGACTGCTTCTTGAGTAACAGAATCAAACCACCAATATCGTAATCTTTTCAGAAAATCAAGTGGTAATGACTGCAAAGGCACAGTTTTCTGACTAGCAGCTGGAGGATAATGATACTTCACAATCGGTTGCTGAGTTCTTGAATCCAACTTTTTCTTGTATGAATAACGAACTCCCAGCTCTGGTCTAACCCACAAATACTTCTTGCTGTAGATATCTTTTCTAAGAATCTTCTGAAACATGTTACCACGAAAATCATCAGTGTGGTTAACAATGTTCAGTTGAGCAAGACGATTCAATTCTTCCTTCGGCAGCGTGCTAATACAATTAAATCTCGGTCGAAAATACTGTACTCCATCTCTTCGCTTAATAAGAATCAGAAAGTTGACTTCATCAAACTTCCAACTTCTGATTAATCCAGTCAAATCACCTCGAACCTGATATGTTTTGCAAATCTTCAATTCAGGCTTGAGCTTTCGAAACATCGGGCGCTCTGAAGATGTAGACGGTTGCGCTTATTCAGGAACAGATTCAGCAGTTGGTTGTTCCTGAGTAGTATCTGTTTGAGGCTCTTGGTCATCATCAGAATCATCGGACTCAATGATCGGTGCATCAAAATCATACGGTTGAGCCGGTTGTTTCTGAACTGGTTCCGATTCTCGCTCAGGTGCTGGTTCCTGATGAGGATTAACCAAATATTCTTCGTCTGACCCTGGAACCTCAGCATCCATCTCTATATCATCCGGATCAACTGATTTATCTTCTTCATCATCCGGATTTATCAAACTCTGAATGTATGTGAGATTAACATTCGAATAATCAACCGAAATGGGTCTCGGTTGTCCTGGAACATCAACGAAATAATCCAAAGCAATGTTTTCATTAATAGAATCTGGATTTACATTTTCGGATTCTGGGGGAGGGGTTACATTTGTTTCTAAGGTTCTCTGACCTTCCTCCCCCGAAACAACAGTAACCGCTTCCAATTCTAACAACCTAGACTGCACATCTTTCAATTCTAGCTGCAATTCCTGCACATGAGCTGCTTTTATCTCCAAATCTTTTATTTGAGCAGCTTGAGCTTCAATCACGGCAGCCTGATCATCAAAACGCTTGTTCATCTGAGTTATCTGATCAAGTAACTGCTGAAGCATCGCAGTCGGCGGTTGTTGTTGTTGTTGTTGATCTTGGTGACCAGGTTCCTGAATGGTAATTCCTGTTCGCTGGCGTCTTCTCAATGGTAAATTAGCATAAGACGGAGAAGACCCAGCTGGTCGCTTTCCAAGATTAGGCGGTACATGAACACGCCCCGCAGAAATCCTTCTCAAAATACGCTTAAAGCGTCGAGGATCAGCCAACTGTATTCCATCCAATGCATCCTGAGGTGGTACATCACCCGGAGAATCAGGTGGTGTAAGACCACCATCAGATTCCTCAGCTGGAACCTCTCCAACTTGCTCAATATCCTCCAAATCTTGAGCTACAGCAGCATCAACTAAATCTGCCTCATTGACCGGAGGAACAACAACATCCTCATAACCATCCCCAGGCGGCGCGACATAGTTTTCGTTTACTATGTGCCCAAATAACTCACGATCAGGTAAGATCTGAGAATCTTTTGGTGGCAGCTTACAGTCATTGAAAACACGTAACATCATGGGCGTTGGAAATAGTAACGATCGTAAATCCGGAGCTATTCCCAAATTCAAATCATTTAACAACAGCTGAACAAACCGAGGATATAACAGCCATTTTTCTTTTCCAGCGCGAACATTATCAACCATATTCCCGAAAATATAACCGCTGAAGTTATACGGCTTGTTATAAACTAACGCCAGTATCAGAGACAAAGTCATGTGACTTGCAGCATCGTATCCTCCTTTTCGCGGAGATAAACACACAATTACAATGTGAGCCAAGTATCTCCAAACCCGACAGAGATACTGTTTACGAAAATCAGTAAGCTGATCAGCCGGATAACCCAATCTCTGAAGACCCCCGTAGATAAAAGTGGTCTCAAAAACGGTCGGCATATCGTTTGCATCATCAAACTGCAAAACACGGCGAACTGAATCCTGTGTAATCTGAATCTCACGACCAAACATCATGGTCACAATCCGCGGAGTATCGTTCTCTGTTCTGATAAATGCATGGTCATAAAACTCCTCGATTTGATTCATATACACTGGTACTGAAGCTGTAATAGCGTAATGAATCCTCGAACGTCTAAGAAACTCGATCATCGGCCGAAAAGGCAATGAGTTCTTATGCGTAGATTCCAAAAATGCAACAATGTTGTGCCTGGTGTTTGTGCGACGATAATAATCATGAAGATGCTCCATCTGTAACTATAATCCAGACAAGAACACGAAAAATCGTTACAGAATAAGCTCAAAAACATAATCGAAAAATCTGATTTTATAGCGTCACTGAAGAAGTGACGCACGTAAGACAGCCGACACTTAAGGAGTGCCGTATGAAAATCAGAAATCAGAAGGATGCGTCACTTAAGGTAAGTGACGCATTCAAAGCGTCATTGGTGTAAGTGACGTTGCCGTAACATGTATCATTCAAGTGGTACTTAACAAGTGACGGGTATGCGTCATTTAAAAAGTGACGGTTAGTTGAAGCGGCACTGACAGCGTCAGTTATGGAAGTGACGGATCAAAAACGTCACTCGGTAAGTATGATGTGGGAGTGACGCATAAAGGCGTCACTCAACAAAGTGACGGTTTAAGGCGTCACTTGTGGAAGTGACGCTTGAAGTGACGCAACGATGAAGATCATCGTGTCACTGTTCAAGCCCGGTAATCACGACGAACCAAATTTGGGGTTTTTTGAAAACGAGTTAACCAAACGATGCGGCAAGTAAAAACGATTAAAACACACCGTTTATTAACACAAAACAATAACAAAACAATCCCCAATAATCGTGATTACATAAACCCTAAAAACCCGAAACTTCAATCGGCGATTAAATCATGGATACGCAATTATAATAGATAAAAACGGTACCTAATGATGCGTATGAGTGAGATGAACAAGGTAACGGAGGCCGATTGCACGCAAAATACACAGAAAGCCGTAGATCGATCGAAAAGCAAGAACAGTCGAAGTGACGCAGCGACGAGAGAAGTGACGCAAGGAAAGTGAAAGTGACGCGTAGTGAATAGTGTTGGTGGTAGAAATAAGTGCCGGATACGGACTATTTATACCAAAACTCTAATCAGCGTCACTTAGAACGACTCTTAAAGCGTCACTTGTATGCGTCACTATGAGCGTCACTTATGAAGTGACGCATATCGACAGTTTTTGAAAAATTTTAAAATTTTATCGATCTTTTGCTGAGTGCTCAATTTGACAGTAAATGTGACTTGGTTAAAAAATAAATAAAAAATAAATAAAAAATAAATAAATAAATCCAAACTAAATACATTCTTTTTGGTGACGGAGTTGATTAAGTCTGGTTAGGGATCATATCGGAATAACATGCAATTATTAGGAATGGTAAGTGTTATTTCGATCATCAGTATATTTGTCCACTTTAAATTTACTTGGCACATTTAAAACACCTTGTATAAAAATTATTTCAAGACAATTATTGGTATTGTTTGTCCACCTAAACATGTTACATCCGTGTCTGTGAGGTAACCTTTTATTGTTAGAATGAATATTGCACCATGGTCCCCACCATAGATATACCCCAATAACTTAGACATGAACATAGTTTCCAATTTTAGAAGGAATATAAGAGAATCAATTTTAAGAATCAAGCCAGCGGTGACAGGTCTGTACTTGCGTACAACAGAGCAACATAACTTGATTCAGGTATAAGCAAAACTAAACGCAGTCAAACCAAATTTGTGGCGACCTTGTGTAGTATCTTAAATTTAAGACTTTGCAAGTGCATTGACTTACGTTTGCTTAGTTTTGAGAGTAAGCTGAATTGAGACCAGGTCTGCACTTTCGTACAACAGAGGAAACAATCAGCATACTCCCCCAAAAGATCTCAGATATACGATCCAAAAATAGAAGTATGTCAAGCTATGCTAAGGAATTAAGACTTAAAGTCGTACATCACAAGGTGTTTACCACATGATCATAGACATGTATGTAAATTACTTCTTAATGCCTCAGAGACCGGTGTGTACCATGCCTACCAATACATCGTGTGATGAAGATAATTTAGATAAAAACTGTTTTAAGTGTGTCAGATAAATCTACTGACACATCCAAGATAAACCTTAAAATTCCATTTTGTGCATGTCACCCGATGTACTATCATATCCCAAGTTGTTTACAGACACAACTTCAACGTCTATTTTAAAATTGTAGCAACCTTGCGTTTTCTTTGATACTAAAGAGTATAAAAAGTGGCTGTTGCAATTTTTTTTTTTTTTTTTTTTTTTTTTTTTTTTTTTTTTTGTTAATAAACACACATAAAAGCAAATAACGTTAACTATCCAAGTCACACATTACTTTTTAGACCCAAAGAATCTTAAACCGATCATGTTGACCAGTTCATCAAATCGAGCACGTGAAAAGGCTTTGGTGAATAGGTCAGCATTTTGTTTAAGGGTGTCTATGTGGACCAAGTCTATCAAGTGTTTTTCATAGCAATCCCGTATGAAGTGGAACCTAAGTTCAATATGTTTTGTCTTAGAGTGCTGTACGGGATTGCGTGTGATAGAAATAGCAGCAGTGTTATCTATGTGAATGGGAGTCATAGTAAGAAGTAACCCGTAATCGCGTAATTGGTGCTGAATCCAGAGAACTTGAGCACAGCAACTAGCGGCAGCAACATACTCAGCCTCTGCTGTAGAAAGAGAGACTGTAGTTTGCTTCTTGCACTGCCACGAGACCAAACGCGATCCCAGAAACTGACATCCACCCGTTGTAGACTTCTTATCGATACTGCAACCTCCATGATCCGAATCTGAATAGGCTGTGAGAGCGAAAGTCTTCTCATTTGAATACCAAAGACCAAGGGTAGGTCTAGCTCTGAGATAACCAAAAATTCGCTTTACTGCCTTCATATGTGACACCTTTGGTTTAGCCTGATAACGTGAGCAAATCGACACGGCAAATACAATATCCGGTCTTGAGGCAGTCAAATACATAAGAGAACCTATCATTGAACGATAGTCCCTCTCCTTGCAATCTTCATCTTCCTCAGCAAGCTTGAGATTGTGATTAAGCTCAATGGGAGTCCCATAGGTTTTACAAGTGAGCAGGTCATACCTAGTCAACATGTCATTGACATATTTTGACTGATGTATATAAATACCTTTTGCAAGCTGCTCAACTTGTACACCTAAAAAGAAAGTGAGCTCCCCCATTGCGCTCATCTCAAACTCAGACTTCATGATTTTCTCAAAGTTCTTACACATTGCCTCATTGGTAGACCCGAAGATAATATCATCCACGTAAACCTGCACAAGTAGCAAATCTTCCCTATCCTCTGACTGTTCACGAAGAATAAATAGCGTGCTATCGATGTTCCCTCTCACAAAACCATGCTTAATCAGATGTGTAGTTAGCCTCTCGTACCAAAGTCTTGGTGCTTGGTGAAGACCATACAACGCCTTGTTCAATTTACAAACGTATTCAGGATGCGCAGGGTCTTCAAAACCAGGAGGCTGCTTAACGTACACATCGTTGTCAACCTTTCCATACAGAAACGCACTTTTCACATCAAGTTGATTGACGCGAAATCCCTTGAAGGACGCGTATGCCAGAAAAATGCGTATGGATTCCAATCGAGCAACAGGGGCAAATACATCATCATAGTCCAACCCCTCAATTTGACTGAAGCCTTGAACTACTAGACGTGCTTTATTGCGAATTACAACGCCCCTATCATCCATCTTATTACGAAAAACCCAACGAGTGCCAGTCAAGTGGGCACCCTTGGGTAAGGGAACTACTTCCCAGACTTGCAACTTTTCAAATTGTTGTAGTTCCTCTTGCATGGCCTCGATCCAGGATGGATCTTTTAAGGCCTCTTCAACTTTCTTAGGTTCATTCTGCGAAAGATAACATGAATTAACATTAGCCACCAGACCCGAAAGTTGTTCAGTATCAGTCTGTTTCGCTTGATGTCTTGTTTGAACCTTTGCATGAGGATCACCAATGATATTATCAATGGGGTGATCCTTATGTATCCGAGTCACTGGAATTTGATCTGGCACAAGATTCTGTTCCAGATTACTCAGATCTCCCTCATTTGCAGAAATATTCGGAGAAGCATCAGCATCTTCATCTCCTTGAGAATAATTCATATTTTCTGCTTCCTCTCCCTCATCACTTACCTCATCCTCTCCCCCTTCCTCTAATGATGGCATGTTTGGATCATACGGAAGCTCCTTGGTGTAGTTATACACTGTTTTAGAGGTAGAAGGAGCATCTTTCGATGGTGTAACTCGAGAAGTAGATGTCGGATTAGGTGTTGTTGATGGTGGTGTGGGTGTAATATCAATTGGTGTAGTATCAGTTGGTGGTGTTTCGGGTGGTGCATTAGGAGATGGGTCGGATGGTTTACTAACTGGTGTATCTTGAGAAAAATCAAGTCCATGTAGCATGGAAACTAACTCTTCTGTGTCATCATCATCAGGAATTTTGAAAGAGTCAAATAGATTTCCATAGTTAAAGAACCAATCCGGACCTGTTCCTTGAGGAGGTTCCGTATACCTTAAACATTTTACTTCAAACTGTTCCTCAATCTGATTCGTTGATTTGTTAAAGACTCTTTTGTTCGGAGAATTGACTGAATATCCAAGAAAAATCCCTTCAACAGCTTTGTCACCAAACTTAGAGACCTTATCTTTTGTAATCATGATCATGCATGGACACCCAAATGGTTCTAAGAACTGAAGGTTTGGCTTACGGTTATTGAAAAGTTCATAACACGTCTTGTTCTTTTTCTTAACCGTGAGCACTCTGTTGAGAACATAACAGGCAGTATTAACTGCCTCAGCCCAGAAGATGATTGGTAATTTGGAGTCAGCTAACATGGTTCGAGCTGTCTCTATAATTGTCCTGTTCTTTCTTTCTGCAACTCCATTCTGTTGTGGAGTCCTTGGAGCACTGAATTGATGCTCGATTCCTCTTGTAGCACAAAACAATTCGAGAGTTGAGTTCTTGAATTCAGTTCCATTGTCGCTTCGTATCCGTTTCACCTTCAAGTTGCACAGATTTGCCAACTTGTCCAACAAATACACCAGAATCTCAGGAGTTTCCCCTTTTGTAGTCAAGAAATATACCCACGAAAACCTTGAGTAGTCATCAGTAACTACCAAGCAGTAAGACCGACCACCAATGCTCTTTGTTGAAACTGGACCGAACAGATCCATATGCAGTAGTTCCAACGGAGCTGCAATAGAATTCACAACCTTAGACTTGTGGGACTTCTTGTGGAGTTTTCCTTTGTGACAAGAAACACAGTCATCTTGTAAAGCAAATGACTGTTTTGGAACTCCCCTCACTAAATCATTATTAATCAGAAAATTCATTTTACGGAAATGAATATGTCCCATCCGTCTGTGCCAAAGGAGTGATTCCTTTTCTGAAGCCTTTGAAAGAAGACAAGTATAGTCACTTGTAGTCTCCACAGTTCGCATATTCATCACATAGGTGTCATTCTTTCTAGGTGCACGCATCAATACCCAATCCTCAGGAATGACATACCCCGGCTTCAATATTACACATTCCGTCTTTGTGAATAAAGTGGTGTAATCCTTGTCACAAACTTGTGAAACGCTCAGCAAGTTGTGAGTCAGCTCAGCCACATAATTCACATTTTCAAAGCTAACTTTTCCATTTGTTAGCGTTCCCTTTCCCGAAATCGTTCCTCCTGAATCTCCCGCGAAAGCAACGTATCCTCCCGAGTATGGTTTAATATCCGTCAGAAGAGACACATCGCCAGTCATGTGTCGCGAGCAGCCACTATCCATATACCATAAACTATCCTTCACACGTTCCGACTGCTGCAACACATCAAAGAAAGAGATTAGTGAGAAACGGAGACCCAAGCCTTTACAGACTTAGGTCTTCCATGGTCATCAACAATAAGCACATCAGATAGGACTTTATCTTTAAACAAATTAGAATTTTTATCTGAAGTGTTATTGTTGACGACTGAAGAGTCAACATCAGACTCTTTTCGTTTCCAAACTTTTGAAGGTTCGGAATTGATATCAGAAATAATGTTGGGCTTTTGAATTGGCAAAGGTTTTTGCTCAACATTACTTAGCTTCAGAACAGGCTTGGGAGACTTTGAGTAACGCCTAGGTGAAGATTTTGAAAAAGAATTTCTATAAACTGATGTCCTAGGCATTTCTCTCCCATAGCGCTGATTTGACAGCTTGGGACAGTCACGGATCAAATGTCCTTGTTTCTTGCAGTAGAAACAGGAACGAGTCTCAACTAACGGTTGAGGCTGAGGTATTACCACAGGATGTGGAGAAACATTTCTAGAACATGAACATTGAGTACATGTCTTAGAAAATGTTTGCTTAGGTTGAGAGGTCGAAGTTGAAGGTTTATCATACAAAACTTTTTCATTTACTAATTTTCGTTGCAAAATCTTTACAGGTGACTGTAAAGTTTGTTGTTTTGTGTTTAAAACCTTGGCTTTACCCTTATTTGTTTGAACCTTAATTTCAGGTTCAACTTTTGAAATTTCCTTTTCAGGTTTAACTTCAACTCTCTTAACTTCAGGATACTCCTGATCCGTAATATCCTCAATCTCAACGATCTCCTCAAAACAAACTGGAGATGCATCCTTTTCCTCAACAATCTCCTCAGCACTAACAGGAGATTTATTCAGTGGCTTAACAAACTTAGGAGTGGGATACTCTGGCCTCGTGGTTTTCTCCTTCTCCTGTTTGTTGGATTTAGCCACTTTACCCTTTATACCCAACAACTTAGCATAATCAACTGGAATTTCATCAAGGCCTTCCTTAACAGGTAAAGGAGTATAAGTAGTAGGAGGTGCTATTTCAACAAAACCTATTCCTTTTCCTCCTTTACTTTTCCTATCCTGCTTATGATTGCTAATAATTTCATTAAAGATCATTGTCGCAGAAGTTGACCCTAAGACTTTATCTTGATAATTACCATACTCACTTTTTAAGTCTGAAAGCTCTTTGTTTAACAGTTCAATTTCAGTAAGATAACTTTTAATTGCATCCTGTTGACTAAAAACTTTAGCTTTATAAGTTTGAGTATCTAACTTATGAGCTTCAATATGTTTTTCATAGAGTTTTTCATTTTCTTTCAAAAACTTATTTGACTCATTAAGTTTTGCAACTTTATCTCGCAACTCTTGGTTATCCTTTTGAAAAGCCTCTAGAGATTCAGTTAGATTAATGCATGAGATACAGTTTAAAGGTTCAGGTGATTCATTTTGTACCTCAGGTGTAATATGAGCCATGAGACACTGTTGAAACTTTGTAGCCTCTGCATTCCAGTCATGAGTAGTTGGCTCAAAAACCACCAAAGCATTGTCCACAACTAACGTCTTGCCCTCTTCTTTCGTTTTTGGAGGATCAGGTTTAGTAAGGCCCGACGGTGGCATCTTGGGTTTCTCGCATTCCCTAGCGAAATGACCCAAATTCTGGCAGTTATAACAACGGACCTTGCTTTTATCAAAACCAAATCCTGACTTCCCATTGCCTTCTAAACTCTTGCGTCCAGTTCGTTGCAAGAATTTTTGAACCCTTCTTGTTATCATAGCAATGTTCCAATTCAAGTCCATCTGTTCTAGATCATCTTCATCCAATTGGCCGTAATCTTCCTTGATCAGTTCCAAAGTTGTATTTGGTTGAGTAACCAAATCTTTGTAAGAGCTCAGAAAAGCTGTATAAATTGCAGCTTGCTCTTGTATTGCTGGTGAAACTGAAGCCTGTTGTTGATTTCCTTGAGATGTTCCAGAAAGATAAGCTGTATGATGAACTCCCGAAGAAGCAGAAGATGAATTAGTATCCGTTATAAATGCTACTCCACCGTAACTCTTGCCAGAATTGACTAGACCAACTCCACCAGTTGTGGCATTCTGTACAGATCCACCTGACTTACATTCTTTCTTTTTCAATTCCATCGCATGAGCTTGTAGAATACCTATCAATTGATCCAAAGTCATCCTCTGTAATTCTGGATTTTCTTTTAAAAATTGGACTTTCACATCCCAAGCACTTGGCAACACGTCCAGCAACTTCTTGTTTACCTCAAGTGCAGGAAGATTGTATCCTCCTTCATTTAACTCACTAACCAGATGTGAGTATCGAGTGAATAGACTGGAAGTCAGCTCATTTGGAATCATGTCAAATAAATCATACTGCTTTTTGATTAATTCTAGCTTAGCCTCCTTGTACTTTTCATTTCCTCCGCATCTTGTCTCAATTGCCTTCCACAGATCATAAGTTGTGTCATGAGATTTAAAGAGTCTCATAACATCCTTAGGCAAACACATACAGATAGAAGAATGAGCCTTTCTTTCTGTTTCATACTCCTTTTTCTCTTGAGGTGACATAGCATTATATGTTTTAGCTGGAGGAACACCACGATAATTTCCTTCAGCCACTGGAGCAACATATCGTTCTTTTAAAGGTCCCCACAGTTCAGGACAGTGGAAATCAATATACTGTTCATATCTATCTCTCCAATACACATAATCTAAATCTGGTCCAAAGAACGGAGGTTTATTACTGGAGCCAATATCATTGCTCTGTCTGAGCATCTCTCTGATTCCTCTAATATCTTCCTTATCAGACATTGAAGCGTACCTGAAAAATCAACTTAAAAAAAAACTTGGAAGCTGATTAGTAACAAAGGCGTCACTTGGTAAGTGACGCACCTTAGTGTCGCAAAGACTAGCGGCACTTGATAAGTGACGCTATCGAGTGACGGGTAAACAAACAGAACGACACTAGAGATTAGTGTCTTATAAACGCGTAAGTGACGTACTCAAGTGACGGACTTGAGTGTCGCTTAGCAATAACAGGCGTCACTAAGGTAAGTGACGCTTTCAGTGACTCACAGTAATAATGCGTCACTAGCAGTAAGTGACGGATGACACACAAGTGTCGTATCAAATGACGCAGAAGAGTGTCGGATTGAACAGTAGGAGTCACTTATGTAAGTGACGTATAATACTCAAGTGACGTTACTAAGTGACGCACTTGAGTGTCGTAAAAACCCTAATTGTTCCTTACAGAAGTGTCGCTCGAAGTGCCGCACAAAGTGTCGAAGTGACGCTCTGAGTGACGCAGAAACGGCTGTGAACACCCAAAAACCCTAAAAATCGAATTTTCGTAAACCTAACGAAAATTCTTGAGTCCCAATCGTACGAAACCTGTAAATCTTTACTCAAAACACAGTAATAGCACCAAATCGATCCTAATCTTGCTAGAATGACTTTGATCTTCACAAAATCGAACCGAAAACACTTCAATACACGTACACACGTCGATCAAATCAACTCCGAGGCTTTGATACCAGTTGAGAGTGCCCCCTGGATGTGGATCTGAGTGTTGATCGAAAGTAATAGATTGGCGGAATCAATCAATTACACAAACAAGTAATAAACTCAAACCGAAACAATGATTAATCAAAGTAAACGAGTATATTAGCTTGTAAAACGTATTGAAACTGTTTACAGAAGTGCCTAGTCGACAAATGGTGCTAGGGTTTCGTCAACCCTAGCCAAAAACCCGTAGGTTTCAATTTATACTAACAAAATCGGCAGACATGCGTCACTTGGGAAGTGTCGCATGTCGCCGCCCTCATGCGTCACTTACCTAAGTGTCGCTATGCGTCACTAAGGCAAGTGTCGCCTAAAGCTAAACTTAAGTGTCGCTAATACAGAAAATGACTTTTCTAATAAAACTAACTAACGACACTTACAACTCAATAGACCAACTGATAGACACACAAACATGTATCAACAATGCTTCTAGCAGCCTCAATAAGTGTCCTATTCCTCCTTTCAGCTACTCCATTTTGTTGTGGAGTCCTAGGTGCACTAAACTGTCTTTCTATACCTTTATCCTCACAGAACTTATTCATCTCATGGTTCTTAAATTCTGTCCCATTATCACATCTGATGATCTTAACCTTTTGATTAGTTGAATTCTCAATCCTAGTTATGAATGATCTAAGTATTTCACCTGTCTCATCCTTGGTCCTAAGAAAGAATACCCAACTCATTCTAGAACCAAACAGTAAGATTTCTTCCCTTGACTAGCTACATTGGTAGGGCCAAACAAATCCATATGTAACAGGTGTAAGGGAGTGGTATTGGTATTCACAAGCTTGGTCTTATAAGAGGTCTTGTGTTGCTTGCCTTTGAGACAAGATACACAGTGGTCACTACATTCAAATAACTTTTCAGGTAAGCCTCTCACTAGCTTATTCCTAACAAGTTTATTCATGGTCTTGTAATTCAAGTGACACATCCTCCTATGCCATAGTTCAGATTCAGAAACAGTAGCTTTAGAAATAAGACAGTTAACATTTTGAGATTCCATCTTGTTTAAATCACTACAGTATACATTATCCTTTCTTGGAACTCTCATTAATATCTTATCTTCATGTATTTTGAGTTTTTCAGAAAGTATAAGGCATTCTGTGTCAGTGAAATAAACAGGATTTTGCTTGTCTGTGATTTGACTCACACTAAGCAAATTGTATCTCAATTGCTCAACATAATAAACATCATTGAAAGTGAGTTTACTGCTTTTTACCTTACCTTTACCTGTGATTTTACCTCCTTTAGGATTGCTTCCAAATGCTACATCTCCGCCATTAAACGCTTTAAAGTCCTGTAGCTTTTTCCTGTCTCCATTCATGTGTCTTGAGCAGCCAGAATCAATATGCCATAAGCTTGGTGGCTTACCCTGCACATACAGAAGAAAAACTATTAGTTTTTCTTGGGAACCCAAACCAATTTGGCTTTGGGTTTCCCATGAGCACCTTTGACATCAACCCTTTTGACAGTGATTGATCTCATTGCTTCATTGGTTTTGGACACTTCAGATTTACACTCATTTTTATGTCTCCAAAAACAATCAATTTTTGACCTAACAGGGGCAATAGGCTTAACAGTGGTCACTTTCAAATTGGTATTGATAAGCCTGGCAGTGGTAGCTCTACTTGGTGTAAACATTCTTTTGGAATGCTTAACACTAGCAGAGGTAGCATGCCTAGCAGTGGCCAAGCCTTCCCCTGTTCTGTTCATGCCTCTGTTAGCCTTATACAGTGGCACTGCTGCATTTTTAACAGTGGTTGCAGCCTTGCCTCTGTTTGGCTTGATTTTCAACAATGGACTTGTACCTCTGTTCCTATTATTATTAGGATTGAAGTAGCAGTCCTGTTGAGTATGGTTGTACCTGCCACATATATAACATGCCTTTCTTTTCACGCATTCAAACCCATTACCCAACCTTTGTGAAACCAATTGGTTCCAGTTTCTTTGATTACCCCTGGGTGTTGATTTGTTTTCTTCCTTTTCATTAACAGTAGCACATTTACAGATACAATGAGCACATTCAGATTTATCATGTTTATCAACTTTAGACACAGGTTTAGACTTCTTTTGTACATAACCTAGTTCTGATCTAGATTTGTAAGTCCTCTTGACCTGTTCTAATTGAGCTTTGGCTTTTTCAACAAACAATTTCCTACTCTCTTCTAGTTTATCAACATTAAATTCAGAAACTAGACCAGTAGTTGTTTTAATTCCATCATTCCTAGATGAGCTATCACTATCACTCTCATCCTCTTCAGTCCAGTCAGACACCTCCACTTTATCAAAGTTTACATCATCAGCACAATTAACAACTGGATCTACCTTTTTAACCTCCTCACTGACACCTACTTTAAGTTTGTCAACATCAAAATCACTCTTAGGTGGAAAGTAAGTGTGGTTATAAGGTGGTGGCACAGCATTCAAGTTGTAACCTAATCCAATTTTTAATTTATCATGAATTTGTGACTTGATTAAGTTCTGTACACCTTTTGAAGCATTTTCCAACTCATCAACTTTTAATTTAATTGATTCCTTGTCAGAAATTGCCTCAGCCAACTTTCTACTTAGCATATCTACCTTGGTTTCTAAAGCTTTCTTTTCCCAATTTAAATACTTAATATCTAATTAGTATTGTGTCTCATTCTTTTCAAAAGCTTTTATTTGTTTTTCCAGGTTTTCAATTGCTAAAGTAGCATGTTGGTTATTCTCTTCACATACTTTCAATTGATTGCATACAACCACATTATGATCCCTGTAGAATTTAACCAATTTAACACATTCAGAAGAACATAATTTAGATTGTACCTCAGATGGAATTCCAGTTGACTCTGATTCTTTAGTGACAGCCATAAATGCTTGGTTTTTGACAACTAGCTCTTCTTGATCACTCCAATCAAAGCCTTCCATTCCATCTTGTGCAACCAATGAATCAGAAGTAGTGGTTTGAACAGGTACTAGTCTTCTCTGTACTTCATTGGTGCCGCTGTTCCCATTGCCATTGTTTTGACCTCCAGCAGTCCTAGCGGCTCTACATTCTCTTGCAAAGTGCCCCATCTTATGACAGTTGTAGCACTCAACCTTGCTCTTGTCAAACCCTGCTACACCATCTCTCTTGAATGCAAAGTTCCTATTACCAGACCTCTGCATGTACCTTTTAGCCCTGATGGTGATCATTGCCATCTGCCACCTTAGATCCATCTCCTCTAAATCATGGTCATTCAGCTGTTCCAGATCATCAGTGGTCAAAGCAGAATTGACATGGCTTGCAAAGAAGCTCTCCAGAATATGATCATTAGAGCTAGAAGTACTACTAGTTCCTGCTTCACCAACTGACATGAAGGCAGCATTGTTGCTTGTAGTGCCTTCAGTTGACTGCCTCAATGCTACCACCTCTGATTCAAAATTCCTGAGATCATTGTACAGGTCTTCAACCTCCTTCTTGTCTAGATCTGTACTCTGTCTCATCCCTACAGTATATAGATTCCAGTCCTTCCCAAGTGATCTTAAAAACTTACTATTCAAATCATCCTTGTCAATGTTGACATTATGATTTTCTAGATCACCAACTAACTTCTGAAATCTATCAAAAGTTTGAGTCAAAGTCTCAGACTTTACAGCAGCAAAGTTTTCAAACTGTTGCTTCAGGAGAGATCTCTTGTTCTTCTTTGTATTTGCATTACCACCAAACCGCTTGATAATAGCCTCCATGAGAACTTGAGCATCTTCACAACTCTGAAACTTCCTCTGATATTCATTAGGAATAGACACAAGTAAAGTGCTGAGAGCCTTCCATTCAGTTGCTCTCTCTTTCCTCTCTGCATCAGTTTTAAGAGGTGGTCTTTCAATCCTATCACCATCAGGACCCTTTGGATAATTAGGTCCATTCACTACCACCTCCCACATCATATAATCAGTCAGGAGCATGTACTGTCTGATTCTGGTTTGCCATAACTCAAACTCATCAGGATTGAGTATGGGAATCTTTGTAGCCTGAATACCTTCTGAGATTTCTGTAGTCATTGTTACTGTTTGTTGAAAAGCTAATTCCTTGATCTGACTTCTTCAATAACAAAGCAATACCAAGCTTTGATACCACTTGATAAACCCAGTTATGATCTTGGTATGTTATGCTTTGAATTAATTAACAATAACTTGCGGAATAGTTATTATTAACTTATGAAGAACACAATTAACTTGTAAGTAATAAATACGATTATAGTCAAAAGCTTCAATCTTATTATAATGAATAACAAGACGAATACACAGTTTGTATTAGGGTTTACAACCTTGAAGCTAGAATATATCGATTACCTATCTAGGTTTCTAGGATCTCTATTTATATACATATAGAGTCCTTTACAGAATCAAATACATTAGGAATCATAATCTACTCCTAATATATCTCTTAGCCGACTCTATTTACTAACCGTGGCTATACATCTAACAGTGGTAGTACTCAAAGTGTAACACCCCCAAGTTAACAGTTTGCGGAAGCGATATTTTGGGTGTTACTAATCAATAATCACAAGCACAAAGGATACAGTGAACGACTCTAAATGAGACGTTCGAAAAGTTATTACATTAATATATAAGTAGTTCAAAATACAAGCTCGAGTTTCGTATAAATTCCTAGAGATTTTAATACATAACAGTAAGTACAAAAGTAATGTATGTAAATCTCCAAGCTTGTAAATGCATGCGACTCGAGCTAAGTAAGCTTATCCTGCTGGGCATCCCTACTGATGTTGTGTACCTGAGAAGCATTACTAAAACGGTCAACCAAAAAGGTTGGTGAATCTCACAGGTTTGTAAGTAAGTATATAATTTGAATACACAAGTAGTATTTGTAAATCGTAAGCCAGCTAGTAAGTAACGATCGCAGGTCATGCTAATCGTTCACTTAAGTAATGATTGCAGGTCATGCTAATCATCTGTAAATGAGTGGTTGCAGGTCATGCTAACCGTAATGAGTAACGATCGTAGGTCATACAAATCGTTCGCTCCGTAATGATTGCAGGTCATGCCAATCATGCGTTTCCACGAACTATCATAATAGAAGCTTAACATACAGTAAATAATAGCACACCAGTGAATGTAATTCAAAACATTCATATAAAACAAGTAAGAAGCGTGAGCCACCATGATTGCAGGTCATGCTAATCATGCGTTAACTCGGCCATGAGCCACCATAATTGCAGGTCATGCTAATTATGCGTTAACTCGGCCATTATTAGTTTTTATGAAAACAAGTAATGCATCTCACCCCTGAGTTAAAAACAGTAAAGTAGGGGCTGTAAGACTCACCTGAGTTTAGCAGACAATACAGTAAGCAAGCAAAGTAGTATCCGAACTAGCAGCCCTTAGCGTCCTAATACGCATAAGGTTCAGTAAGTAAATGGAATACTTGTAAGGTATCCATGCTAGTTGTTCCCAAACTAGTTAATGTCCAAGTATTTGTTTGTACGTTTGTAATCTTTTGTAATTAAGTGTGGCCCGTTGGTGACGGAGATGTAATAATAATTCAAGGTGTTATAATATGTCTCAATGTATTGTATACTTATCAAAGTATGTGTATTAATCGTCCCTGAATTGGTTTTATATAGTATACACTATTTTAATCGTTTGGTAAGCATTTTGAGTTGAATTAATAAGTGTTGGAAAATGTTGACCAAAGTTGACCGCGGATCCAGATGGGTTGCGGATCCAGATGGGTTGCGGATCCAGATGCGTTGCGGATCCAGATGAGTGGTGGATCCAGTTGAGTGGTGGATCCAGATGGGTTGCGGATCCAGATGGGTTGCGGATCCAGATGAGTGGTGGATCCAGTTGAGTGGTGGATCCAGATGGGTTGCGGATCCAGATGGGTTGCGGATCCAAAACTTTGTAAACCTAGTCAAACGAGTTCGGTTTGACCCGAAACTTTTAGGGAAGTCTTAAAATAGTTTATAGAGCCTAAGAAAATTATCGGTTCGTGTCGGGGTTCACCCGGAGTGTCGGTTTTGCAAATTTACCAAAACAGTCCCTATTTTTAGTTTTCGGTTTTGTCGGTTTGCTTCGCCATTTATTTAGACTTATTTCTGGTCCGGTTTAAGTTCCGCAAAAATTACCGCATGTTCTACTAGGTCTCTAGTACATTACCTAATTTTCCCAAGAACTATGGAAGTCTCTAAGTTAGTTAAATAAAATCGAGAAGGTGTCGGGTCTAGAAATCCGGCCAAAACAGTACCAGTCGCACAAATCACATTTTCTGTAAAAATGGGTGTATTTCTGGAGAAAGTGTAAAACATGAAAGTTGTAGTTCTCTTTCATACGCAAATTTCGGTATGTGTTTCGTTGTCTAATTCAAAGTACACGATTTTATATGATTTATTTCGTGAGGCTGATTTCCTGAGACAGATTCTGTCTCGTTTTATATGTTTGGAAAAACGAGTTTTAAGTTTATATTTGGACATTTCTAAGTTAGTTAAACATACTAACATGTAAATAAACATTATGTAAGTAAAGTTTAAGAGTTTTGAAGCCTCACAATGGTGTATGAAGAAACGAAGACGGTAGAAGTGATGTAAACGCGTAGGTGATCGTTTTGATGTCTTCGGCTTTGTTTTTCTTCAAGGATTGAGGTGGTGGCTCTTGGTGGTTGATGGTGGATGATGATGGTGGCTGAAAATCGTTTAAGAGAGAGAGATGGAGAAGAGTTGGAGTGAATGGGTGAAGGAAATGGGAATGGGAGAGGGTATGGGGGTGGTGGAGTGTTTAAGTGCCAAAAGAGGAAGTCAAGGGGCATGGGGTGGCTCTTGGGGCAGATTTTCTGCACAAATTTCATGGGTCCACCCCCAAATGGGGTTTAAATCTTATTTCCAAAGTTGCGTTAACCCCGCGTTCGTTTACCCGATCGTTTAACGTTTTAATTAATCGTATAACGTTTTATATAATACGTTTTGTTAACGATTTAAAACCCGATATTTTAAATAAAAGTTTTGCTCAAATAACATATTTTAAGTTACTAAAATAATATTCGAGATTTTGTTTAGTCGTCGGTCGCGAATCGTGCGTTTATTCGAATTGTGTAACATTTTTAAACGTGTTAACTGTACGCGTGTAATCGCGATATTTTTAACCGAAGTATTCAATCAAAATACTTATTATGAAGTTATAAAATATAACTTAAGTTTATTTCATGTGTCGAGCGCGTCTCGCACGTTTTTGTACTGTAAAGTTACGTTTTAACAAAACGTATAACGTATAATATATTTTCGTAATATATTAAAGTAAATGATGTTTGTTTGGATAAATCCACATTATTTTTAAAAGTTGTCACCAACGTCCATATTTTGTATTTTTGTAATCTCATATGATTTGAACGAATCGTATACGTGTATATATATATATATCACCTATATACATATATAGTAAGTAATTATCGTACTTAGTCCTATTTCATACTAAATACACTAGTAAACAAGTAATTAGGAAAATTTTAAATTTACCCTAATTTTGGGGTTGTTACATTCTCCCCTTGTTAGGAGAATTTCATCCCGAAATTTGTTCGAAGTAGTAATCTCTTGTTTCTTAATCCTATTGGGTACTTAGGATCTAAGAAAGTATACACGGAATATGAGGAAATCAGACAAAAGTAATTTAGGCGAGAATTTTAAATAAGCATACCCGGGTTAAGCAAGTCAACAAGTCTCGGGTTTTCATCCTCCCTAGCGTTGAGTACATAAGCTCTTCCTCGAGCAGGGTTGTTTTTCAGCTTTGGGCAGTCCTTCCTGAAGTGCCCGATACCGTTGCACTCATAGCAGGTTTTGGGTGCAGGGGTATTAGTGCCAGTGGGGTTGGTTCGACAGTCTTGGGCCAGGTGCCCGAATTTCTTGCAATTGGAACAGGGACAGGGGCCATCATGGTGTAAACCGCATTTGGAACAGTATGGTTTGCTCCCCTTGTAAGCCTTTGAGTCATTGGCATTGACTGTTGTAGGCTTTTTATCAGAAGTCGGGTTGGACGAGTGGGGACTTACTTCCCATTTGCGTTTGTTATTTGCAGGTGGGGTTGAAGTCGAGCCACGGCGGACAGAATTGGCCGTTAACTCATGGGCCATGCGAATGGCGCTCTGGATAGTTCCTGGTTTAGATGAAGTCACCAGATCTTGAAGTCGCTCAGGAAGTCCATCGACGTATTTCTCGATCCTTTTGTACTCAGGATCAACCATAGTTGGGCAGAGAAGTGCCAGCTGGTGAAAACGGTTGGTGTAACCAGTGATGTCATTTCCCTGCATCTTGTGATTCCAGAATTCTATCTCCAGTTGTTTCAACTCATCTCTTGGGCAGTACTCGCCCCTCAGCATATTCTTCAGTTCGTCCCACTGTAGTTTGTAGGCATCGGCAATGCTAACAGTTTGAGCATAAGTGTTCCACCAGGTCAAGGCGGTGTCAGAAAAGGTGCTGGCGGCGAACTTAACTTTATCCTCTTCCTTGCAGTTGCAAATGAGGAATACAGATTCGATTTTCTCGGTCCAACGAATCAGACCGATTGCTCCTTCAGTACCTTGAAAAGTCAAGGGTTTGCAGTTATGGAAGTCTTTGTAGGTGCAGGTTTTGGGTTGCGGTCCATTGTTAGCAGTATCTTCACTGCCAGGATTTGTTGCTCGGACAGCTAGAGCTTGGGCCACACTACGGGCAATAATACCCGCGACTTCGGCTTCAGTAAGCGTGATTTGTCGTCGAGGAGGCATGTTCCTTGAAACAACAAATAAAGAACATGTGAAGGTTTGAACAAGAATTATGATAGTGATGATCGGTTAAGTACCAGGAAATTACGCCAAAAGTTGATATGTGGATAGTTTAACAAAAGTGGTAGAATATCGAGTTGTCGTTTGTTTGATGATATTTGAAAATGAATTTCGCAGTAGGCGAGAGAGAGTATCGTATCGGGGAAAGAGGCCTATGTATATATATAGATATATCACATAACCGCCTAGTTCGTGTCTAGCGCAATCAAGTAAAAGTCCCGGTCCTCTCGAGGTCAGAGTCAGCTAATGCATTCCGGTTCAACATAACCCCTTTCAGAACTCACATCATCTTCATTTAATTGTACATAGTTGATCAGGCTATGTTAAATTAAACTTGTATGCTGTAATTCCTGAACCAGTTATATCTAATGAGGAATACTGCCTAACGATCATAGTCTAGGCCCACTAAATGCAACCTAGTTCACTATAACCTTAGGCTCTGATACCAATCTGTAACACCCCCAAGTTAACAGTTTGCGGAAGCGATATTTTGGGTGTTACTAATCAATAATCACAAGCACAAAGGATACAGTGAACGACTCTAAATGAGACGTTCGAAAAGTTATTACATTAATATATAAGTAGTTCAAAATACAAGCTCGAGTTTCGTATAAATTCCTAGAGATTTTAATACATAACAGTAAGTACAAAAGTAATGTATGTAAATCTCCAAGCTTGTAAATGCATGCGACTCGAGCTAAGTAAGCTTATCCTGCTGGGCATCCCTACTGATGTTGTGTACCTGAGAAGCATTACTAAAACGGTCAACCAAAAAGGTTGGTGAATCTCACAGGTTTGTAAGTAAGTATATAATTTGAATACACAAGTAGTATTTGTAAATCGTAAGCCAGCTAGTAAGTAACGATCGCAGGTCATGCTAATCGTTCACTTAAGTAATGATTGCAGGTCATGCTAATCATCTGTAAATGAGTGGTTGCAGGTCATGCTAACCGTAATGAGTAACAATCGTAGGTCATACAAATCGTTCGCTCCATAATGATTGCAGGTCATGCCAATCATGCGTTTCCACGAACTATCATAATAGAAGCTTAACATACAGTAAATAATAGCACACCAGTGAATGTAATTCAAAACATTCATATAAAACAAGTAAGAAGTGTGAGCCACCATGATTGCAGGTCATGCTAATCATGCGTTAACTCGGCCATGAGCCACCATAATTGCAGGTCATGCTAATTATGCGTTAACTCGGCCATTATTAGTTTTTATGAAAACAAGTAATGCATCTCACCCCTGAGTTAAAAACAGTAAAGTAGGGGCTGTAAGACTCACCTGAGTTTAGCAGACAATACAGTAAGCAAGCAAAGTAGTATCCGAACTAGCAGCCCTTAGCGTCCTAATACGCATAAGGTTCAGTAAGTAAATGGAATACTTGTAAGGTATCCATGCTAGTTGTTCCCAAACTAGTTAATGTCCAAGTATTTGTTTGTACGTTTGTAATCTTTTGTAATTAAGTGTGGCCCGTTGGTGACGGAGATGTAATAATAATTCAAGGTGTTATAATATGTCTCAATGTATTGTATACTTATCAAAGTATGTGTATTAATCGTCCCTGAATTGGTTTTATATAGTATACACTATTTTAATCGTTTGGTAAGCATTTTGAGTTGAATTAATAAGTGTTGGAAAATGTTGACCAAAGTTGACCGCGGATCCAGATGGGTTGCGGATCCAGATGGGTTGCGGATCCAGATGCGTTGCGGATCCAGATGAGTGGTGGATCCAGTTGAGTGGTGGATCCAGATGGGTTGCGGATCCAGATGGGTTGCGGATCCAGATGAGTGGTGGATCCAGTTGAGTGGTGGATCCAGATGGGTTGCGGATCCAAAACTTTGTAAACCTAGTCAAACGAGTTCGGTTTGACCCGAAACTTTTAGGGAAGTCTTAAAATAGTTTATAGAGCCTAAGAAAATTATCGGTTCGTGTCGGGGTTCACCCGGAGTGTCGGTTTTGCAAATTTACCAAAACAGTCCCTATTTTTAGTTTTCGGTTTTGTCGGTTTGCTTCGCCATTTATTTAGACTTATTTCTGGTCCGGTTTAAGTTCCGCAAAAATTACCGCATGTTCTACTAGGTCTCTAGTACATTACCTAATTTTCCCAAGAACTATGGAAGTCTCTAAGTTAGTTAAATAAAATCGAGAAGGTGTCGGGTCTAGAAATCCGGCCAAAACAGTACCAGTCGCACAAATCACATTTTCTGTAAAAATGGGTGTATTTCTGGAGAAAGTGTAAAACATGAAAGTTGTAGTTCTCTTTCATACGCAAATTTCGGTATGTGTTTCGTTGTCTAATTCAAAGTACACGATTTTATATGATTTATTTCGTGAGGCTGATTTCCTGAGACAGATTCTGTCTCGTTTTATATGTTTGGAAAAACGAGTTTTAAGTTTATATTTGGACATTTCTAAGTTAGTTAAACATACTAACATGTAAATAAACATTATGTAAGTAAAGTTTAAGAGTTTTGAAGCCTCACAATGGTGTATGAAGAAACGAAGACGGTAGAAGTGATGTAAACGCGTAGGTGATCGTTTTGATGTCTTCGGCTTTGTTTTTCTTCAAGGATTGAGGTGGTGGCTCTTGGTGGTTGATGGTGGATGATGATGGTGGCTGAAAATCGTTTAAGAGAGAGAGATGGAGAAGAGTTGGAGTGAATGGGTGAAGGAAATGGGAATGGGAGAGGGTATGGGGGTGGTGGAGTGTTTAAGTGCCAAAAGAGGAAGTCAAGGGGCATGGGGTGGCTCTTGGGGCAGATTTTCTGCACAAATTTCATGGGTCCCACCCCCAAATGGGGTTTAAATCTTATTTCCAAAGTTGCGTTAACCCCGCGTTCGTTTACCCGATCGTTTAACGTTTTAATTAATCGTATAACGTTTTATATAATACGTTTTGTTAACGATTTAAAACCCGATATTTTAAATAAAAGTTTTGCTCAAATAACATATTTTAAGTTACTAAAATAATATTCGAGATTTTGTTTAGTCGTCGGTCGCGAATCGTGCGTTTATTCGAATTGTGTAACATTTTTAAACGTGTTAACTGTACACGTGTAATCGCGATATTTTTAACCGAAGTATTCAATCAAAATACTTATTATGAAGTTATAAAATATAACTTAAGTTTATTTCATGTGTCGAGCGCGTCTCGCGCGTTTTTGTACTGTAAAGTTACGTTTTAACAAAACGTATAACGTGTAATATATTTTCGTAATATATTAAAGTAAATGATGTTTGTTTGGATAAATCCACATTATTTTTAAAAGTTGTCACCAACGTCCATATTTTGTATTTTTGTAATCTCATATGATTTGAACGAATCGTATACGTGTATATATATATATATCACCTATATACATATATAGTAAGTAATTATCGTACTTAGTCCTATTTCATACTAAATACACTAGTAAACAAGTAATTAAAAAAATTTTAAATTTACCCTAATTTTGGGGTTATTACACAAAGTATATTAACAGTGGTGAGTACTTAACACTTTACAAAACATTAAATGACCCAACAGTGGCACTGTTAACTTTAGCTCTTCTAGCAGTGGCTGCATCCTTCTAGCAGTGGTCGAGCTTTGCACTAACAGTGGTTGAATCTTCATAGCAGTGGTCAATACTTATATTCTGAGCAGATATGGCAATGGCTCAGGTTTCAACAGATGATTTTCATAATCATATTCGGGTAGCAATACAAACTCATGGTTATGTTGAATGGCAAGGAGGAGAAAGTAACCTTCTGATAACAGTCAGCTTAGTTGGAAGAATCTCAAATACAAGTTACACTGGTTTTGAATACAGTGTAGAAAATGTTGTAGATCATCTTGCAACAAACGGAATAACAGCAATTCCTGGAGAAAGAAGAAACATTGAAGATTTGGAAGGTAGAAGTTGGAACCTCAGACCAGCATCAATCACAACTGTTAGAATCCCAACAAGAGTAGAAGTTAACCAAAGACTGGACAGAACTACCAGCCTCAGGTTCAGATCATATCACAACAATCCTCAACCACCAAGATTTTCTGTCGATACGCTAGACAGGGAAATCCATGATAATGGAAATTTAACAGAAGATGAGGAACAATTTGTTGGCATATGCAGACAAGAAGAAGTAACTCATACCCCTTTTGATGTATGCTTCTGCACAGAATGCCTAGAAGAAGCACAGAAATTAGAAGAAGAACCTTTAAACAACATCAAAAAAGGAAACAAACCAAAGAAAAAGCAGCGACAAAAACGGGAAAAATGGTCAACTTTGGGTGAATATTCAGGCAAATGGGACTATTACGTTAGTTATGATGCGCCTGAAGAAACTACACCAATCGACCAAATTGTTGCCATGGGATGGGATGATTGTGAAGATGATTTATGGAAAGATAACCTTAAGCAAGGGAAGGTTATTATCAAAGAAGAAGATGTGGAGTTATCGGAAGAAGACGAGATGCAAGAAAAGTTGGAAATGTTACAACTTGTATCATTTCCCGAAAAACAGGAGGAACAGGTACACCACCAGATTTTCCATACAACAGAAGAAGATGACGGAAGCAATCTGGACTACCCAAAGGTCAGAGAATTTAAAGAGTTCATTCGAAAAATTGAACAAGAACATGAACATCAAGCGTTCCCCTCAACATCTGATGCAACAAGTGGTGTTTACAACACACCACCAGAGCCAATAATGGGTCCCTCAGTATATCCTCCCGCAAGAGGATCGGCACAAAATGTATACACTCCAAGTTATCAATTTGGAAATGGAGGTAACCACTTCAAAGGAGAATATGGAAGACACTACAATTCCCAATGGACGCTACCTCCAGCAATGTTAAGTACTGGAGCAATGCTTATACTACCATCAGACCCAGGCTTATGGCCGGATGTAATCTCAAGATGGGAATCAATAACCATCAATAGGTTAAATGATACCACTTGGACAGATAACCAGGCGAAGCTAACTTTCGTTGAAAACCTTCTCGGAGAAAATGAAAAGAAGATGTGGCAGCAGTGGAGAACAACTTATCCAGAAGCATACGCCTCGTTGGAAGCTATGGCTGATGATCCTCAAAATGTAACCTCTCAAATAAGGCAAATAATTCTCATGGAAGATCCATATAGAGGTTCAACTGAAGAGCAGGATAGAGCTTATAGAGATCTGGAAAGACTTACGTGTGAAAACACAAGAGATCTCTGGAAATTTCTAAATGAATTCAGAATCTTGGCATGCAAATCAGGGAGACTATTCTTTCCGGTAACAACTGAAAAGTTTTTCACAAAGCTACCACCAGTGCTTTCCAAAAAGATTGAAGAAGCATTTAAAAATAAGTATCCTGGATTAACTGCAGGAATACTACCTGCAATTAAGTTCACGCATACTTATATCACGGAGATGTGTACTGAAGCAGCTCTACAAAAGGAATTAAGGGACTTATCCCTTTGTTCTGCCATACCAATTCCTGGCTACTACAAATCAGGAAAGAAGTATGGTGTGCGAAAATCAAAGAGCTATAAAGGAAAACCTCATAAATCACACGTCAAAGTATTCAAAAGAAAGTACAAAGATGACCGAGGAAGAGTTGGCAAATGTAAGTGTTATATTTGCGGAAGAGAAGGACATTTTGCTAGGGATTGTAAGAGTCAAACTGGAAATATGGCAAGGCGAGCTGTAATTGATAACCTTGATCTCAAAGAAGATTAGGATATAGTTTCAGCTGATGTTAGTGATCAGGATACTATTTATAGTATCTCTGAAGGAGAAGGAGGTGCAACTCTAATGAATATCAGTGCGATGATAGAAGAATCCCCTCTGGAAGAAAACATATTTATCCTAACACAGGAAGAAGAAGAGGAGTATTGTTTCATGTTTCATCCAGAAAGTCAAGAAGATATTCACAGAAGGGTTCAAGAAGCAGGTTCATGGAGACCAGATAAAGAACTTCCAGAACAAAGCAAGAATTGTGATCATATGTGGCAGGAAAATGAAATGACAAATTACACTTTTTGCCATTTCTGTGGAATTTCTACCACGGATATGTCCAGGTTACACTGCCCAAAGTGTAAACTGACTTCATGTGCACTTTGTGCTCCATATTACCTGAAGAAAACGGTGTCAGTAAAAAGAAATAAAGGACCAGAAAACATACAGAAGGAAAGTCAGCCAGATCCCATGTGGAAAATGCTCATCCAAAAGGACGAAGAGTGGAAACAAGCAATAATGGGCTCAGCAAAAGAAGCGGCAGAATGGAAAATTAGAGAACAAGAATTAAAGAGCCTATTGGAAAAAGAAAGGCGAAAGGCCCAAATGGAAAAGGAAGACTGGGCCAAAGAAAGGAAAATACTGATGGACGACTTAAGTGAAATGCTAAAAGTCACTGAGTCCATGAAAACCCAAATCCAGCACCAAACCATGGAGCAATCAGAATGGAAAAAGTCAGTTGAAGACCAATGGGAAGCCCAAAAGGTAAACATGGAAATTCAAATCAAAAAGCTACAGCAAGAAAATGAAGAGCTAAAAGAAAAACAAAAGTTTGATTTTGACGAAGAATTTCCTCCAATAAGAAACCAACATGGGAAGGCTTTAATTGAAGATGAAGTCCATACTACCATGAAAATAGAAGGGGGTGCTGAGCAGCAGAAAATAAAGAAGATCAACAATCAGCTTTACAACGTTGAGGTAGAATTTGATATACCTGGCATCAGGTTATTCAAAGTGAAAGCTATTATTGATACTGGAGCAACATCATGCTGCATCAACAAAATATCAGTTCCAAAAGAAGCATATGAAGAAATGAACAGGATCATTTACTTTAATGGCCTGAACTCAAGACAAACATCAAATCTGAAGATAAGAGCAGGAAACTTCAGGATAGAAGGAAATAAGTTCCGAATACCATTAATATACGTCCTGGAAATGAGAACAGGAGACGGTATTGACATGTTAATTGGAACAAATTTCACAAGATCCATGAATGGAGGAATAAGGATTGAAGGAGATGAGGTAACACTGTACAAAAAGGTTACCAGGATAAAGACAACACCGATAACAGAGGTAGCTGCAACAGCATTGGAAGAATTGGAAATTGATGAAGAATTCTACCAAGAATTACAAGAAACGGTGTTCTTTTCAAAAGAAGATGAAGCAAAGATAAAAGGAAGGTTTAAACCTATCCTCAGGAATCTTGAAGAACAAGGGTATATTGGAGAAGAACCCTTGAAACATTGGAAGAAAAATGGTGAAACTTGCAAACTTGATATCATAAACCCTGATATCACAATACAAGATAAACCATTAAAGCATGTTACTCCAGCATTGGCGGCATCCTTTCAAAAACACATAGATGCGCTACTTAAACTAGGAGTAATCCGGCCAAGCAAAAGCAGACATCGAACAATGGCCATGATTGTCAATTCAGGAACAGCAATTGATCCAGCTACTGGTAAAGAAACAAAAGGAAAGGAAAGGATGGTGTTTAATTACAAAACTTTGAATGATAACACCTACAAGGACCAGTACTCACTCCCTGGAATCAATACACTCCTGAAAAAGATAGGGAATGCCAAGGTATTTTCAAAATTTGATCTCAAGTCAGGATTTCATCAAGTGGCCATGACTGAAGAATCAATACCCTGGACAGCGTTCCTGGTACCAGGAGGACTTTATGAATGGATGGTAATGCCATTCGGATTAAAGAACGCGCCTGCAGTGTTTCAAAGGAAAATGGATAAATGCTTCAGAGGGACTGAAGAATTTATCGCAGTATACATCGATGATATCCTAGTGTTTTCAAAGAATGAAGCAGATCATGAAAAACATCTAAAAGTGATGCTAGGGATTTGCCAAGAAAAAGGGTTAATTCTTTCTCCCACAAAAATGAAGATAGCTGTTACTGAAGTGGAATTTCTCGGGGCAATAATTGGAGACAATAAAATCAAACTGCAGTCACATATTATCAAAAGAATATGTGATTTTGATGAAGAAAAGCTCAAAACAAAGGCAGGCTTAAGGTCATTCTTGGGAATATTAAATTATGCTAGGAATTACATTCCAAAGCTTAGTTTATTACTAGGCCCCCTTTATGAGAAAACCAACCCTCATGGAGACAAAAGAATGAAACCATCTGACTATGCTATAGTTAGAAAGATCAAGGAGCAGGTCCAAGCATTACCAGATTTACAAATACCACCGGAAGAATCATACATAATCATTGAAACAGATGGATGTATGGAAGGATGGGGTGGAATTTGCAAGTGGAAGAAAAAGAAAAATGACCCCAAGAAGGAAGAAAAGATTTGTGCATACGCCAGTGGAAAGTTCAAAGTTGTACAATCAACAATTGACGCAGAGATTAATGCTTGCATTAATTCCTTGGAAAAGCTGAAGATATACTATCTTGACAAAAGGGAGATTACATTAAGGACAGATTGCCAAGCTATTATTAGTTTTTACAATAAAACTAATAGTAACAAAGCATCTCGGGTTCGATGGCTCAAATTTGCTGACATCATAACCGGAACAGGAGTCAAGATCAATATCGAACATATTGATGGAAAGCAAAATGTTCTTGCTGATGCTCTATCACGATTGGTTAACCTTTGTTTTGAAGGATGTACAGAACTGGAAACAGAAGTGCTGATGAAGGGTCTAGCAGTAGCAGAAGGATTGTTAGAAGCTGTGCAGTCAAGGAACGAGAAGAATGGTTACGAGCAAATAATCCAGATTTCAGACCATTGCCAAGAATTTATCAAAGAACATTCACATCCCAGGAACCAGGAGTTCTCTACAGACAATATCAAATCAAAGCAAACACAACACCAATCTCCGACAAAGAAGCAAACATATTCACTGGAGTGGCACAACAATTGGAACGAGGAGCAGCTAAAGAAACAGTCACAGCAATGTGAAACCTCCAAGCAGTTCTGGATTTCAAAGCCCAAGTCTGTGTTTCAAAAGCAACAAGAGATAACCACTGGGGCGATCATTGGCCCGAAGTTAAAAGGCATAACCAAGAAGCCCGAAGATTACTCACTGAGATTGAAACCCTATGCAACGAGTTGGGCCGCATCAACATCTAAGCCCAAAAGCAACAGGGAAGGTAAATTATTACGAGATGACGTATGAAGTGACGCATTATGGTTAGTGGATAAAGAATGGCCCCCACCTGACAATATTTATCGACAAGCATGCTTATAATTCAACGAAAGCGTGGTGGAATGCATCGTCAGAAGTTTGTCAGAAGTTTGGCAGTATTTAATTATTAAGCAACAAAGTCGTTAAAGATTGGCAGAGGGTCCATGTTAATTTGTCTTCTTCTTAAGTGTGCGAATAATTGTCAATCTATGTCGGCCATGTATTAAAGTTTGTAGGCCAACTATTTTGACATCTTGTAAAAATCAGTATTATTGGCGAATATCCTATGGCATATGCCATTCGAATTTGCCTATTTAAGCGTGTTTATTTTCTTCAAAGAGAGCATCGAAGTTTATACACTTCTCTCTCTCACTTCTCATTTAAATAAAAGGTGTGCTTGTTTATAAGTCTTATTGTCTTTAAATATATTCCGCTTTATTTCTGTATTTCAGTTTTTACTTTGTACTGATACAGAAGTCATTTGATCAGAAGTTTGGCAGTATTTAATTATTAAGCAACAAAGTCGTTAAAGATTGGCAGAGGGTCCATGTTAATTTGTCTTCTTCTTAAGTGTGCGAATAATTGTCAAAGTAGTTGGCCTAATTCAAACTAATGTAAATTATGTATTTATGATCTTGATTTCTAACTTTTACCTGATTGTTGATTCTCAGATAAGCAAAGAGCTCAGCGAGATAAGACAGCTGAGTAAGTGAAACGAGATAATCAGGTGAGTGGATTTGAAACTCACAGTTTGATTTGGTTGTGTCAGTTTGATTTCAATCAGTAATTATAGGAATTACTATTGATAGACTGTGAACTTGACATGATATGCCATTTGATTGGTTGAGTGATGTACATTGATTTGGAATGTATGATTCAGAGGTCAACTTGATTTGTTGGTTGGACTTGGTTGCTAATGTTGGTCGACACAGGGTTGTGTACATGTGTTGATGGAGATTAGCATCGAGTTAGCGGTTACTCGCTGTTTTGGCCGACAGTAGGGTTTAAGTGTTCTGATGAGGCCACCCGGAACAGGGTCTCTAGGAACCACCGTTCCTCTTGACGATAATTGTTGCATTATTGATTGTGACAGATTACTAGCTAAATTGAATTGTAGTTGATAACTCATTCACTTAGCTTCGTGCTAATCCCTCAATTTACTTCCTGCAGGTGATGTATAATATGTGGGTAGTCAGGAAGGATGTTTTGACGCTGGGAATGTTTGAAACTTGCAACTCTGATCCAGTTTGTAATATATATATAATGTTTTGTAGCATATAATGCCCCGGGTTTGTAAACATGTTAACTATGTTTGTTTAGTGGTTAAACATATTGTATAAAGGTTTGCGAAAATTTCTAGCAGATTTTAATAGAATATGTATTTCAATTAGTCGCTTCCGCCAAACTTAATATTGTATTGTTATATTAAATGAGGGGCGTTATAAGTTGGTATCAGAGCAATAGTTTGGGGAAATTGAATATGATTGTATGTTCAATCCTAAACTTTGATTGTGTTGTGTCGAACATTCTTGGAAATGGGATTATGTACTGAATGTGAAGTTGTTAGTAGAAATAGGTACTAACGACTAATGATTTGTAAGCTGTTGTGGTGTTTACAGATATGGCGGATAATGAACAAACAACTGTTAACCCTAATAATGTCTCGAGGCCGGAAGTTACTGTTGGGGTGCACGATGATCAGGCTGGTAATGCTGGAACTTCTTTTCAGGCTAGAGAAGAGATTGAAAGAGACCAATATTTACTTCAATTGGAAGAGAAAAACCAAGCACTCAGAATGTATAAACAACAAAAAGAAGCTGAATCTTCTCATCCTATGTTTGGTATGATTCCACCGCCGAAACCGAAGGGTTGTTCTTTTAAAACCTTTATGAGCAGTAATCCGTCTGTGTATTCGGGTAGTACAAATCCTTCTGTGACTATGAATTGGCTAAGAGATGTTGAAAAGAAATTTGAGGTTTGTCAATGTGAAGAAGAATTGAAAGTTCCTTATGCATCTCAACTTTTGAAAGGAGCAGCTATGAATTGGTGGGATTCGATTACTTCTGTTTTATCTCCTTTTCAGAAAGCATATATCCGATGGTCTGATTTTCGCAATGAAGTCTGTAAACAGTATTGTTCAAACTTTGATATAGCTCGGATTAGAAAAGAGTTTATGGATTTGCAGTTAATTGATAACATGTCAATGGATGATTTGATAAATCAGTTCACAGAGAAATTCAGGTTTGTTCAGCAGTGGGTTCCCGATGAGAGAACTCAAATAGACCAGTTTGTGGGTACTTTACCAAATCATTATCGAACTACAGTGAGGTTGGCTAGTTCTCTTCCTCATGCTTTCATGTTAGCTCGATCTGTTGATAGTGATTTGAGACCTCAAGAGATGCCAAGAAAAGAGGTGACTTCTCAGAAACCTAAAAGTGAACCTTCTAGTAAAGGTAAACAACGGTGGCAAGGAAATCAGCAAGGTAAGAAACAAGAAAGTAGTAGTGATACTTCTTATCGTCCTAATTGGTGTTTTAAATGTAAAACTAGACATTTTGGGCCGTGTACTGTACAAACCACTAGATGTATGAAATGTGGTGTGATTGGGCATGAATTTAAGGATTGTGTTTATCCCAATTTCGTGTGCTGGAACTGTCACAAAGAAGGTCACCGTGCAAATCAGTGTTCTGAGGCCAACAGACAGAGTTCTGGGACGGTTGTTAGTTCATCTTCTTCCGGTCAGAAGCGGAAGACTCCGCCATCTGCAGTTAGTAGGGCTTTTCAAATGACAGTGGATGAAGCTGTCCATACAGATGACGTGATCACGGGTACTTTTCTTGTAAATTCTGTACCAGCTCGTGTTTTCTTTGATTATGGTGCAAATTGTTCTTTTGTATCCATGTACTTCTGTGATAAGTTGAAAATGATGCCTACTGTGATAACAAATCCAGTTGAAGTAGAAATAGCTAGTGGCAAGTCAGTTCCTGTTACCACCTCGGTAATTGGAGCTAGTATTATGATAGATAGTCAAACTTTCCCAATTTCCTTTTTGTTGATGCCAATTGCTAGTTTTGATGTGATTATTGGTATGGATTGGTTAAGTCAGTATAAAGCAAGCATAGATTGCCACAATAAGCTGATTAGAATTCCAATCTCTGAAGAGTCATATGTCGTGGCTCGAGGAGAACGGGATAATGTTTGTATACCTTTGATTAGTATGATGAAAGCTAGGAAATCTTTGTCCAAGGGCTGTGAATCGTATCTAGCTTATGTGATTGACGCTAAGTTAGAAAAGAAGTCCCTTTCTGATGTACCGGTTGTTTCTGAGTATCCGGAAGTGTTCCCTAATGAATTACCTGGTTTACCACCGATTAGGGAGGTTGAATACCAGATTGATCTTGTTCCTGGCTCTTCACCTATTGCCAAAGCCCCTTATAGATTAGCTCCATCTGAGATACGTGAAATGATGAATCGATAAAGGGTTTATTCGACCTAGTTCTTCTCCCTGGGGTGCACCAGTTCTGTTTGTGAAAAAGAAAGATGGGTCTTTTAGAATGTGCATTGATTACAGGGAATTGAATAAACGGACTGTAAAGAATAAGTATCCTTTGCCCAGAATAGATGATTTGTTTGATCAATTGCAAGGATCTTCGTTTTATTCAAAGATTGATTTGAGGTCAGGTTATCATCAAGTTCGTGTTCGTGACTGTGATGTTCCTAAAACTGCATTTCGAACCAGGTATGGTCATTTTGAATTCCTGGTTATGCCTTTTGGTTTAACGAATGCTCCAGCAGTTTTCATGGATTTGATGAATCGTGTTTGTCGACCTTTTCTTGATAAATTTGTGATTGTATTTATCGATGATATTTTGGTATATTCTAAATCCGAATCAGAACATAGAATGCATTTGAGGTTAGTATTGGAAACCTTAAAGAGAGAACATTTGTATGCAAAGTTTTCGAAATGTGAATTTTGGATTCGGGAGGTACAGTTTTTGGGTCATATCATTTGTAATGAGGGTGTTAAAGTTGATCCTTCGAAAATTGTAGCTGTAATGAATTGGAAAGCTCCAAAGTCTGCTTCAGAAATAAAGAGTTTTCTTGGGTTGGCGGGTTATTACCGGAAGTTTATTAAAGATTTTTCTAAAATTGCCGGTTCATTGACTAATCTAACCCGTAAGGATGAAAATTTTGTATGGGCTGAACAACAGGAAGCTGCTTTTCAGACTCTGAAACAGTTGTTACGTCAGGCTGCTGTGTTAGCATTGCCAGATGGGTCCGATGATTTTGTTGTTTATTGTGATGCATCTATTGCTGGTTTGGGTTGTGTTTTAATGCAGCGAGATCGTGTGATTGCTTATGCTTCTCGTCAGCTCAAACCTCATGAAAGAAATTATCCTACCCATGATTTAGAACTTGCAGCGGTTGTGTTTGCTTTGAAAATCTGGAGGCATTACTTGTATGGTACCAAATGTGTTATTTGTACAGATCACAAGAGTCTTCAGTATATATTTTCATAACAAGAGTTGAATATGCGGCAGAGACGATGGTTGGAATTAATCAAGGATTATGATTGTGAAATTAAATACCATCCAGGAAAAGCCAATGTGGTTGCTGATGCTTTAAGCTGCAAGATAACTTCTGATCAAGTTTATTTTATGCGTTTAGAAGTTTCTTCTGATTTGATGGTCCAGATAAAAGCTGCACAGTTAGAGGCCTTGTTAGATCATAATTTGAAAGCTGAAATTATGTTGAATCGGAAGGAATTGTTATTAGATGATTCGAGGGGATTAAAAACCTTTCAGTCTCGTGTTTGGATTCCTTTGTTTGGTGGTCTTCGGGATGTTATTCTGAATGAAGCCCACAAGTCCAGATTGTCTGTACATCCGGGAAGTACTAAAATGTATAATGACTTGAAACCTTTGTATTGGTGGCCTACAATGAAAATGGACGTAGCGAGGTTTGTTAGTTCTTGTCATATTTGTTCTCAAGTGAAAGCTGAACACCAAAAGCCGTATGGGTTGTTGAAACAGCTTGAGATTCCAGAATGGAAGTGGGAACATTTGACTATGGATTTTATTACCAAACTGCCTAGAACTGTCCGCGGAAATGACATGGTTTGGGTCATTGTTGATCGATTGACCAAGAGTGCTCATTTTCTAGCTACTAGTGAGACTGCATCTCTAAGTAAACTTGCACAGTTATATATGAATGAGATTGTTACTCGGCATGGTATTCCATTATCGATTGTATCTGATAGAGATCCGAGGTTTGTATCTCAATTTTGGCAAAGTTTACAGCATGAGTTGGGCACCAGAGTGAATCTTAGTACAGCTTATCATCCTCAAACAGATGATCAGTCAGAACGTACGATTCAGACATTGGAGGATATGCTGAGAGCTTGTATTCTGGAGTATGGTGGTTCTTGGGATTCTCATTTGCCATTGGTTGAGTTTGCTTATAATAACTCTCATCATTCCAGTATTGGCATGCCTCCATATGAAATGCTGTATGGACGCCGTTGTAGAACTCCAACTTGTTGGCTAGAGGCAGGTGAGAAACAGTTTGCAGGCCCAGAAATCGTTCAAATGACAGCTGATAAAGTGGCAGTGGCTCGTGAAAAGTTGAAAGCTGCACGTGACAGACAGAAACAATATGCTGATCCTAAACGTCGACCAGTTACTTTTGTTGAAGGTGAACTTGTTTACTTGAAAGTTTCGCCTTGGAAAGGGGTAATTCGGTTTGGGAAACGTGGCAAATTGGCTCCTCGATATATTGGACCGTTTAGAATTCGTCAGATTGTTAATGATCAGTCTGTTACATTGGATCTTCCTCCAGAGCTTGCTGGTATTCATGATACGTTTAACATTTGTTATTTGAGAAAATGTAATGTTGAAGACCAGTCACAGATTCTTCCTTTGAAAGATTTGAAAGTAGATCAAAGTCAGAAGTTAGTAGAAGAACCAGTTGAACTTCTTGACCGAAAAGTAACCAAACTTAGAAAGAAACAGATTCCCATGGTGTTAGTGAAATGAAAACATAGCTAACTTGGGAGACTGAAGATAGTATGAAATTCAGATATCCTAGATTATTTGATCGTGATGAGATTTCGGGGGCGAAATCTTCTTAAGGGGGGAGAGTTGTAACATCCTCTCTTCTGGTCCGGTAATTTCTGATTTTAAATTGAAATATTTAAATGTGTTAGAAATTATTTGATAATATATGTTTAATTGCGAAACTTAGTTAAATAAGCCTCAGGACTTATTGTGCTTAGTAAATTATTGTTTGTTTTAATTTACTATAGTTGACGGTGCAATAAAATAAGTTTCTCGCAATTGGTTTTTAAGTTCCAGGCAATAGATTGAAAGGGGACTAGTTTTAAGTGGATACGGGTCGGTGTAAATATTTTAGGCCGACATATATGTAACTTTCCCTTTTAGGAAAGTTTTATACTTTCCATTTTTGGTAACTTAGAACCTTAAACCCTAAAACTAAACAACCAAAAACCTAGAGCTACAAAGAAATCAAACTAGTGATCTTGAGCTGGAATTGATTTGTGTTTCATAATCACCATCATCATCACTTTGAAATCCTTAATTGGTAAGTTCTTACATGGTTTAAGTTTATAATCATAATCATTTGTGGTATATGTAAGAATTGATAGTGTTAAACAGGTTATAGTATGTTTATGTGATGATATATGAGTGAAAACATGTTGCTGTACTCAAATTGTGGTTAGTTGATATAAATTTCGTAGCTGGGTTTTGAGCTGGGCGAAGCTTGCTGGTGCAGGGTGGGTACCCGGCGGGTAGAGCCCGTACCCGGCGGGTAATGTACCTAAACCGGGAATCCGGCGGGTAAAACCCGTACCCGGCGGCTCTTATAGCCTTTAAAACGTAATTAAGTTCTGTTACCTCAACTTTTAATTCACCCGGTTGCTACATGGTGTGACCCGGCGGTTGTGATGGGGTACCCGGCAGGTAATGTGGCTACCCGGCGGGTAGTGACCCGTTTTTATGGTTTTTTACTTTAATTAATTTCAAACTTAAAATGTTAATATGTGATTATTAATATGCTATAATATGAAGGTTGTACATGATATTTGTCATATTGTAGTACTAATTCATAATTAGGAGCTTGCAATTGTAATGCTGATTGTGCTTGGTTCCTAATAATTCAAACTAATGTAAATTATGTATTTATGATCTTGATTTCTAACTTTTACCTGATTGTTGATTCTCAGATAAGCAAAGAGCTCAGCGAGATAAGACAGCTGAGTAAGTGAAACGAGATAATCAGGTGAGTGGATTTGAAACTCACAGTTTGATTTGGTTGTGTCAGTTTGATTTCAATCAGTAATTATAGGAATTACTATTGATAGACTGTGAACTTGACATGATATGCCATTTGATTGGTTGAGTGATGTACATTGATTTGGAATGTATGATTCAGAGGTCAACTTGATTTGTTGGTTGGACTTGGTTGCTAATGTTGGTCGACACAGGGTTGTGTACATGTGTTGATGGAGATTAGCATCGAGTTAGCGGTTACTCGCTGTTTTGGCCGACAGTAGGGTTTAAGTGTTCTGATGAGGCCACCCGGAACAGGGTCTCTAGGAACCACTGTTCCTCTTGACGATAATTGTTGCATTATTGATTGTGACAGATTACTAGCTAAATTGAATTGTAGTTGATAACTCATTCACTTAGCTTCGTGCTAATCCCTCAATTTACTTCCTGCAGGTGATGTATAATATGTGGGTAGTCAGGAAGGATGTTTTGACGCTGGGAATGTTTGAAACTTGCAACTCTGATCCAGTTTGTAATATATATATAATGTTTTGTAGCATATAATGCCCCGGGTTTGTAAACATGTTAACTATGTTTGTTTAGTGGTTAAACATATTGTATAAAGGTTTGCGAAAATTTCTAGCAGATTTTAATAGAATATGTATTTCAATTAGTCGCTTCCGCCAAACTTAATATTATATTGTTATATTAAATGAGGGGCGTTATAGTGATGCTTGGTGGTTTAGTGGTGGTTTTAGGTAGAGTTCTTGGCTGATTGTTTCTGGAGTTTTAGTGAGAGGAAATGCTAGAGAGATGATTGAGAGAAAATGGGTGTAATGTTTGAGTGTAAGAATGAAAGGATGCATGAGGTGTGGATGGTTGTAGTGTTCAAGAGTAATGATCACCTTGCATGGATCAAGAGTGGAGGAAGGGAGGGGTGGCACATGGGGTGGCCGGCCCCCATGTGGTCCCACCAAGGGTATTTTGGTCATTTTACTTTTCCTGATTTAATTCGTTGCGTTTCCCGTTCGTTTACCCGATTGTTTAGACGTTTATTTATACGTTAAACGTTTTATACACACATTTAAGTAACGGTTTAAATTCCGATATTTTCAATTGAAATATTTTATCTAGATACTTGAAAACATTTATAAAAATATTCCGTTAGTTTATCGGTCTCGATTTGCGTGCACGTTTTACGGAGATTAAATCGCTTAGCGTTTTAAATAGACGTTTTTCATTGACGAACTATTATATGATGTTTTCAATAATAATTTCATACCAAATAATATATTTTAAATTATTAAAACATATTTTGACTTTCGTTCGATTGTCAGGTGCGTTCCGCGCGTTTTCGTTGCGTTTGAGACGTTTTAGCCAAAACGTCTAGGTTTTTCGTGTATTATTTTAACAAAATAATAATAAGTGATAAATAACTTCTAAGAATGGATTAAAGTTATTTATAAAAAGGTTTTCACCAACGTCGTATAGTCTGTCGGACTCCGTCCGGTTGTTTCGCACAATTTCACCAAATTGCGTAAGCGTAATACAAAATAATTACGGAAGTGTATATTCACATAAATATACAAATAGTTACAAGTAATTACAAGTATTTAACCTAATACTAAACTGAGCACACGTAATTAAGGTTTTCTAACAGGTTAATCAGTAACCCTAAATCGTCGAGTGTCACACTAAGGGTCTGGTAATTTCTTAACTTTGCATTGATTATTTAAATGTTTTAGGAAATAATTTTATATTATTTGGATATTTGAAGAAATTATATAAAGAGGTCAAAGAACTTATTGTAATTAATGAATTATTACTTGTTTTAAATTGTTATAGTTGACGGTAAAATAAAATATAGTTCTCGCGAAATGATTTTAGGTTCCAGACAATAGGATTAGAAGGGGACTAAAATTACACTGTTAATTGGGCCGGGTATGAGATGAGCCGACCTTATTGTTATAACTTTCCCAAAAATTGAAATTCACTCCTTTTGTAAACCTAAGACTAAACTCAACGAAAGATTGGAACTTTAAGCAAGAAATTGAAAACAAGAGAGCTGTGATTTTGATTTGCTTCTTCATCGTCATCATCTTGCTATCATCTTAAATTGTAAGTTGAATCTTTGATTATCAATTTTAAGGTTTGATTTAGATTTGAATCATATGTGCTATTAATATGTATGACTTTGAAGTTGGAATGATGATATAAATTGTTGTATGATGTTAGTAATCAAGTTTCTTGATGGATTCTTCAAATTTAAGTTGCTCAAATTGATTAGGGTTCATATTTTGATTATGTGTGATTACATGGAATTGAAGTTTGAAATTGTTGTTAGATGTTATGTAACAATATATGATGCTCATAGATGTGGTTTATTGTACAAAACTAGTTAGAAATCTGTATTGTGAAGTGTTTGGATTGAAATTCAGGTTCAAGGTTTTGGAATGAAGTTAAGGTTGTAGACTATAGGTAGAACCCGGTTGTTTGTTATGGGAAGCCGGCGGGTTCTGTTGGAACCCGGCTGCTTGTTTACTCACCCATCTGCTACTCTGACCTTTAAAACGCATTTTATTTCTGTTACCACCAATAGTTAATTCACCCGGATGCTCTGTTGTTTACCCGGCTGATTGTGAGAGAACCCGGCGGGTTCTACATGAACCCGGCTGTTTCCGTTTATTTTCAATGTTTTTGAGTTTAAGCTTTGTGAGAAGTCCAAAGTTGATACGTCTAAATTAATATATATGTTTCTAAAAAATGAGACATAATTAGGAACATATTATTGTTATGTAAATAATATTTAGTTCTTAAATTATGTATGGATATAAGTTAAGTGTTTATGGAACAAGTTACTAACTTGTATTTGATTTCATTCTCAGATCAGCGGAAGACTCAGTGATATTAGACATCTGAGTGATTGGACTGAGATTGACAGGTGAGTGGATCTGAAACTCACAATCTGATTTAGTTGTGACTGTTTGGTTACAACAAGTAAACATAGATATGATTGTTAGACTGTTTAGTCTGAATTGTTAATTATGAATCTACATGCTATCTGGCCTTCGGGCATCAGTTGTTATTGAGGTCAACATGTTAGTTAGGCTAGTTTTTATTGTGTGTTCAACACAGGGACTTTGTACATGTGTTGTGTGTAGAACCTGTGTTTGGTGATAATAACAATTAGCTAACAGTCTCTTCTGTATTGGCCATACAGATGGACGGTAAGTGTTCCTTGAGGGCCACCGCGGCTGTAGGGTTCCTCAAGAACCACCGATCCTCATTGATTATTAAAGTGTGTTTATGGTTATTTGATGTAAACTGATAGTTATGCTAAGTTGAATTGTTTGTGACATATTCATTCACTTAGCTTCGTGCTAATCCCACTATATTACTTCCTTTAGGTCATGTTTTGAGATAATGGTGGGTAGGAAGCTGATGCTTTTGCAAGGAATGTTTGACAAACTGTGAACTCTGATATAGTTTTGTGATAAATCAAAGATGTTAGAATTATATAACACCTCGTTTGTTGTATTATGGTTTAAGAAATTCTAAACTATTGTGTATTACGTTTTGAAACAGTTTATGTACATTTTATATAATGTATAGAAATAAAATATGTTTTAAATTCTACGCTTCCGAGCTAAACACATTAAATTAATGGTTTAAATGTGAGGGGTATTATGATAGAGGGAGCTAGTATTATGATAGAGGGCCAGACTTTTCCTGTTTCATTTTTGTTGATGTCAATTCCTAGTTTTGATGTGGTTATTGGTATGGATTGGTTAAGTCAAAATAAGGTGAGTATAGAATGCCATAAGAAGTTGATGAAAATCCCTATTTCTGACGAGACATATGTCATGGCTCAAGGAGAACGGGAGAATGGACATATTCCTTTAATTTCTATGATGAAAGCTAGGAAATCTTTGTCTAAAGGTTGTGAGTCTTACCTAGCTTATGTTATTGACGCCAAACTGGAAAGGAAATTTGTCTCTGATGTACGGGTAGTTTCTGAATATCCGGAGGTATTTCCTGATGAATTGCCTCGTCTGCACCCTGTTAGAGAAGTTGAATATCATATTGATCTTATTCCTGGCTCGACACCTGTAGCTAAAGCTCCATATATATTAGCTCCCTCAGAAATTCATGAAATGATGAATCAGATTCAGGAATTGATAGATAAGGGGTTTATTAGACCGAGTTCTTCCCCGTGGGGTGCACCAGTTCTGTTTGTGAAAAAGAAAGATGGTACTTTCAGAATGTGCATTGATTATCGTGAATTGAATAAATGAACAGTAAAGAATAAGTATCATCTGCCCAGAATAGATGAGTTTTTTGATCAGTTGCAGGGATCGTCTTATTATTCTAAAATTGACTTGAGGTCGGGTGATCACCAGGTTCGTGTTCGTGAAGAAGATATTCCTAAGACTGCTTTTCGTACTAGGTATGGTCACTATGAGTTTTTGGTCATGCCGTTTGGGTTGACAAATGCTCTTGCAGTTTTTCTATGGATTTGATGAACCGTGTGTGTCGGCCTTTTCTTGATAAATTTGTTATTGTCTTCATTGATGATATTTTGGTTTATTCGAAATCCGAGTCTGAACATGAAATGCATTTGAGATTAGTTCTAGAAACTTTGAAAAGAGAACACTTGTATGCTAAGTATTCGAAATGTGAATTCTGGATTCGAGAGGTACAGTTTTAGGGTCATATTATCTGTAATGATGGGGTTAAAGTTGATCCGTCTAAAGTTAAGGCTGTTATGAATTGGAATGCACCTAAAACGCCTTCAGAAATCAAGAGTTTTCTTGGGTTAACGGGTTATTGCAGAAAGTTTATTAAAGATTTTTCTAAAATTGCTGGCCCGTTGACTAAATTAACTAGAAAGGATGTAAAGTTTCAGTGGGATGAACAACATGAGATAGCTTTTCAGACTTTGAAACGATAGTTGTGTCAGGTTCCTGTGTTGGCATTACCTGATGGGTCTGATGATTTTGTAGTATATTGTGATGCATCTTACGCTGGGTTGGGTGGTGTTCTGATGCAGCGGGATAGAGTTATTGCTTATGTTTCTCGGCAGCTTAAACCGCATGAAAGAAATTATCCTACCCATGATTTGGAACTTGCAGCTATTGTATTTGCTTTGAAAATCTGAGGACATTATTTATATGGCACGAAATGTGTTATGTGTACGGATCACAAGAGTCTTCAGTATATGTTTTCGCAGAAAGAGTTGAATATGCGTCAGCGACGATGGTTAGAATTAATCAAAGATTATGATTGTGAAATCAAATACCATCCAGGGAAAGCAAATGTGGTTGCAGACGCTTTGAGTCGTAAAGTAACTTCTGACCGAATTTATTTTATGCGATTGGAGGTTTCCTCTGATTTGGTGGATCAGATAAAAGTTGCACAGTTTGAAGCTTTGATGGATCATAATTTGAAGTATGAAATTATGTTGAAAAGAAATAAACTGTTATTGGATGATTCTAAAGGCTTGAAAACCTTTCAGTCTCGTGTGTGGATTCCTTTGTTAGGTGGTCATCGGGATGTTATTTTAAATGAAGCTCACAAGTCCAGAATGTCTGTTCATCCAGGAAGTACAAAGATGTATAATGATTTAAAATCTTTGTATTGGTGACCTACAATGAAGATGGACGTGGCTCGGTTTGTAAGTTCTTGTCATATCTGTTCTCAGATGAAAGCTGAGCACCAGAAACCGTATGGGTTATTGAAACAGTTGGAAATTCCAGAATGGAAGTGGGAACACTTGACTATGGATTTTGTGACTAAACTTCCACGTAAACCACGAGGAAATAATATGATTTGGGTTATTATAGACAGATTAACGAAAAGTGCTTATTTTCTGGCTACCAGTGAAACTGCATCTTTGAGTAAGCTTGCACAGTTGTGTGTTAATGAAATTGTCTCGAGGCATGGTATTCCATTATCAATTGTTTCTGACAGAGATTCTCGGTTTGTATCTCGATTTTGGCAAAGTTTGCAACATGAGTTGGGCACCCGAGTGAATCTAAGTACTGCGTATCATCCTCAGACCGATGGTCAGTCAGAGAGAACTATTCAGACTCTTGAGGATATGTTGCGTGCTTGTGTGATTGAGTATGGCGGTTCTTGGGATTCTCACCTGCCATTGATTGAGTTTGCTTATAATAATTAATATCATTCGAGTATTGGTATGCCTCCTTATGAGATGTTATATGGACGTCGTTGTAGAACGCCTACTTGCTAGTTAGAGGCTGGAGAAAAACAGTTTGCTGGTCCCGATATTTTGCAGATTACAGCGGATAATGTAGCAGTTGCACGTGAGAAATTGAAAGTTGCCCGTGATAGACAAAAACAGTATGCTGATCCGCTTAGGCGACATGTTTCCTTTGTTGAAGGTGAATTAGTTTATCTGAAAGTTTCTCCCTGCAAAGGTGTGATTCGATTTGGAAAACGAGGTAAATTGGCTCCTAGATATATCGGCCCTTTCAGAATTTGTCAAGTTGTTAATGACCAATCGGTTACACTCGATCTTCCTCCCGAATTTGCTTGTATTCATGATACGTTCAATGTTTGCTATTTGAGGAAGTGTAATGTGGAGGATCAGTCTCAGATACTCCCATTGCAAGATTTGCATATTAATCAGAATCAGAAATTGGTTGAAGAGCCTGTTGAGCTTTTAGACCGAAAGGTGACTAAATTGCGTAAGAAACATATTCCTATGGTGTTAGTTAAATGAAAACACAGTTTAGGTTCAAATCTTACTTGGGAGACTGAGGAAAGCATGAAATCTAGATACCCTAAATTATTTAACCTTGATGAGATTTCGGGGACGAAATCTTCTTAAGGATGAGAGATTTATAACATCCTCCCTAAGGGTCTAGTAATTTCTTAACTTTGAATTGATTATTTAAATTTGTTAGGAAATAATTTTATATTATTTGGTTATTTGATGAAATTAGATAAAGAGGTCAAGGAACTTATTGTGATTAATGAATTATTACTTGTTTTAAATTGTTATAGTTGACGGTAAAATAAAATATAGTTCTCGCGAAATGATTTTAGGTTCCAGACAATAGGACTAGAGAAGACTAAAATTACACTGTTAATTGGGTCAGGGTCAGGTATGAGATGAGCCGACCTTATTGTTATAACTTTCCCAAAAATTGAAATTCATTCCTTTTGTAAACCTAAAACTAAACTCAAAGGAAGATTGAAACTTTAAACAAGAAATTGAAAACAAGAGAGCTGTGATTTTGATTTGCTTCTTCATCATCATCATCATCTTGCTATCATCTTAAATTGTAAGTTGAATCTTTGATTATCAATTTTAAGGTTTGATTTAGATTTGAATCATATGTGCTATTAATATGTATGAGGTTGAAGTTGGAATGATGATATAAATTGTTGTATGATGTTAGTAATCAAGTTTCTTGATGGATTCTTTAAATTTAAGTTGCTCAAATTGATTAGGGTTCATATTTTGATTATGTGAGATTACATGGAATTGAAGTTTGAAATTGTTGTAAGATGTTATGTAACAATATATGATGCTCATAGATGTGGTTTATTGTACAAAACTAGTTAGAAATCTGTATTGTGAAGTGTTTGGATTAAAATTCGGGTTCAAGGTTTTGGAATGAAGTTAAGGTTGCTGGACTGCAGGTAGAACCCGGCTGTTTGTTATGGGAAGCCGGCGGGTTCTGTAGGAACCCGGCTGCTTGTTTACTCACCCGGCTGCTACTCTGGCCTTTAAAACGCATTTTATTTATGTTACCACCAAAAGTTAATTCACCCGGATGCTCTGTTGTTTACCCGGCTGATTGTGAGAGAACGCGGCGGGTTCTACATGAACCCGGCTGTTTCTGTTTATTTTCAATGTTTTTGAGTTTAAGCTTTGTGAGAAGTCCAAAGTTGATACGTCTAAATTAATATGTATGTTTCTAAAAAATGAGACATAATTAGGAACATATTATTGTTATGTAAATAATATTTAGTTCTTAAATTATGTAGGATATAAGTTAAGTGTTTATGGAACAAGTTACTAATTTCTTAACTTTGAATTGATTATTTAAATTTGTTAGGAAATAATTTTATATTATTTGGTTATTTGATGAAATTAGATAAAGAGGTCAAGGAACTTATTGTGATTAATGAATTATTACTTGTTTTAAATTGTTATAGTTGACGGTAAAATAAAATATAGTTCTCGCGAAATGATTTTAGGTTCCAGACAATAGGACTAGAGAAGACTAAAATTACACTGTTAATTGGGTCAGGTATGAGATGAGCCGACCTTATTGTTATAACTTTCCCAAAAATTGAAATTCATTCCTTTTGTAAACCTAAAACTAAACTCAAAGAAAGATTGAAACTTTAAACAAGAAATTGAAAACAAGAGAGCTGTGATTTTGATTTGCTTCATCATCATCATCATCATCTTGCTATCATCTTAAATTGTAAGTTGAATCTTTGATTATCAATTTTAAGGTTTGATTTAGATTTGAATCATATGTGCTATTAATATGTATGAGGTTGAAGTTGGAATGATGATATAAATTGTTGTATGATGTTAGTAATCAAGTTTCTTGATGGATTCTTTAAATTTAAGTTGCTCAAATTGATTAGGGTTCATATTTTGATTATGTGAGATTACATGGAATTGAAGTTTGAAATTGTTGTTAGATGTTATGTAACAATATATGATGCTCATAGATGTGGTTTATTGTACAAAACTAGTTAGAAATCTGTATTGTGAAGTGTTTGGATTAAAATTCGGGTTCAAGGTTTTGGAATGAAGTTAAGGTTGCTGGACTGCAGGTAGAACCCGGCTGTTTGTTATGGGAAGCCGGCGGGTTCTGTAGGAACCCGGCTGCTTGTTTACTCACCCGGCTGCTACTCTGGCCTTTAAAACGCATTTTATTTATGTTACCACCAAAAGTTAATTCACCCGGATGCTCTGTTGTTTACCCGGCTGATTGTGAGAGAACGCGGCGGGTTCTACATGAACCCGGCTGTTTCTGTTTATTTTCAATGTTTTTGAGTTTAAGCTTTGTGAGAAGTCCAAAGTTGATACGTCTAAATTAATATGTATGTTTCTAAAAAATGAGACATAATTAGGAACATATTATTGTTATGTAAATAATATTTAGTTCTTAAATTATGTAGGATATAAGTTAAGTGTTTATGGAACAAGTTACTAACTTGTATTTGATTTCATTCTTAGATCAGCAGAAGACTCAGTGATATTAGACATCTGAGTGATTGGACTGAGATTGACAGGTGTGTGGATCTGAAACTCACAATCTGATTTAGTTGTGACTGTTTAGTTACAACAAGTAAACGTAGATATGATTGTTAGACTGTTTTGTTTGAATTGTTAATTATGAATCTACATGCTATCTGGCCTTCGGGCATCAGTTGTTATTGAGGTCAACATGTTAGTTGGGCTAGTTGTTATTGTGTGTTCAACACAGGGACTTTGTACATGTGTTGTGTGTAGAACCTGTGTTTGGTGATAATAACAATTAGCTATCGGTCTCTTCTGTATTGGCCATACAGATGGACGGTAAGTGTTCCTTGAGGGCCACCGCGGCTGTTGGGTTCTTCAAGAACCACCGATACTCATTGATTATTAAAGTGTGTTTACGGTTATTTTATGTAAACTGATAGTTATGCTAAGTTGAATTGTTTGTGACATATTCATTCACTTAGCTTCGTGCTAATCCCACTATATTACTTCCTTCAGGTCATGTTTTGAGATAATGGCGGGCAGGAAGCTGATGCTTTTGCAAGGAATGTTTTGACAAACTGTGAACTCTGATATAGTTTTGTGATAAATCAAAGATGTTAGAATTATATAACACCTCGTTTGGTATATTATGGTTTAAGAAATTTTAAACTATTGTGTATTAACTTTTGAAACAGTTTATGTACATTTTATATAATGTATAGTAATAAAATATGTTTTAAATTCTACGCTTCCGAGTTAAACACATTAAATTAATGGTTTAAATGTGAGGGTTGTTTTATGTGGCCACTTTTATCATCCACAATGTGTAGCAAGTCTGCTCCATAATAATGATAAAGGTTGAGCCACAGGCTCTAAGAGAAAAGATTGCTACAGGGGATCCATTCAGTTGTTCTGCTCACAAATGTGCTATCCGTAAGAAAACAAGGAAAAATGAAAAATGAAAAAAATGTGATGTATAATTACATAAAACTATACTACCCACAACCAAGGAAAAAATATCATTAAATAGCAATCAAGCATAATACAGTAAAGTGATGAACACCAGTTGTAAATGTGTAGGGAAATCAAAATCAATAGCAAATTCAAGAGTTAAACAATAAATTATCTGCAAAATCAAAACCCTAAAATTGAAAAAATAAGCTACTAAAATATATGAGATTTTCTCCTAATCAACAAACTTACATTAAAAATCAAAATAGTATTAACAATCAGAACATTATAAAGAAAAGTTGAGAGATGGTAACATACTCTTGAATTGTTGAAAAAGAAGAACATGTAATTTTGACTTGTATGGAAAAACCTGCAGATAAAACCGATTTTTCTTAGCATAAAAACTTTAATCATCAATTATTAATAACACAACATGATGAAAGAATAAACACGTACTTAACAAAGAACAAATACTAACCGAAAAGAAAAGAATAACAGGGCAAGCTTCATACTTCTGTCGACCTTCTTGGTAAGTTGCATTAAGCTTCTTGTTTCCATTTTTGTTGTTGATTTCGTTTAGTCGTGTGAAAACAACTTCGACGGCCATTGGAGATGGGTTAATTTTCTGTGGATTCGTTTTGGAATGGTGGAAGAGATACACAACAAATAGTGGTGCAATTTGTAGTCCGGTAGGGAGATGATATTGATTAAGGGAAAGTGCCTAATAGAAGGAAACAAATAATACACTTTAATTCTTACCATCAATAGCTAATATCTCCCAAAATTAACCTCTGAATGTTTTGAAATTCAAATTTCAAGTTCAAAATGTAAGGCGCCAGATTATGTATCATTGATTTCGTGTTTTGTTATTTAAAAGGGGTATTAAGGTAATTGGCTAATAAACGTAGAGATTAATTGGGTAATCAAAGTGAGGCTTATTTATAAATTGGTCAAGCTAATTCATAGGTGATTAGGCAAATCAATGCCTCTAAGAATAGTAAAGAGAGATTACCAGTCATACAATGATCAATTAACCATATCATTAATAATAGGTTGGAGATTCACTACATATAACTTAAAATACATAACAAAACTATGAAATGACTTTACGGACTTAGGCTTGTCAATAGGACGGGTCGGGTCGGATCTTGACAAGATCCAATGGGTCACAAGATCCATTTAAATGGGTCTGGATCTGGCCCATTAGTTAATAGATCATGATCCGATCCAAGATCCAACTAAATCAATGGATCTAGATCTGGGTCGACCCATTTAATCTACAAAAAAAATTAGGAAAATTCTTATTTTTATTTCATATTATATCAATTTTAATAAGCAATGTTAACACAAAATAAGCTTTTACATCTTTAGAAAAATTTTGTTTATTCATTTACATTCAACCGATAGTATCAAAATATTGCAAAAAACGTATATACTAAAGTACTAAACATTTAGATCATTCAATTAGTTAGCTTTATCACACGAATCATTTTCAATTATACGTGAATCGGTTGACAAATTGGGATACTTAGTGTTTATTAATTTTGCTACGTCCATCCTACACTAAAATTAAATTTTACGATGAATAACGTAAAACTATAATTTCTGTAATAGAAAATCTTAATGATCATACAAGTAACATGCATGCACATATGATCAATTTTGTTAAATTAATATAAAATTATGGTTATAGAAACTTTGCATACATCTACCACTTCTGTGCACAAAATCTAATTTGATTCATTCATTGGGAAATATAATCTTTTTTAATTACGTCATCTCATGTCGTACAAAATAAGTACTTTTATTAGAACTAGCCATTCGTTGAGAAATATAATCCGTTTTAATTACATCATCTCATATCGCACAAAATATATACTTTAATTAAATCTTTAGTCATTCATCGGACCGATTCGAAAACTAGTTGTATGTAAATAAAGCATGAAATTTTCTATTTATTAGTTATTAGAAATTATTAGATTAGAAATTGGTCGAAATTGAAATGACATAAACATCGGTTTCAATTTTCATATATATATAACAATTGTCACATAATGAAGAAGTATATTATTTGTAGAAATAGTTGTACCAAATTTTATTTTCTTAAAAATTGTTGTTTTTTTTATCTTTAATGGGTCGACCCAAACGAATCATGGGTCGACCCAAGTAGAGATCCATCTAAATGGGTCAACCCATTGGATCTCTTGTTGGGTCCATGGATCCATTTTTAGACCCATTGGGTCATATAAATGGGGCGGGGCGGGTCGGATCTAGATCAAGATCTGTCCCATTGACACCCCTATACGGACTCTGGATATAACAATAGAAATAAACTAAAAGTTAGATAAAGAAATATGAATAGAAAATTAGAAATAATCAAAATTATTATTATCTATATGTATATCTATAATTACTACATATAAAGCATTTTGACACTTATCTTAAATTGTACTCAACTAGAATAAATGACTAAATTGTCCTTGATAATTAATTCAGCATTCAAATCATCTCAATCATTATTCTCCCTAAAAAGGAAATGTCAACTTACTATCATCAAGATATCTACAAAGGAAATATAAACTAAATAATACTCATGAAATTAAACGGTAACTGGATTATATCTCCACCGCGAAACGAAAATGAGAAATCGAATAACCTTAAATTTGTCTCTCAATACCAACACGTGAATTCTTCACCCACTGTTGTGGGTGGGTTTGATGCTAGTTTCTCTTAACATGCCTTCGAAATCTCTCATTGAGGTTCTTCACTATCTATTACTTCAAGCTTCTCATTCATATCGTATATACTAAAATCTTTCTTATGCATATAGCATTTAGTGGCTTCTTTTTTCTTTTCTTTTTTTCAGTCTCTTCTCCCTATAAAAGATTTCATTTTTCGTCCGTCTGTTAACATAAACTCGTCAAGTTCACCAAAGTGCTCGACGAGTTCCTCTATCCTTGGGGTTATATTTGACACAAAGTTAAAGGTGATTTATGTGATTTTTTCTAAAAACAAAATAACCACAATTAAAGACAAAATCTAAATTGAATCGATGTATGATTATTTTTGTAAAACAATCAAATTGTAGAATGCTCAATCGCCGATATTATAAAAAATAGTACTGGTACATTGTTTGTTCTATGCACCAATATGGAACTTTAATTTTGAGAATGGTGTCAAATATGTGGGTGCACCAACGTACACCATCTCTCCAAAGTCTATATGTAGATAATTTGATATGCACATTTAAAGCAACTCCAATAAAGAGTTAATTAATAGTTAGTTCATGGTAATATGCTATGAATTTTTGAGTTGTATCGTTAACAACTTAGGAGAGATAGAGAGGGATATTAGGGCCCTATTTGTTTTTCTCTTGTTATTTTCCGAATTAATACATTGTCCGTTTGGATATATGATGTGTGTTCTGAATAAGCCATATGTAGATAATTGTTATGTGTTTTATGTGTTAAACGTTTAAATAGCCAAAAAATAAACACCCTTTAATAATTTAATACATATACCCGGTTTAGGGTATCAACTATTAAGTCTAAGACAACGGATTAAGTAATTGTTTATCCTAATTCTTTTCAGTTGAATATTGATCAAACTATCAAAGTGTGTTGAGATCGGTCATGCATTTGAGAAAGTTATTGGAGTGTATATGTAATTTGGAGAATGATTGGTAGATCGCTATAAATTTGTAAGACTAAATTGAATATGTGATTGATAGGTATGAAAAATTGATGGGATAAGATTAGACATCTTCCATGAGTGACTGAAAAGTGACTAGTTACTTTGTGCAACATCAGCGCTATATATGTTTTTCTCAAAATTGATTGAAACTGACTAAAAACTAACTGACTTCTGCCATCAGTGACTGGTCGTTTCATTTTTGGGGCCTCACATTTAACAATTTATCTTTATTTCTATACACAAAACAAATTAAAAAAACAACTAAATATAAGCTGGCCTCACCATCTCCACACTCACGGAACGTCGGATATCAGACTAGTGAAACCGGCAGAACCAACCGACGGCTCCGTGCCATTGGTATCGGTCCTGTCGGTTGGAACCGACGCACAACCGAATGCACCACTGGAACTGCTCTTTAAAGAGAAAACAATTTCTCTAGCGTCGTTATTTTCCTGTACGATGTTAATGGCTAAATTATTTCGTTAAAATGATTAGTCAAAGGATGAGTTTTTCTTATATACTCTCAAAAGATGAGATTTGTGAATATATCTGGAGCCTATTTCCAACCATGTACTAAAAAAGTACATTTTTATCTAAATTTAAAAGTTTAGAACAAAAATACGTTGTGCAATTATGCTTTATACGAGGAGATATTTTAGGAGTAGAGTGAAGAATGTTCCAAATTTGAAGTATTACTATTCAATTATACAATGTTTAACCACATGTTTTATTCGTTATCATGTCTACATAATTAGTAAATTTAGTATAAAAGTGTTTGCGACAATGATATCTGGAATATATAATCGGAAATAATATATGTTTTAAAGATGCTTTTTTTTTCTTCGTATTTGAAGTCGGAGGTTTGGGACTGACTGGAAATGGCCTTATATGCGGCTTTGAGCACACAAGTTAACTATCCGGAAGAATTAACGTTCATTAGACGTGCAAACCGGTCATCGGTTTTTTGAAAAACCGATTGAAAAACCGAAACCGTTTTTTATAAAAACCGGTTATATAATAACCGAAACCGGTTTCCCAAACCCGAACCGGTTATGACCGGTTATAGGTTTTTTGGCCCATCGGTTTTTTTCCGGTTTTTTAACCGGTTTTAACCGGTTATTATAAAAAACCGGTTTTAACCGGTTTTTTTCGAAAAAATATCACAAACGGCTAGTAGCCGTTGGAGGAGCGGGATTTCGAATTTTTTGGACTTTTTGGGGTGCTTTTGCCCCCTCACTTGCACTATAAATAGACCTAGTTAGTTTGGGTTTAAATCACACCAAATTCTCTTCTTTTCTCTCATATTATATACATTTCTATCATATTCTATCAAAAACTATATATATATATATATATATATACACACTTTTACTTTCCGAAATGGAAAATACACAATCTCAAGCTTCCGGTTCCGGTTCCGTTGCTAGCAATGCACGAAAGAAAGTTTACACAAATGAAGATGTCGTGCTTGTTAAAAATACGACCCGGAACCAAGAAATTTGGGTGAATTACGATTTGTGCATTATGAATGATGGGGCGAGTAAGGCTCGTTGCAAGAGATGTGAGAACTTTTATAACGCCTCATCAAACTCCACGTTACGAGCTCACATGACCACTGCTTGTAAATCGGTTAGTCAAGATCCATCACAAGCGACACTTGGTTCGGATGGTGGGGTTTTTATATACGACAATGATGCGCTTCGAGAAAATTTTACAAAGTTTGTCATCCAAGAGGCGCTTCCATTCAACCACTTCGACAACCAACGACTTACGGGTATCATCAAAAAGAGACTACAACCGCGATACCAACAAGTAAGTCGTACTACCCTAAGAAACGATGCTTTTAAATTATGGAAAAATGCTAAAAAGGATATAATTGATGGTTTTCTAAACTATAAACATGGCGTTTCTATTACTTGTGATGTTTGGACCGCACCACATGGTACGGCAAATTCTTATTTAGCCGTTACGGCCCATTGGTTTCATCCCGAGTCTTGGTTATTGATGAAACGTACTATTGCTTTTAAATTGTTTGGTTATCCGCATACGGGATGTAACTTGCGAAAAATTTTAAATGACACTTTAATTGAATATAATCTAGACGATAAAGTTTTTACAATTTCACTAGATAATGCGTCAAACAATACGAGAGCAATGAATTTACTAAAATTACGTTTAAAACCAATTTTAAATGGCGTTTTTTTTCATTCTCGTTGTGTTGCTCATATTATAAATTTGGCCGTACAAGCGGCATTAAAAATATGTGATAATTTACGTCAAAAATTTAAGAGTTTATTAGTAACTATATATAGTTCTAGTAACGAACGCCAAGCTAATTATAGACGTTTTCGTGTACAATGTGGTGAAACTCCCCTAGGACCATGTTATGATAATAATACTAGGTGGAATTCTACTCACGATATGTTTGAAAATATTTTAAGACAACGTGAAACTTTAAATGCTTTTAATACGTTGCTAGTTGATAGAAATAAGTCCGTAGCTATAACCGATTATGAATGGGATCAACTTTATGATTTAACTTCTTTTTTAGTAGTTTTTAAAGATGCTACTACTATCCTTTCGGGTGTATATTACCCAACTAGCTCCTTAGTTCTAAACCAAGTTTTTATAATGACCGAAAAATTAAAAGAATTTGAACTTTCATCATATCCAATGTTTAGAAAAATGGTTAGAGTTATAAAAAAGAAATTTATAAAATATTTTGGTAACATGCCTTTGGTTTTTACTTGTGCCGCCGCACTAAATCCAACTATAAATGTTGGCGGCGTACAACGTATACTCACAACAATTTTGGAAAATTTGGACTTAAACTTAACCGACGACCCGAACTATATTCCAAATGAAATTACTCGATTTGAAAATGGTTTTACACAATTATTTGAGATTTATGCGTCAAAAATTGGTTACCAACCAAATCCAATTGTTGACTCCATGCGGGCGGGAACATCTCGAGCATCATCTAGTGACATAAGCGTAAACCTTTATAATGCTTTACTTGAAGACGCTTCAAAGCGTCAACGAACATCGGCTCCAACAAGCGAGTTGGGACACTATAAGTCTACAAACTTTTTAACCACTTTAAGTGTTGACCAATTTCGTAATTTTGACATTTTGAGTTGGTGGAAAGAAAGAGATGTACAATTTCCAATTTTATCCGCTATGGCTCGGGATTTATTAGCCGTCCAAGCTTCGACTGTAGCTTCCGAATCGACTTTTTCTACTAGCGGTAGAATCATATCGGAAAGAAGGTCAAGACTAACCGCTGAATCCGTGGAAGTATGTGTATGTTTGAAAGATTACTTGGATGGGGTAGATAGGATACAAAATGTAACAACGTTGGAAGGCCCACTATTAGGTAATGTTGAAGATATTATCCAAGAAGAAGAAGTCGCATTAGGGATATCACCTCCAACGACCGAATTAGATGAAGGTGAATTTGAAGAACTTGAAGTTGAATCCGTGGATGAGGATGAAGTTTGGGATGACATAATCACATAAGTAGTTAAGTGTATCCGGGTGATGGCCATGCCGAAGCTCGATATACTTTACTACACGATTACATTTTCGGGTGATGGCCATGCCGAAGCTCGAAATGTATTTGTATTTGTATTTTATATTTTTAGTTGTAATTGTATCATTCAAATAAAAGTTATGTTTGTATTTTATATTACTAATGTTCTATGAATTCAATAAAAAAAAATTGACCCAAACATTGTTTTTCCTTAAAAAGCTTAACGTTCGAACCACTTGAAAATGGGAGTTGATAAATGCAAGGAAGTTTTTACTAAATCCACGGAAAAGTACAACTCTTTGTGCTTACAGTACCATTTTTTATGCACATTTTTCCTTGAATTTAGTAAAAAATTCCTTGAATGTATCAACTCACTTTGAATTTTATAGAATTTTTAGATTCAATAATATTTTTAGGAAGATTTACAAGCCTTTTGGTTATGTTATTGATCAATTATGTTTACATTACTAATGTTCTACGAAGTTAATGAAAAAAATTTGACCCAAACGTTGATTTTCCTTAAAATGCCTAACGCTCAAACGTGTTTGAATTTTATAGACTTTTTAGATTCAATAATATTTTTAGGAAGATTTACAAGCCATTTGGTTATGTTATTGATCAATTATGTTTCCCTTACTAATGCTCTACGAAGTTAATGAAAAAAAATTGACCCAAACGTTGATTTTCCTTAAAACGCCTAACGCTCAAACGTGTTTGAATTTTATAGACTTTTTAGATTCAATAATTTTTTTAGGGAGAATTACAAGCCTTTTGGTTATGTTATTGATCAATTATGTTTCCATTACTAATGTTCCACGAAGTTAATGAAAATATTTTGACCCAAACGTTGATTTTCCTTAAAACGCTTAACGCTCGAACGTGTTTAAATTATATAGACTTTTTGGATAAAAGTTATGTTTGTATATTTTATTTTCATTTGTATTATTTAAATTTTGTTATACAATTATACCGAATTCGAATCCGGGAAAAAACCGAAAAAAAATAACCGATTAAAACCGGGTCAAAACCGAAAAAAACCGATTCCGAACATTTAAAACCGAAAAAAACCGATTCCGAAAAACCGAAACCGAAAAAAACCGAAACCGATAAAAAACCGGTTTTTTAAAAACCGGTTTTTAAAAAACCGAAAACCGAAAAAAACCGATTTTTTCGCACCCCTAACGTTCATGCATACTTTCCTAAATATCTGAAAATAAAGTCATGAATCAATGAGATATTATCGTTTACTATTATGCTGAATTAAATATCTGAATAATAGAAAATTACCATGTTACCCTTATTAGTATAATATATGGTACTAACTATTTTTAATTTTTTATGAACTTTTAAATACAAAGTGTATAGTAGTCTTTACCTTATGTTTTCTGTAAATACTAAATAGGTTGATAATTTTGGTTTTAAATGAAATATTTGCCTTAAAAAAAATAAATCATTATAATAAATTTCTAATACGGAGTAATAATAATAATAATAAAATAATAATAGAAAAAGACATACTCCGTATATATTTGAAAGCTCGAGATAATAAAGTAAAGTAGAAGTCAAAATACCCAACAAGAGTAAAGGCCCTTGTGCCTCCATGTGTTTGGTTCTTCCTCCCTTCTTGGCGGAATTCACAAGATTTGTTGTTGATAGTGAGACAAGAATTCAACTGAAAAATTGTACAAAATAAAACCCGTTTTTATCTGGGTTCCAAATCTTATCTCTTTTATGTGAACACCAAACACTCAGTCTCAAGGAAATAATAAATGGGCATTTTAACTGATGATGCCGTAGTGGTCAAAGAAGCAGCAAAAGTAGGAGACAACACACTAATCACTGTTAATTGTCCAGATAAAACTGGTCTTGGCTGTGATTTGTGTAGAATTATTCTACTTTTTGGTCTCAGTATTGCTAAAGGAGGTATTTCTTTTTCCCCTTTCAAGAAAATTGTATTTCTGAGTTAGGTTTCCTTTGTTTGTTATGTAATCTCTCTTTTCTTGTAAATTTTGGGTGCAAAATCTGATCTTTCTTTTGTTTTATGTGATTTCTTATGGGGATCTTGGTTCTTAGACTAGTGTTTACCTATCCTTAAGTTTCAATTGTTCATTAAAAGTAATTAGGGTATACCTAAAAATTTATTGTATCTGTTCATATGTTTTATGTGCTTGTTTTGATGTTTTTGGGTGGAATAAAGATCATCCTATGCCTTGAATTTGATTCTTTTTTATGTATTACAGTATTTTTTTAAAACCTTACAAGAAACTTGTAGTATATTCTTAGATTTATAGTAATTGATTGTGGTAGTCAATCAAACGTTCTTACTTTCCATTACAATTTAGGTTAGTGAGTTTAATCTGGTCAAAAAATCGTAACCTTATAATATAAAAATGAGGCAGATTTTATACAAATGGTAGATATTATGTGGGGTTAAGTGCAAAAAAATGCAATTAACTATGCTCCGACATTCATAGTGTGTACTCAACTACTCGGGCTTCCATTGTGTATAAGGAACTAGTTATTTCATGCTATTGTATGTAATTTTCAGTATTTTTTCCGCGTGTCATCTATATAAGGTACCACTTGTCATCCTTACAAGTTGACACGTCACCAAAATACATACAATGGCAAGAAATAACGAGTTTGTTACATACAATGTACATTCGAATAGTTGGATACACACTATGAATGTCATGTCATAGTTAATTGCATTTTTATGCACTAACCCCTATTATGTGATAGTTTTGGTCTATGACTTATTTCATTATTTGTTCAAAATCTAACATTTTAGGGTCACACTTTTAAACATAGTAGCTTAAGTCCAAATGGATCTTAACTGCTGACTTAGACAATTGTCAATTCTATAAATGAAACCGCGAATCTTATATGTCGGTTTTGAAATTATGAATGATACATTTGAAATGGTCTCAAAGTATATGTCATTTTTAAGTATATCGCCTATTAAGAGTGTTAAAATCTGCACCACTTAAGAGGATTATAATTTGTTTGGCACAGATGTATCGACAGATGGGAAATGGTGTTATGTGGTATTCTGGGTGGTTGGTAAGCCAACAACCAGGTGGGACTTATTGAGAGAAAGGCTACTTGAGGTATGTCCACGATGCACCCCGGCAGTATCAGAAATCTTCTACTTCCGGCCCGAGTTTCAGCAGCCTAAGCCACCCAAAGTTTTCCTTTTGAAGTTCTGGTGTACCTTTGACCGAAAAGGCCTCTTACATGGTACCCTTTCACCTTATACACATGTTAGATTCGCAAAATTATATATCATACAAAAGATCTATCGTACAAAACATCAATATGACAAGATAGTGTAAAACGTTGCTGTATCCCTTTGTAAGAATTACACTAGCATATCATAGCCATATGATACTTGGTATACATATTTTTCTATATCATGAATAGAATATGTACATGGCTAAAGTATGCCACTCAAAGCGTTTAAAGTCGCATACTGCAATATGTGGACTCTCTTGAAAAAACGTGACAAGAAAGTGTATTGGGTTGTGGTGTGCCACTCAAAGTGATTACAATGACATACTCTAACCATGTTCAATTTTCATAACCTATTCTTTAGAGAGTGATTCAAGATTCCTTTCCCACTTTCAAGGAGGTTTCACATGCGTTTAAACTTACAAAGATATAGTCAAGATCTGTTAGAATTGTTTAATGTGATTAGGTTTCTTAAGAAGTTGGAGATATAAAGCTTACTTTGACTAGAAAAATTGATTGTTTATGCGGTAGTTGATTAGTCGCCATACATTTGAATATATAATAAACAGCTTACCAAAATTTTTTCAATATTTTATATATGTTGAGAGGGACTTGAAACTGATGGCATGATAATGACCATTTTATAGCTTGAATAGATTGTATAGCTTATAACTTATTTTGTACATAACTTTTTTGTCCATTGACTATCTTTGCAGCGCGCCTTTAACTCAAGGTTAATCGAACCCTTTAATCCCATATGACTCATTATTTAGGTTTTGTATTCATAAACGGGATAAAATATATATTTTTTAATATTAGTATGTTTTTGAGGGGTTGCATGTATATACATGTATCACGTATGTTTCATACATATATACATATATTTGCATGTGTGTATGTGGGGGTTTTAATATTCCTCTATCCCGTGTGCCAAACATTTGCAATAATGTTCCTAAATTACCCTTACCCTTTATAGAGCAGATAAACTCCCATTTTACTCATTTGTATTAATCATCTATAGTATTTCCAAAATTATTGTACAAGAATTACCTCAACTTTTTTTCATAATTTATTTTACCTCAACTTTGATCTCATTATATTTCATTTCTTTTATTTTTGTTTTATTTATAGATGTAACGAAAGTTCTATGTGAGCTAGAGCTAACGGTTAAGCGAGTGAAGGTATTTACAACACCAGACGGGGGAGTCATGGATCTTCTATTTGTCACGGATACAAGGTACCTCACACATTGACTTCAATAGTCAAACTTTACAGGCATGAGTCTTTTTGACATATAAAGTCAAACATTATAGAGTTTATCTTTTACGCATTGACATTTTACCCTCATGGAATTTGCAGAGAACTTCTTCACACTAAAAAACGACAAGAGGAAACAAAGAGTCAATTGAATACGATGTTAGGAGATAATATGATTAGTTTTGAGATTGAAATGGCAGGTCATGGAGTCTCGTATAACCCTCAAGGATCAGCATTTCTTCCACCTGAAATCACAGATGATATGTTCTGTTTAGAGTTAACCGGGACCCACATGGACGGTGCACTCACATCTGACCGTGTGTCCATTACGTTTGACAACCACCTTAGTCCATCACACACGCTTGTTCATATAGTTTGTCAAGATCACAAAGGATTGGTTTATGATATCATGAGGACCTTAAAAGATTACAACATCCAGGTACTTGTTTATCTTGTTTTCATGAAGCAATTTAGTAATTCTCAAGTTTTCTGTGTTGGTTTTTTAAAACATAGATAACTTTTACCACATCATACTTTACTTATGAAATTTTTTGATGTTAAATTTAATAATATGACAAATTTTGATAACCATAGATGTCTTACGAGTTAGGACGTGAATGTGTTCATAACAGAAATCTTCCAGATAAACGATTTTATAATCTTAAAGTATTTTACTTTGGAACATTCATAGTTATAGAATGAATTCTTGACAAAAATATAAATTATAATTTATAATTTATATTAATAATAAAAATTTCTTAATTCTTATTCTGATTTAAATTGTTTGTTATATTTAAAGTTTGTTAAGATAGACTTTTTGGGGTCTATACCTTGAACAAAAACAACTCAATTTATACAAAGTTTGGCACTTATTTATATTTGATAGATCTCATATGGACGATTCTTTGCAAAACCTAAAGAGAACTATGAAGTCGACTTGTTTATAATGCAAATAGATGGAACAAAGATAGTTGACCCTGAAAAGCAAGAAGTACTTTGCTCTCGACTAAGAATGGAGCTTGTTAGACCTCTTCGAGTGGAAGTGATGAGTCGTGGTCCGGATACCGAGTTGTTTGTTGCTAATCCGGTCGACCTAGCCGGAAAAGGCCGACCACTTGTGTTTTACGACATCACACTTGCAATAACAAGTCTAAATATACGCATCTTCTCGGTAGGTTATTTGAAACTTCATTCATTTGTCTTTGTTGAATCTTTGGTTGTCTTTAAATGGGCAAATGTTAGAAAAACACACTGCAAAAAAGACATATTTTGTCGAAAATAATGTCCGTATGAGTGTCTTTTCCTCTATTTTTCATTTTTCTGACCTTATCCTTTGACATGCTAGCCAACCAGCTTCACTCTCCCATGTTGCCACATCTAACCATAACATTTGTTTTTTCCGTAGGTTGAGATTGCAAGGCACAAGATTCATGATCGAGAATGGGAAGTTTATCGGGTTCTACTTGATGAAGGGGATGTGGTTTTGGTACCAAGGAGCATGATCAAAAAGTGTGTTGTCAAGAACTTGATGGGATGGTAGTAAGAGTTATAATAGAGTATTGTTGTACATTAGAAATTTGGCGTGAATGAATTGTTGGGTCGTTACATAATCGTACGAGCCAACAATGCATCCAACTGCGCATGTCTAATACGTAAAGTGTTCAGTAGAAATTAGGAATGTATCACAGTTTATGTAGGCCAAGGCCATATAGAATGTGTAGGGGGTATAAGTCATGACCCCAGTTGTATATACATATACCAGCTCAACAAATACAGCTTAATATGTACATATTTTGGCATGTAATCATCTTATAGCATGTTATTCAGTAATTACTAATTAGGACACTGTTCTTTGGTCTAAGTACGTAGAAGAATTGGCAACAAGGTACCAAACTCCATATTCGGTAAATTGATAGGTATTCTGCATTTCTGCCAATAAGTCAATTAATATAAGAGGGCTCCCAATGGTTGTCTTCGCTTCCCGTCGGTTTTAACCGACGGAGCAGACACCGATGGCTTGTCTTCGCTTCCCATCGGTTTTAACCGACAGAACCGACACCGATGGCACTGCGTCATCGGTTCGGTCCGTCAGTTTTTCCCGACGGAAAACCAACGACCTGTCACTTTTTTTTCCGCGTATGTATAAATAAAGGTAAATTGGTAGATGTGAGACCCAAAAATAAAAGTGACGGCGTCACTAATAGTAAAGAGTTCCGAAAAATAACATAAAAGAAAATTTGAAAGAAAAAAAAAAGGAGTGAGAGAAGTGTGGAAGCAAAGAAGAAAACAAAGAATGGATGAGTGGTGTGCATCTCTTCCGTAAACACGTGGATGGCTTCAATTGTCGTATATTTCTTCAATTCAATGCAACGGAACATACCTTCGAATCTTCTTTTCTGTTATCATTTCTGATCTCTCATCTTCATACAATTCAACTTATACTTTCACAATATCAACACACCTAATTGTATATACATACTTGCACAAACTTAATTGTCTTCACAAATAAAGATGAGTGCTTTGAATTCGCATTATGCACTTGTTGATCTTAACACATCATGGCAATCAGTAAACCAAATCCCAACATCAACTTTACTAAGAATCCAAACTTCTTTCTCTGCGGCATTTCGTCGAACACGTGGTGGTGGTAAGATCAAATCATCATCTGTACCGTCGATCCGGTCACCGGGTATACGTCGGCCGAGAGATCCGTCATCTTTTGGAAATGGGTTGCTGTCGAATTCCTCGGATTCGACTTCGCCTTCGACGTCTCAATCTCAGACACGATCGGAGCTTGATATGTTTCTGGAATTGGTGCCTTTAAGGATGAGAAATAGGCTTTTTGAGCATACGGAAATTGGGAATATGATTGAGGTTGTGATGGATTTGGGTAGACAACCACTTGCTAGATTTCCTTCAGGAGATTGGGTTATCTCTAATGAACCTGTTAATCTTCAAGATTTACATCATGCAATTTCAAAGGTTTGTTTTTTTTTAACTTAGCAACAAAACAAATTGTTACTCTTTATATACTACGTATTAATTTTTTGTTTGAGTTTTGCTAACCGGCCCTAAGTATATGCATTAAATGAAGTTAAACATTCCTATTTTATTAAATGAAGTTAAACATTCCTATTTTATGCATTAAATGAAGCCCTTAGAGCTTCGGTTAGCAAAACCTTTTTTTTTTACATATGTACATTTCTATGAATTAGTTTTTTGTTTAAAGTTTATAAATAACTAAATAAACTGTAACATACCAACACATGACATCACGTATATGTTAAAGTTACAAAACTAATACTATTGTTTATGTTTGAAATTTGGTTGGTAAGATAGTTATTCTTAGTAATAAAAAATTTAGATTTTCTTTTGTCATATTTAGAAAGAAGACTGATTGTTACTTGTTAGTATGTATGGTAAATAATTGTGGAATTTACCTGTGTCTTTCTTTGAAGGTTGGTGAATTTTCGGATGATAACCGATCAGGAATTGATCATTCTCTACATCGCATAAGTGCTATCCGCAACCGTAAAAGACAAATAATCGGTCTCACTTGTCGTGTGGGCCGAGCTGTATCTGGTAGTGCGGAAATAATTCGTGATTTGGTTGAAGGTGGAGGTTCGATTTTGGTTATTGGACCACCTGGAGTTGGCAAAACTACTTTAATCAGGTATATTATGTTCTTAAGTTTTTAGCATTGTAATCATTTATGACTTTAAAATCAAGCAACTCATTAGAGAACTTTTGGTGGTTGTTCTTATAGAGAAATTGCTAGAATGTTGGCAGACGAGCGAAATAAACGTGTTGTGATAATAGATACCTCCAATGAGATAGGAGGTGATGGTGATGTTCCTCATTCTGGTATAGGACGTGCAAGAAGAATGCAAGTTCCGAATGTTAATATGCAACACAATGTGTGTTTTTTACTTTATCATTTGCTTTCTTCATTTGTATGTATTCTTTTAATGTGCAAGAATATTTATTCGAACAATTTTTGTATGTATGTTTTATGAATAACTTTTTTTTTCATAGGTAATGATTGAAGCAGTTGAAAATCACATGCCTCAGACGATTATAATTGACGAGATCGGGACGGAGCTTGAAGCTTTGGCTGCAAGTACAATTGCTCAAAGAGGAGTTCAGCTTGTTGCAACTGCACATGGAGTAACGATAGAAAGCATAATAAAAAACCCATCTTTACAGATTCTTGTTGGTGGGATCGAGGTCTACAATCCAACCCATCTTATTAACTTGCCTTGTCAATATAATGCTATGCTATGTTACTTAGACTGAAGTGATTGTTATATTTTTCCTTAAGAGTGTTACTCTTGGTGATGATGAAGCAAGGAAAAGGAAAGTGCAGAAAACGATACTTGAGAGGAAAGGGCCTGCTACCTTTTCATGTGCTGTTGAAATGATATCGAGAACAGAGTGTTCTGTTCATCATAGATTGGATGCTACTGTGGATGCTATACTTGCAGGTGCTTTTAAACTCATGTGTATGTATAATGTGTTAATTAGAGGTGAAAATAAGGTGGGTTGGGGGTTGGGCAATGGGAGAATGCAGGTAATTGTTTTCTATGGGTTGACTCATAACACTTTTATCATTTTAGAGAAAACTCCATAAACCATACATGTGGTTTACACACATTTTCACATATCATACCCAGTGGCGGAACTTGAACTTTGTCGTTGGGGGGGCAAAAATCGTACTGATAACATAACGCTTTGTGCTTAAAAAATCATATATAATATACAGTTATGTGTACTATTAACTCATACTATTATCTACAAATGCCATTTGCCATTTTATCTCGTAATTCTATTAAAACATGAAAAATCTCGATATTTCCCTTACCATTATATTTTATATCCTACTATATATAATTCAAAATGTAACCACAATAATAGACGGTGAAGAAGAGGTGAAAAAGTCATACATAAGTAGAATTTGGTAATATACTCATGTATAGTGACTCATCATCTCAATAATATATCCAATACGAAGAAAGCATAGTGACCCATCATCTCAAATTAAATTAAATTAGCATTTAATATTAAGTCAATCAAAAATACTAAATGTACCAGGGTACTTATCAATTGAGACTACATGAAAAAAATTGGCAACAAAAGAAGTGTTATACTAAACATATCATTTTCCTTTATTTTTTATTTTAATATAATTATTACTGTATTTTTCTGTACTTTTCTCAAAACTATTTCTTATCATTCTATACTTTTTAGTACTTTTTCTTATTTTTTATTCATTATATGGTAAGAATATTAAACATAATTGGTATATAAAGAGATTCTCTAAAAGAATCTAATTTAATCACACAAATAATTTTTTATTAAATTAAACCAAACTTCAATAGAAGAGAGTATATATTAAATCAAATGACAGTAACAATATAATAATAATAGCTATATTAGATTTTCAAGATTTTATTTATTAAATAATAATAATTCGCCTAAAAAGTAGATGGACCCCCCCCTGCCTTAAGAATCCTCCGCCTCTGATCATACCCGAACTTTTTTTTTCAGGTTTTCGATACAATAAGTTTCAAATTTGCTCATAAATGGTACCTCCGTCCAACTCCGTCTATTTTTGTCGTTAAGTTTTTACCACGTGATTTGCACGGGGGTATCATTTACGAGCAATTTTGAAACTTTTGGGTATCATCTACGAGCAATTTTGAAACTTATTGTATTGAAAATAGACGGAATTGGTAAAACTTAATGACAAAAATAGACGGAGTTAGACGGAGGTACCAATTACGAGCAAATTTGAAACTTATTGTATCGAAAACCTGGAAAAAAAAAAGTTCGGGTATGATCTGTGAAAATGTGTGTAAACCACGTGTATGGTTTATGGAATTTTCTCATCATTTTAAGAAAAGTTGCTTTGTTAAATAAAATTACAAATTTCAGTGATAATTGTATTTTTGAGTAGAAATGATTTAGGAGGTCGTATGCATTTTTAAATAGAACTTTTGAGTGAAATTTTTACTCCTAACCCAATTTGCCTATTTCATGTTAGGAGGATTTCTTTTTTATTATTATTTTATTTATTTTACTTGTTTGCATAAAAGATAAAACATAGGAAAGTCGACCCATTTATAGGTTATTGGGTCGGTATTGCCACCTCTGGTGTTAATCGTGATCTTACACAGTAGATGATACAATTGGAAACCATTGATTTACACCAAATGAATAAATTAAAAACAATAGTACTAGTAAGTTTGCTCATCGTAGTCCTGATTGAAAACAGGTAAGTCTCCTCTGTTTGAAATCCGTCGTATGGATGCTGAAGCAGAAAGATCTTCAGATAGTTCTCAGCACACTGATGAAGCTACACCGGGTGAGATATCAGACGAGGATGATCTATCAGATGAGGAAGATGAAGAGTATTTTGAGAAGTGGAGTCGTGATGAAGATAAAAAGATAACTAAACAGGCAAATGTACAAGTTGTTTCAACACCAAAGATGAACAGATCAGATAGGCCTGAGCGGGTTCATGAAGGCATGAAGGATGACATCGAGTCTGATATGGAAGATGAACAACATTCTTTAACTTCCCGAAAGTCGAGTAGTACAAGACAAATCAGAAGGAACGCCCCGATTTATGTTTATACTTATAAGGTAACCTACACTCCCTTTCGTCTCTTTAACAATTACTAGTGAGCAAAAGAGTAACTTCGGCTTGAAACACGGCCAAAAAGGTTATTGATGCATGTATTTAGAGACTATGTGGTATGGTTATTGATCATCGGAGGATAGAAGTGGCAAATAGGTCGTGTGGGGTTGGGTTGGGTAACGGGTCAAGATGTGTAATTATATGGTACAATTTCAACAGGTCTGCTCAACACTTACTCTCAGAATTATTATGTTTTTTCAAATAGTTTTGTTAGAAAATGATCTTCATTCAATACTAATCTAATTATTAGAATAAAAATGAGTCATGAGGTGTTATGTAGGGGTGAGCTTGGTACCATACCGGTACTGAACCGGACCGAATCGGTTGGTACCGGTTTGTTTTTGGCCCCAAATCAAATACCGAATACCGTACCACTTGTATCGGTTCGGTCCAGGACCGGTGTGGTTCCGGTATTTTGGTGTGCATGTACCATACCGGTACCGAACCGGTTGGTAACGGGTTTTTTTTTGCCCAAAATCAAATACCGAATACCGTACCACTTGTATCGGTCGGTACCGGTTCGGTACGGTACCGGTTCGGTTTCGGTATTTCGGTGTGCATGCTCATCCCTAGTGTTATGTGTTTAAATTACATATTGGGCGACTTTACACTTGTTTCACGACTTTTCTTTCACATAATATGTTATTCATTTATCCCATTTGACTCGTTAGAAATAAAACAGAACCCGAATAGGTCATTCATAGGTAATTGGTCTGAAATTGCCACCTTTAATTTTGAAGTATTTTTTACACCATAACGTTTACTGTGCTCTAGATCTTGGAGGCTGACCTACAACAAGTAGCAATGGTGATGGGGCTTACAGAGGAAATTGATGTAACCGATGATATTAGTAATGCGGATGCTATATTAGCATCCAGTTATGAAATGAAGGAGAACCCCTGGATTCGTAGTGTAGCCAAATTTCACCACTTGCCCGTATTTGTCATCAGGGTAAGGGTAGTCTATGTTTTATTTATTTATTTATTTTTTATTTTTTAATTTGACTATTCAGAAAAACTATGCATTTAATTGTACATTTGCTGACGCTTTGATGCTACAGTCGACTACCATGGCTCAGATGGTCAAAGCTATCCGTATGATTCTTGGGAGGGACTCATTTGGTGCTAAGTCAAGGCAACTCAGAAAAAGTTCTGTGGATATCGAGATTGAAGATGATGTTCCAAGAAGAAAACCATCATTAGAAGAGATTGATGCCTTGGAGGTTAGTTCTGAAACAAGCGATCATTTTTCAGTTTACAGTTTTGTTACAATTTATTATAGTTATGAATCAATATTAATACTCTTTTACCTTTTCTTCCTTCAATTTGGCCATTTTGAAGGAAGTTCGACTTGCAATAGAGTATATCGTGATTCCAAGTGGTGAACCTGTAGAGCTTCTCCCGCGATGCTCAGAGATAATCGCTCAACAACTTGAGCTTGTAAAAAGTTATCAGTTAGCTGTCGAAAATTCAGGCACCGACCTTAATCCAAGGCTGCAGATTCTTCCCCAAAAGTTGAAGAAGAAATCATCAAAACACTCCAAACCGACCTCAACTTCACAAAACAGCACAGGACCCAATTCACCACCTACCGGTGGTGTTGCTGGTACAAGTGTTGCAAGGCTACCGTTTTTGCCTGAATAGTGCAAGAAAATGGTGGGTCTGATTCGATAACTCGTTTTTACCATATCATGTACAGTCATTTGAATTATGACCTTTCTGTATGTTACCCTAGTGGGCAAACCTTTGGGTCTTGTTGGAAACTGGGAAAGTCTTTGTATGTAGTAGTGATTTTGGTCACTCAAAGCTGTGACCGAACAATGCCCGTTGCTCTTTGCCCAAGGGTCGTGTCGTGTCTGTTGTTTGTATATTGTTGTAATTGTATATTCAATTTTAATCTTACTTTGTTATTATAAACTCAAAGTGTACAAAGTTTACACATTACCTGATCATCAATAGTCCTCTTTCTTCCTTGTATTAAAGCAACTGATCATATACCATAGTTTACACCAATCATTTTGGATCACAAGAAATGAATGTCAATTCAACGTCTCAACTTGAATACGGAGGTATTTAATTAACTTGTTTACCCTTCAGATGTAAATCGAGTTATCGAATCAACCTGTTTACTAATTCCCATCCCGAATACGACCCATAACTTTAACGGTTTGGATCACCCAACCCGAAGTTGTTATTTGTGTCAAGTTTCGGGTCGGGTCCAAGTAGTGCTTTATATACTGTGTGGCATTTTTGCGAAAATATTATCAGATTAAAAAAAGTGTTTATTATTTAATTAAATGCGAAATCGTGAAGGCAAATACTTATTCTTTGAGTTTTGACCCGATATATATAAACAGTCAACTTATTAGTCAGACAGATAAATCAGTTGAAAACTTGAAACTCAATCATATAGTCACTCTTTTTATCTTTCAGATTAGGTCTCAAATAGCTCCGTCTTCATCCAAGATTTCAGGACGAAATGATTGGTTCCATCCGCTTCGTTGTCACTTCTTGATTCCTTGTTTATAAAAAACTCAAATTTAACAAATTTACTTCAACTTTTGAGGTCTCAAATACTTCAATAAGGTACGATCTATCAATGTTTATAGTTTGATGCTATTATCACATCTGAATAAAAACATACCTGTATGTATTATATGTCGAATTAGAATCACAAAGAGGATTCCATATACTGACCATTTGAATTTAGGGTTTAGGTTTTGGATATACATAAAGATACTTTTTTTTATTATTATTATAAAGTATGTTCAAGATTATTAAGGGGAAAAAGAAAGGATTGAAACAAGAAGCAATTGAACCACCACCAGGACTTAATGTTTCATCCGATGTAACCGTAAATCACGCCTCTCGATCGGCTATTGTTACTGAACAACAGCCGAGTGTTAGGTCACAGAATGCTGCAGTATCAGTATCCGCGTTGCTACCGCAACCTGGTGCGGTTGAGGTATTGCCTATGTTGAAAGACGTACCTGTAGCAGACCGACATGTTTTGTTTCTTAAGAAGCTGCAGATCTGTTCGTATACATTTGATTTTACAGATACGTTGAAGAATGTTAAAGAGAAGGAGATTAAAAGGCAGAATCTTATGGAACTTGTTGATTTAGTTCAGTCAGGTTCGAGTAAAATGAATGAGATAATGCAGGGTGAGATGGTAAAAATGATATCGTTGAATATATTTCGTTGTTTGCCTCCTCAAACGCATGAATATACAGGAACTGAAGTACTTGATCCTGAAGAAGATGATATGTATTTGGATCCCGCGTGGCCGCATTTACAACTTGTTTATGAATTGCTTTTGAGATATGTGGTGTCATCAGATACTGATACTAAAGTGGCTAAACGATACATTAATCATTCATTTGTGTTGAATTTGGTTGAGTTGTTTGATACAGAAGATCCACGTGAACGTGAGTATTTAAAGACTATACTTCATCGTGTATATGGTAAATTCATGGTTCATCGTCCTTTTATAAGGAAGGCGATAAATAATATCTTTTATAGGTTTATATTCGAAACCGAGAGGCATCCTGGTATCAGTGAATTGTTGGAGATTCTTGGAAGTATAATAAATGGTTTTGCAGTTCCAATGAAGGAAGAACATAAGCTGTTTCTTTCGCGGGCTCTCATTCCGCTTCATAAACCAAAGTCGATTAATTTATATCATCAACAGTTGTCATACTGCGTAACCCAGTTTGTTGAGAAAGATTATAAATTGGCTGATATTGTTATTAGAGGGTTGTTAAAGTACTGGCCTGTTACAAACTGTGGAAAAGAAGTTCTTTTTCTTGGAGAATTGGAAGAAGTTTTGGATGCTACTCAAAATGCCGAGTTCCAGCAATGCATGGTTCCTCTTTTTCGAAGGATTGGATGCTGCATCAATAGCTCTCATTTCCAGGTTTGTGATTTCTAGTTTTTTTTACAAATTTGAATTCAATGGATGTCTTATTAATTGATATTATGCTTACTATTAATAATAGTTTCTTCTTTAGTTTTGTGTCATGTGGTCGTTCTGTGAGTGTTCTTATTATCTTTTTTTAATAGCTCAGTGCTTCTTGAGAGTGGGTATGATAATTTACCCAAATTTCTTTGTGTAGCCTCTTGTTCTTTATGACGATTAGAGAAGACTAAAACTGATTCATTTAAGCTCCATTTGACGATCAGAGAAGACTAAGCATTATTCTTTCTGATTTTAGTAAATTAGATTATAATGCAAGACCATAATTTTTCTAATAATAGTTAACACATTTTACTATAAAATCAAAAATGAGCTAAAGAATATTTCTGGGTCAGCCCAACCAAGACATACCCGTTTGTTAAAGCGATTTATTTCAACTGGAATTCGTTGTGACCCTTTACTCAAATTACCTGACCCGTCGATTTTTCCACCTCTAAGTTTTTGTAAGATTGTCGAACTATGATCTTGTTGCAAGGTCTTGTCATTGCGATTGGAAAGCTGATATGGTGTCTCCATATAGTTAAGCTGATCACTCTTGCTTAGTTGCTAGTAGATTTCTAGCTCGATCTATCTTTTTATGTGTGCATTTTTGTTAGATATGGAGCCTCACTTAGATTGTGCTACTTTGCAAATTTAACTTTGGTGAGAAGACATTTGCAACAACAGATTGCATGAAGAAATAGTAAAGTCCTAGCAATGACCATTGTTGTTGGAAAATTTCTTAACGCCTAAACCACTCTGATATTATGCCTTAAGCCTTTTCTTGTCTTGCGATTTACATATTTCACGTTGTTTGTGTTTGAATGTGAATGTAATCCTAAAACCCTCCATTCGGTCTTCTTCTTGTTTATGTCTATTTGCATTTCCATTCTCCGGGTTATGGATTTGTTGCTTAACTATGTAGTCTTCTCATATAGCAGAAAACTTTTATGAAAAGTTACCTAGATTGCTTGCATCATACATATTAAGATGATAGAACCCTATAGGCGCCGAATTACACACACATAATACAAATCCCCTTGCTTTCGAGTGGCAGCCGTCCCTTCAAACCTACTTTTGGAAGGTAGGTTCTTTCCAATAATGCTCAACTGAACCCTAATAGAATATGAAATCAATCATTCTAAAACCTGCCTCAAACTTGATACTCCCTGTTTCTAGAGCTATTTAATTACGGATATAATGTTTGACTTATTGATTATGTAAATCTTGTCTCCATATGTAGGTTCGACATAAGATACCACAATATTTAAGTTAACAAAAATTGTAAGATCTTACAAGATAAATTAAGATGCTATCATTATATCATTCTACATATAAGATGATTAGGAGTTCGATTTAACTGAACTAGTAATATCGCACGATATGAATTAAAACCTTATATCTTTTATTAGGTTATAATTATGACAATGTGGATTTCTACCGAAGTTAAATATAAAATGAAAATATAAGCATCTTTCTTGCGGTGTTAACTATGGTTTATTAGGTCTTACTGGTAATAGAATAATTTAATTATTTAACATTCAGCGACTCTTTTGTGATGCACATATAAATGATACTAATAAATTTTTTGTAAAGGAGGATTAGTAACGAATAATGAATTTTTTGGGCAAATAGTACGTTTATTGTATTCTTTTGTAGCTTTGGTCCAGTATTCTTATGTTTACTTTTCAAACCATATATGTTGATTATTAGTATTAGATTGAAATTTTGTTAATACTGCCGTGATAATTATAAGCATTCACTGTTATTTGACTTATTTCGATGGTTCTTGGTCATTATTTATCTGTGAGTCTATTCTTAATTATTGTCTTTGTTAGAAGATACATCTGTAGTTATCATTTTCATTGGTCCTTTGTATGGAGGTTGTAATCATAAAGTTTGATATGGGGAAGTTTATCTTCTTCTACAGTAAAATGTCATTATGCCTTTTCATAAATCTGCACCCAGATCTTGCATATAACACTTCAATGCTTACAACTTTTTGTGTTCCACTTTTCATTTAAAAGTGTTCTAATATAAAGTCATCTTGTAGGTTGCAGAACGTGCACTGTTTTTATGGAACAACGAACGTGTAGTGAGCTTAATCGCACAGAATCGAGATGTCATTTTACCCATCATATTTGAAGCATTAGAAAAGAACATACAGGGTCACTGGAACCAAGGAATAAACGAACTAACCACAAATGTCAGAAGAATGTTGATGGAAATGGATCCCGAGCTTTTTGAGGACTGTCAGACTCGATATATGGACAAAGAAGCCACGACAATCGAAAAAGTCAAACAACGTGAGTTGACTTGGAAGAAACTCGAGGAAACCGCCTCACAAGCTGCTTGAAATTATATGGTTATGGTGAATAAATACACCGATGGAAATGAAAAGGCTTTTGCTTCACCTTTTTTTTTCTTTTATAAAAAATATTACCGTTTCCTGCGCTTTTTTTCGTTTGTGATTTTGGAAAGGTAATATGTACAATTTGTTGCTACGATTTTGATTATTTTTACTAATATCGGGACATATGACAAGTGAAATTTGTCGATATGTTATACATTATATAGATGTTTTCTACCAGAAAAGTTTTTCATGTGTCTCTTATGTTGTCAAACGAACCATTTTGGACATCTTTACTGTAAATACTAATACTTGTTAATCCACTGTTCTTGCTGTTTCTTATTAAATCAGAGACTTTAGATTATATTAAATAAGCTCTTGTTATGATGTCACATATAAATAATATATATGCATAATCTTGGTTTTTGCTTTGGTAGCTTAGCTACTTTTTCCATATATTCTTAAACCAAATGCCATTCTTATTGGATTTTAGTTCATTTTAATAACCCAAAAATCAAAAAATATGCATTTCGGTGGTTAGATTATTAATAAAAAAATTGTATTCTAGTGATTATAGTCAAAAGATGTGGACCAAGTAAATTGATGTGGCTTTTGTTTCTATAAGGCATACAAAATTACGAGAACGTGCAGTGTATATACACTTGAAATGATGCTTACAGATATTACTAAAAATTCGATATTTTTTATCTTTCACTTTCTACTTTCGTCTACTGGTTATGTTGATAATGTTTTAAAATGGAATAGCAAAATACTTTGCTCCAAATTTTCAACTCTAACAACAACTTGTTAATACTCTTTTGTTTTCTATTAATTAAGGTAACCATCACCGTGATGGCGTGATGGCTTGTGGTCGGTATCTTGATACTCTAGCAAGAAGTCTCATGTTCAAACATTGTTAGTAGCATATCTTGGGATAGTCAGGAACCTCACATGTTTACTTCTTTTTTTTCTTCCTTTTTTTTAGGTTTAAAGGTTATAAATGTGAATGCACCGATTATTTTATACTCGATATCAAAGTAGAGGCATAGATTCATTCAATAATTCAACGAAATTTGAGGCTTTATGCTTTGTACAGCTTGAAAAAAATATGATGTATTTATATCTTTTATTATTATAACTTCTTGTATGTACTTCTATTAGAGCCATTATTATTATAGTATTCATTTAAAGATTGAATAATTTATGATTAAATTGTTAAAAAACTTTATTGTTTTCGGTTTCAATTATTTCGATTATTTATTGTAGTTCATTGTTTCGATCCGATTCAAATAGGTAAAACATCGACGTTTGCGCTGTTGCATACGAGAATCTATTAGGTTGATTAATATTTAAATCTCTTTCATTTTATAACTTTACGAAAAATGTTGTTATTGTTAAATGTTGATTATTTACTCCGTATTAGACATTGTACATTAATATTTATGAGGTCATGTAGATATTGGGTCTCCCTCTATTTTTTTAGATGGGTTTAAATGGATATGTTTATATAACCTTCAATTATATAAAAATTAACCAACACGTCAAGCGGGTAAATTTTTTTTTTTTTAATATCTCATTTCATTTTTTTTTTTCATTTTTCACTCAAATAAAAAAAAAAGTTTGACGGAAACCCGATGGGTAAACCCGACTCGAGACCCGTTTGACCCGGACCCGTTTAGACCCGTTCCTAAATGACTCATCCAGATCCGGACCCGTTTAAACCCAAACCCTCTAGACCCATGACCCGACTCAATGATTTTGCCACTTATAATTGTACGTATATATTTATTAATAAAATTCTAGTGATTGAAGCCACCAAAGTATATCATTTTGTTTTGTTAGTCATCCATATTTAAAAACAATTTTTAGACCATCCAAATATGTCAGTTCCATGTATACTGAATGTGTAATCCCACAATTCTAAGTTAAACTTAATTCACAAGACACACTAATTAGAGCATGACTTCTCTTTTTTTCGTTTTCTCTTTTTTTCTTCTATAAATATAATTAATTAAATCTTTCCAAACTAATCACTATAGTAATACAAATGATAATACTGTAATTAAACCACCTCCATTCATGGTGATGGTACTTGTATACATAACCAAAAGAATAAATGAAAGCAAAAAGATGATGGTGGGCGGTGATGATTTTGTCGTCGCGCCACTCCCAAAGGTCATTCCAAAGAAGTCATCGTCGTTATTGTTGCCACCACCATTCCTACTTCCGGTGATAGGACCATTACCAAATGACACGCTCCCAACGTCTTCCCTGTACAATGATCGTGTCAAACAACTTATTTTCAAAAATTATAGTCGATGCTAAACGAATATCTATTGTGACTCGAACCCTTAAATTTACATCGAAAACTATTTATTGGAACTCAAATACATTTTGATAGGTTAATTTACCACTTCTATAGCAAACAAATATTATAGGCCACCACAAGAAAGTAACATGTTTAAGCATTTAAATACGTTCATAAAATTCCATCCACAATTATTTGATTTACAGGGTGTTTTATAACTTGTTTCCAATGTGAAAGACAAGATTATACATTTTTGATTGTAACCTTTTAAAGGATGCCAATGGGAACCTTTTGGAAGTCCTTAAGTGTAAAGATTATATGTACCTCTCCCGATGGAAAAGACACTAGATACCCTTTTAAGGTTCTAAACATGTTATTATTTCATCACCTAAGTTTAATAACATCTAATGAATTACACCTAACTTCCTTTTGGTTTATAACACGATTTTTTATCCATATTGAAAGATAACCCAAAATCATCACCAAAGTGGCATAACTGTAAGGTACTCTACGTCCTCACAATACGTCTTATGGTCAGTGGAGGATATTGGTATGTGATGTATGTGTCAGTGCACAGGGTCACCAAATTTCGAGGCCTCCAAATGTTACAAGCACTTATTATAAATAATATAGGTTCAATGCCATGAAAACAAAATAATTGTTATACTTATAAAATATAATTTTAAAAATGACTATAGGTTCAATGGGATTATTGCATACATGGTATTGTTAACTATTCCCATAACTGTACCAGCAGCAAAAGAAGTTTTTCAAAACTTAAATTGTTGAAGTTATATTTGCGATGCACATTGTCACAAAAGAGGTTTAAGAGATTGACAATGATAGCAATTAAGATAACATATTAGAGAGTATCGATCATAATGGTTTAATCAATAATTTCGCTTCGAAGAATGCTTGGAGAATATTTCCTTTTTAATAAAATATGAAATGGCTAGGTTTTTCAAATTGTTAGATAATGACTCGTATATTTGTATCTTTATATAATATAATTTCCGTTTTAACACTTTATCTATTGAGGGCTCCTACTTTTTGATATCGTATGGGGCCTCTCAAATTCATTTGCCGGCCCTGCTTATGGTAACCTGAAGATGAAAACCTTATCTGTTTACTTGATTTAGAAGATAACCGGACTATTAACGATGAATCAATTATAAATGAGATTGCACTAAAAAGTATAGAAAGAATAATAATAATGATAAAGAAGAGAATAAGATAAAAGTGTGGTGGGAAAATCAAATTTGATTTATTCTCCAAACCACTAGGCAAAGGCAAGTGGTACTCGTTGCCAAAAGGCCAAGGATATTTCCTATATATTAAAAATGTAATTACCATAATGACCTTAAAATGGGCAACTTAAAAATGCAATAACAAGGGTTTAATAAACCAGTCTTGTAGAGAATATGTACCTTGGTGCACCAAAGACACCGGCATTCATCGTGAGTTGGTCTACAAGAAAGGCCGACTTAGCATCAACACTAGTCGCCTTAGCATACATCTCGTTCAAACCTTCACCCGAAGGCACGAAGAATGCACCATTTTCCATCAAGTCGCCATCCGTCCTCCAATTCCACCCTACCCAATTCTTCTCATTTGCTTCAACTCGTTTTGTAACCTATTAATTTGCATAATCCGTGTGTATCAAAAAAGACATTTGTAAGTTTAGTTTAACCTACAAAATCAGATCTAGTTAATCTGGACTGTACTATTTTAATGGCACAAAAAAGTTCTCAATTTTTCGTACATTTTCTTAATTACTTGAACTCTAAAAGGTTAATACATCAATTTAAATTCCCTAATTTAGAAGTATGTTACAAGTTATGAAAAGTTTGGTTCATCTTTATGTACATAACTTCATTTCCGTTGCTTGTGAACAAAAATTTGAGTCCTTGATTCTTTTCTTTTGTTAGTAATACCAAGTCTACACATTAATTATCCCAACACTTACCTAAAATGGAGATATCCATATAAACAGGGACGGAGTTAGGAAATTTATATGGAAGGGGCAAAAACAGAATTATTTTGTTCTTCTTTATAGCTTTGAGGGGTCAAAATTTAAAATTGTCGATAAAACCTTAAAAAAATTTATTTTTTATGTGATTTCAAAATTGTTAAAGGGGTATCTGCCCCGCTGCCCCATTCTAGCTCCGACCTTGCATAGAAATGTTGATTTTCATCATGTTTTTGTTAGTTAGTAATTAGTTAAAGCCAATCAACAAACCAACAAAAGGTGGTTCGCGAGTTCACATGTGACAAACTATGTTACATAATCAACTGAGGCTTACTTTTGATTAAATCTAGACATTTATAGAATAGAATAAAATATGTATAAGATGGTTGATGGGGTAAAGTGACTTGCAGAAAAACGTTACTTGTCTTGACCTATTACCCAACCAGGTCATATTACCATACTATCAAGTTGCGTTTGTTGAGTCGGGTCTTACCTCCTTTGCATTAGGGTCCGGTGGCGCGATGTATCGATTACCCTGACTATTAATCGTCGGATTCGCACTCCCGCCAATGGCATACATCTTCCATTCGGTGAAATCATTATTCACAACATGAAAATACCCATGTCTACACCTTGGCATTCTTTGTATCAACCCTCTTCCAAAATGATTGAAAGCAAATGTAACCTACATACACACAAACACCAAAAACACATAGTACAATCACAACAACATAAAGTACAACTCCACAATGCATAAAAAAATAATTCCAAATTTTTACCTGCATTCCTTTATCTGGCAAATATGCATCATCATGACCCATAAGCATAACTTCATTATGATTAGTAAAGTAACTATTTGAAATAGTAATAGCCGTTGAACCCAAAATTGCATCAATTAAACCATCCGTACAATGAGCAAATGCACAATGATCAATCCATATATTTCTTGAACCCGAAATCGAAATTCCATCACCATCCGATAACCCTCTTCGACCAACATGCGTAGGACTCGATCGTATATCGGCATTCCCTGACGGCTTACAATCGAAAATTCGTACATTATGAATGATCACATTAGTCACATATTGTACAGTAATACAACCACCACCAGTTATATCCACATTGACCCCACGGCCATCGATTGTTTTATAACTATTGACAATGAGTTCATGTTTGAGTTTTATGAGCATGCTTGATGCGAATACGATCCATAAAGGTTCGGTTTGTAAAACTGCGTGCCGGAGAGTTCCCGGAATTGGGTTAACGACGTCATTATCGGAAGAATCAGTTATGATGTAATACTGACCGCCTTTACCACCTAATGCAAACCGGCCAAACCCAATGCTGCAATCCGCGAGACGTTGGCGGTCGTTGAACCAATTTGGGTCGCATTTCCAGCAATCGTCTATTGGGTTTCCGGTTAGACAACCGCCGGCGATGTCTAACATTTCTCTTCTGTATATGGATACATTTAATCTCCTGAATAAAGATTGAAACTTTAGATTAGTATAAGTAAAAGGAAGCAAACCCATTAGCAGATTTTTAAAATTTGATCAAATTAGATCATAATTGAAGTAGAATCAAGAAAATTGAATTGGACCGTAGTTGACTATTTCTTGAAAAAAAAAGATACCCAGAGGGTTAAATGTTGTAATGAACAAAACCCAAATGGGAATTGCTCTGTATAGGCAAAAACGATGACATTTTTTTATTTTATGAAAATTGATGTTTCTTGAAACAGCAAGACACCCAAAAGAGTAAATGGTGTAATGAGCAAATCCAAGGAGTGAATTTGACTAAATTTCATGTCAGATGTTAGGCTGAAGCTCAGACTGAATGAATAAAGTTGAAAAAAGATGATTTTTCTTTTTTGCTTAATTTTACAACTATGGAGAGACCCTGAGAAGTTTTGATAACTATATGGGTTTGCAGTTTGCATTAAATGAAGCAGCTTCTGTTTTACCTCTGTACTTCCTGAACAACAGCTTCAGGATTAGGGTGTTGATAAGGAAGTGTGAGATTAAGAGTGGCTCTTATGGCAGAGAAGAGAGAAGTTAAGAGGCAAAACAAGAGAATGTATGTGTTTGGATGATGCATTCTGTGTAAGAATATATGATATTATTGGTAGGGAAGAAGGGTTTAATCTAATAATCTCTTAATGCCATAAACAAAAAGAGTTGCCTTCAACTTGAATATTTCGATGTTTTAGAGGGAAAGAATGTGCAAATTATGAAAAATGGGATTCTTTTATATATAACTATAAAATAAAAATAATAAAGTAATTGCAATTTCTGAATTAAATAATTGCAATTTGGAGAAAATAGGATTATTTTGAGGTAGGGTTTTTGCATAATTGAAGAGGAAGAAAAGAAGATAATTAGGGGAAACATTGAGGGTTTAGAGAGGAGGAAGGAGAGGGTCTCTCACATTTGAAGTCATTGTTTCCTCAATAACTTTACATTCCAATCTTGCTTATAAATTTATTCTAGTGATAAATAAACAAGAAACCTAATAGATAATGTATAAAATAATCAAATTTCTACAAGCACACAACAAAGATAGAAATTTGAAAAGAAAATAAAAGGGGAATACTTTTTGCATTTGGGAAACTTTTGGAATTGTGGGGTGGATTGGGGACGAGCTTGATGCTGATATGAGTCATATGATCATATTCTCATTGTACAATTATTTTGGATTTCGTTTTTCTTTTTCTTTTCCATTGACAACTTTGAAGTATAAGATAAGGTACATTTAATGAACTTCGCGTATTCTGAAGATAAATATACATTATGATGATGATGATTCTTCAATCTATCAATCTTTAATTAGTACCACGTATTAATCATGTTTCTTGAAACACATATTAGCAAAACGCTTATAAAAAGATACATGTAAACATAAGTTCGACATATTTGTCTCAACTAAACCTCAAACCTTTAACCACTTCGAAGTTTCAATGAAGGACATAATAAAAAGGGTCGTTATTCAGTTGAGCTACACATAGCCACAAAGGTATTGGGTTATTTGGATCGTATCCGCCGTTTATAAATTCATTCGGGAATCGAATAGAATAGTGGTTACTGGTTAGGGTTAATTGGATCACAAAGCAAAAAAAAAGATAAAAAGAAGGTCAAAAGTCAACTTCGCATCAAAGGAACAAATTCGCGGCGGCCACGAGGCTTGAAATGTTTTGAAATGCAGAAAGAAAAATATTAAAATCGTAGGCGCATAATTGCAAAATTAAGGATCTTGTTGCAAATTAAGAGTCATTTTTAAAAAAAATTGAGCATGTCACGTGCGATATTACCAAACTTCTAAAAAGGCCGTCATTTTTGTACAATGATCTATTGATCTTCCCCCTGCATGTTGAACAATTTACTTCGGAGAAATACTATGTTTACATAATTTTTACGAACAAATACATACAAAATGACATGGATACATAAATGGACCAATCATATCAATTTTCATTTTCTCTTTCTTGTTTCTCATTTCCCGTGTAATTGGTACATATAATTTTGTATTAAATTTTTTGTAAGATTTTTGTAAGCATAGCATTGCTCGTTAGTCGTTAATTATTTGTAAAACTAAAATAGTTAGGTGACAATGTTTGTTACTTGTTGTATATAAATTAATTTTTGTGTTGTAATTTTGTACAAAATCACATGCCTTCAATGAGTAAAGTAAGTTCAACTAAGTTTTCGCTTATGAAACTTAGGGGTTAATAGACAAATATGTTACTGTACTTTGTGAAAATGTTCAACTAAGTTACTGAACTATTAACTTATTCGATTGAATTAATAAACTTAAAAAATCATAATATGTAGGTTATTTGACTTATAAATATTAACACTAACATCACTTTAGTTAACTTATGAATCCAATTAAGTTACTTAACTTATAAATATTACAACATAAAAAAACCTAATTTAGACATGAAAATAGTCTGGTAATTCAATTGAACAATTTAATAGTCTAGTAATTTACTTAACATTTTCGCAAAGTACAATAACATATTTGATATTTGTGTATTAACTCTAAACTTAATGATGAAGATTATGGATTTACATCATGTAGGTAGTGGTGAAGCTAAGGGTGCGTTTAGTTGAAGAAAAGTGTACCACTTTTTCAGAAAAAATTTTCGAGAAAAGTGGAAAATTAGAAAACGCGTTCAAAATGGGTATTTTTCGGAAAAGTTTTCCAAGAAAATGGAAAACTCTAAGGGTGCGTTTAGTTACAGAAAACTCCTTACTTTTCCTAAAAAATTATCTAGGAAAACAAGAAAATTAGAAAACGTGTTCAAATTCGAGTTTTTTAAAAAACTTTTCTAAGGAAAGGAAAATCCTTGTTTTCCTTTTTATAACTACAAAGTTGAAAACTACTTTTGATGGTTTTCTAAGTTTTCTATCCCTACTTCTCCTTGGAAAAGGAAAACTCCACCCCTTGCAACTAAACACGTTTTCTAGATTTTCCATGCTTTTTTAAGGAGGTAAAACACTTCTCATTCTCTAGAGAAATAGAAAAAGAAAAATGGAGAAATTTTTCTATAACTAAACGCGCCCTAAGGTTTTAATGTAGGAGGTAAAAATAAGTTTTGATTTTTTATTTTTTTAGGGGTAAAATTGATATAATTTCATTGACATCATTGATTTTTTTCTTCTTAGATGATTGGAGAATTTTTGAAGGGTGAAGTGCACGTATCTTGATAAAATACTAAAATGGCTTTATACATACGGAGTTGGTGTGAATTAAGAGCTACATAATAATTTATTTCTTGTTGTATAAGAGTAGAATTTTTGCTTTCCTATCTTCTAATTTAATTGGGTTACGAAAAAGGAGATGCATTTGTTTGGCCAAAACGCGTGGGATCCATGTCATCGTAGGCCCAAATTTATCGACGGATTTTGTGAATCGGCCGCCGTCATGGCGTCATGTACATCAACTGTATTGTCGATTATATTATTATATATATATAAAAAATACAAATTATTAGGAAAAAATCAAAATATTTGTGAGACGCTCATAATTATTTTAATCTACTATCATATACTCCGTACTACGTAATAAAATGATGATTTGTTCGAACTATATTTGTTCGAACTCACAAATATACGTTGGTCATATACTCATGAATTAGACCAAACTTTAAAGTTAACTAAAATTTATTTTGATACTGCCAAGCTAATATATAGTTTATATATATATACAATATATATGCTAACACTTTAAATTTCTCAAATTTATTACATCACCACAGTACACGACGTGAATTCAAATGATAGTGTGAAAATAAACATAAACATTAGAGCACAGAGTGTCAGAGTGCGGTAACACTGTCTTTGATAGTGTTAATGTGACACCCCTTATTTTTCGATTTGCGAAAGCGAGTTTTGGATGCCACTAATCAAATATCAAAACACCAAGATTATAAGCAAACGACTCTACATGAGACGTTTATACATTTCAAAAGTAATTACATAGTTTAAGTCATAAGTTTACAAGGATAGCGAGTTCGCAAAATGATTTCTGAAGATTTTAGTACATAACGTTTAACAAAATATAATGCAAGAAAATCTTCATGAGTGTTTAGATGCATGCGACTCGTACTAGCTAACATATCCTGCGGGCCATCCTACTGTTGCCTGTCACCTAAGAATACAACACTAAAAGGTCAGCTATAAAGCTAGTGAATCTCACAGGTTTAAAATAAACATTGATGTGATCAACATGATTATCCGATGATTTTAATACCAACAATAAATGAACAATGTAAACCGAACAATGATAAACCAATTAAGGTTCCCGAACTATGATTTAACCTAATAAGGTTACCGAACAATGTTAAGACCGACACTGATATTGCACTGAGCTATGATTCAAGGCCTAACCCGATCTTTGCCTCCCGTCTTGGTGATACACCCTTGACAATTACTAAAGTGCCTGTTTTTAACTTGGTTGTAGCTAGCAACCCGGATGAGGACGTCACTCCCATGATAGTACTATCCTTTAGCAATCGCACCTTATTAAGTTAATGAATCATACACTGATGAGGACTTTACAGAATTAAAACACTCGTGCAATAACCGTACAATGAAAATCAATATAGACAACAATAACCGAAACAATGAACAAGTTAATAACTAAATTAACTAACCGAATAACTTGTGATCACTAAAACAATTTGTGTTGCATCTCCCCCGAATTTAAAAACAGTAAACGGTGAAAATGGGGCCGTGAGACTCACCTGAGTCTATCCGAGCAATGAGTATGTCCGACAAGGAATGTACAGTCCGAAATCTCCTAGAGTCCTAAACACGCGAGATTCTAATGAGTATTTGATTGTCTAATATTTCTCTGTATTATGTTTATCCGATTTTATTATGTCCAAATGTTTTAAATTGTATTTCCGTTTAAAGTTTATAAAAATGTATGGCCCGTTGATGACGGCTTGAAATTATATTCGAAAAATATAATTTTATTTGTTTTTGTATAAACATACTTTGTATGTTTCGTATATAAATAGTTTGTACCATTTTGTATAAATATACATCGTATAAATATCTTTTATATGTACACTTCATCACAAATATAGCAACAGATTAATAATATGTATTCATAGATTTTACTAAATACGCAATCCCAACGAATTCGTGTGGATTGCATATCAAGTGTTAATAGTTTGTTTGTCCGTTTACCAACATTTCCAAGTTTAATATGATACGCAATCCTAGCATCATCGTGTGGATTGCGTATGGTTGTTTTCACCATTCTGTACAAGTTTTCACTGAACAAACCGATCGGCTGGAAGAAAAACAAACCGATCGGCTGGATCATTCAGAACCGATCGGCTGGATCCCCAGAGCCGATCGGCTGGGCTCTGTTTTTGGGGTCAGTTCGTGTAGGTTTCTCTAAAAACAGTTTATAACTAAATTTTTCGGATGTAATACATACATATAACTTCAATACATGATAATATATGTTTGTAAAATACGTATTTAAAGAAAAGTTAAAGTTTCCTTACAAATTAAAATGAGGCCGTGTGAGGATGACGATGATGACTATGATGATGAAGATGAACAAGAAGATGAAGAAGATGATGATTATGATGTTGATGCTACTGATTTTTGTGTTGTTGTTGTTGAAATTGTTGTTGTTGTTGAAGTTGAACCGAGAAGGAGAGGGATATAACACCCTACTAGAAAATACAAGGATATTTTTTTTTTTTTTTTATATAAGGGAAGCGCAAGTTTAGATACAAAACATTGGATTGCATATTTACATTTCAAAATAGTAATCCAAATACATACAGTCTTTAAACTAGATTATCCTAGACATTACACACGATAAGTTTAGTGTTATAGAAATCCAAAACATATGTCATAACATTAACATAGTTAACAAAACAGAGTGAGCCTGTCAAACATTCCATTCCTATGGTACTTCTTGCCCACCCACATACCAAAGTAAACCTGCAAGAAGTAATGAGGGGTTAGCACGAAGCTAAGTGAATAAATCTCAAACTATCCACCAACTTAGCTTAACAAATGAATACAGCAAAGCATAGCAACAGTTAATCATGAAGGATCGGTGGTCCTTGGAGTACCCTCATGCCGCGGTGGTTCCCCAAGTAACACTTAAAACCAACTGAAGGCCAAATCAGTGGCTAAACCGATAGCTTGGTACTATTACTACTTACAACATAATCTCAGTGAACAACACATGTACAAAGCACTTATGATGTCCACAGTAATAGTACTCAAACCCAACACACGTTGACCCCCGACATTCATATAGTCCACAACCATCATGGCAATCAAGGACACCAACAATTAAGTTAAATATAACCATCATGGCAAAATATTAACTTAACAATGAAAACAGTAAATTCACATTTACCCGTTGTAACCATATTGTTACAACCAAATTAGACTGAGAGTCTAAGATCCACTCACCCTTGACGATCACCGCCCTTGCTCAAAGATCTAATATTATTGAGTCTTCGGTGTATCTGAGAACACAAGAGGATTACAAGTTAGTGCTCATTTCATATGATATCTAACTTTCATTAAACACTTAATATCAGTTCAGCAAGCATTAAGTACCATAAAGATAGTATACAAGTTGATTATACAATTTATAGCAAGTTAACATAACAAGTTCAGCAAAACAGGGGGAATACGTCCGTATTCAGAGGAATACGCCGTATTCCCAAGCAATTTCCAAAACAGAACTGAAATTAAGGAATACGCCAACGAATACGCTAGGGAATACGCCATATTCCCTGGAATACTGTAACACCTGCTAAATTAGGATAATTAATTATGCCTAATTAATTGTAACTAGTTGTAATTAGTATGTAATAGGACTAATTGCAGACTCTATTTGTATATATATAAGGTGATTTATATATATATGAGTGTACTTACGCGATTTGGATTAATCGTACTAATTAACCGGACGGAGTCCGACACAGTTACTTGGACGTTGGTGACAGAAACTTACCTAAAAAAAATGAGAACGTATTTTATTATATAAAATACACAGCGAACAAACATTATTTTAATATCGCGACGACATTTTAAATAATTTAACGAATACGTATTAAACGCGAGTTAAGAATTTTAATACTTCGACAAATGTTTTTATAATTAATTTCAAGGTATTTCATTAAAATATTCCCGTCACCTTTTAAAAATATAACTGCTTGATATAACGTTTAAACGACGGAGGAAACGGACACCGCACGGAGCGCGGAGGCGCGGACTGAAAATGGGAGGCTTAACCTCCCACCTCCTTTTCTTTTCTTTTCATTTTCTCATTTTCTTTCTCTTTCTTCCTTTCTTTTCTCTCAACTAACAAAACCACCACCACCTTACAAAATCACAAAATAACATCACGAAACGACGCCGAATCATACCACTCCTTTGGAATAAAAGAACCACGGCATCACGATCTACCTTTCCATCTTTTCGGATTTTCTATCCGACATTTTGTAAGTTTCCGACAAAACCCGAAACTCTCCGTTTTTGCTCATTTTTACGTTTTTATGGTTTATATATGCTTAAAATGTCCAAAAATGGGTTGGGTAAAAGATTTGGACCTAACGGAAGTTTTTCGACCGATTTTCCGGCCACCAATTTCCGATCAGACCGCTACGTCGCAGAGACGCTGGGCTATCTGCGACGTAGCTCAAAACGTCGCATACACCTCACAACGTCGCACATAGCGACGTCGTTACCAACGTCGCATTAAGTGGCCAACGTCGCACTTAGCGACGTCGCGACCTACGTCGCACAAAAATCTCAACGTCGCATTAGCGACGCCACTCCCTACGTCGCATTGATTTGCGAAGGTCGCATCATGCGACGTACATGCCAACGTCGCACCCTACGTCGCATGCTACGTCGCACAAACCAGAAACTAGAAAAACACAGATTTTTACTAAGTGTCGGAACCAAGATTTTAACACCTGATTTTACCCAAATTCAGATCCAGATGCGTTTTTCGTCAAAGTAATATAGTAGAAATAAAAATTTTCCAAGCTGACCTGGCAGCTCGACCCCAGCCAGGGGCTCTGCCCCCGGACCCCCGTCATTAAATGTTGTAAATACTTTTCACACTAAGTGTTGAACACTTACAAATAACGAAACCTGATTCAACAATACATATAATGATAACACTTTGAATCATTATTACAAACCGTCACCAACGGGCCATATTTGTTTTCAAACTACAAACGGATTACTAAACAAACACTTGGACATAATGAGTTGTGTAAACAACTAGCCTAGATGGTCTTGCGAGACATCTACTTACTTAACTTTATATGTTTAGGCATTTGAAGGTTACGGGTTCGGAGAACCTACGGTTGATATTACTTACTCGTTTATTGATATAAACGTACTTGCAAAGACTCAGGTGAGTCTTACGGCCCCACTTTTACTGTTTTATCTTATTGGGGGAGATACATGCTACTGATTTTTCCTGAACACAAGTACTAAACTGATTTCTATACCAAACGGAATTGCATGAGTTAATTACTATTTACAGAAGTCTCTCCATCATATATCGTTAGTTATGGACTTAAGCGCGAACAGTAGTTAATGGATCCATTAGGGAAATGACCCTCCCCACCCGGGGCAGTAGCGCTGCCACGTACCGATTTACACGTATAAACGGGTGACAACTTATTCGTTACTGATGCTTGCTCACTTACGAGCATGTCACGGGAGCAAACATATTATTTACGGGTTAAGCTTCGATTATGAGCCTCATGGCAACGGTATAAACTTATTTATTTACATTTGCTGGATTGCAAATACTGATTTTACGATTGCTGGATTGCAATGGCTGATTTTACGCCTACGGGCACTACTAATGAAATCTCGTGTTCAAAGCCGATATTATTTACAAACCTGTGAGATTCACCAACCTTTTGGTTGACACTTTTTAGCATGTTTTCTCAGGTACCCGGATGGAGTAGGATTACTCCAGGATTTTAGCTAGAGTCGCATGATTTCAACACAACTGCATTAACGGAGATTCTTAGCATTACCTTTTGTATATTTTGATTATGTAATAGAATCTCCCGCTACACGCGCGGACTCTAGGGAAACTACATTTTTGTATACGAAAACACTAAGTTTTCAAACACTATATCTATGGAATGTAACAAATTTACAAACGTTGCATATAGATGTCGTTTACTTTAGCTTTGTGCTGTGATATTTGATTAGTAACACCCCAAACTATGCTTCCGCAAAACAGTGAATTTCGGGGGTGTTACAAATACGTCCGTATTCATGGGAATACGACCGTATTCCCTTTGAAACCTTGTGCAACAGCAGCAGGTTTTTCCTGCACGACCAAGTACGAACCAAAACTACAAATTTCGACCAACACAGCATCCAACTCGATTTTTAACATGTAATTGACCACTATAAACATGTACAAACATATTGCAACAACTAATAACATCATCAAACACTTAGATTCTCACATGCACCAATGGATTCAATCTAGCTTTCAATCAATTTCATTAACTCAACCAACAACTTGAAGAACACTAGTAATTCACTAAGATAATCATGAAATCAGTTTGTAATTATCACACAAATACATATTCAAGCATGAACATAACCATTCTATGATCAATTTAACCTAGTTCAACCTACTCAAGCAAGAACATGAAAATGGAGGTGATTTCACTTACAATGGAGATGATTATGAGATGAAAGAGATGATGAACATAATGGAATCAAAATCACAGCCTTCTAGTTGATGAAATCAGATTGAAATCTTTGGTTTGAGGGTTTATGAATTCATTTTACCATGAAGATGAATTTTGAGAGTGGGAAACAAAAGGGGTGTGTTGTCCAAATGAAGTCCCCAAGTGTCGACCCAACCTTTTGACTCAGCCCAATTTTAGTTAAAATTATACCCGTCCTAAATCTATTGTCTGGAACCTAAAAATCATTTACGAGAAATAAGTTTTTATTATACCGTCAACTAAATAAATTTATAACAAATAATAATTCATTTATCACAATAAGCCAATTGACCAATTGACCTATTAATTTAGCTATCGAAATACACCAAGTATTTAAAAATACAATTTAAATAGCAATTAAATTAAGGGAAATACCGTATTTCAACTAGGCCAGTTTTGAGGATGTTACAAGGGAGGGGAACGAGAGTGATCAATAATTTTGTGTCTGTGTGTGTAAAATGATTGGGGTTGGTTGTTATAACCGACCCCAATAAATGTTGGGTGGTACCCGTGTTCGTGTACCCGATCGTTATGTAGTATAATCTTTTCAAATGATAAATTTCTAAATATAAAATCGTATATGTTTTTAATCAAAGTATTTTATAAAAATACTTTTTATATGATATAAAAATATATCTTTGTTTCAACTTAATTATACGGATAGTTTTGAGTTATGCAAAACATGTTTGAATATTTTTGGAGTAAAGGAATATTATTTCTAACAATAATATTTCATTTAGAGATGTTTTGTACTAACTTTTGTTTTCATGTTTCTAGGTGCTTTCAGTTTTATTTACATGTGATTATTAAATAATCATTCAATGTTAAATATATATATTTATATATTATCCGAATACTTTTGTTTTAGTTCGTACCGAGTACGAATATTAAAAGTTTAAATTGACCGCTAATTTCGGCCTTTTTTTGACCAGGTGTCACAGTTTAGAGTTTATTGTTGCTGAAAAAGTGTGGTGTGGGTGACAGTGTTCTGGGGTTTTAAAATTTTTGTTTTTTTGATTTTTCAAATGCAAATAATTTAATAAATTAATTTAAATCACAAAAAAATAAATAAAAATCAATTCTTTCTTTAAAAATTAAAAGAAAACATTACTACAAGTCCTAAAAATAAAAATAAATAAACTAAAGACAATAACTTAATTATACTAAAACATAAAAATAAACTACTCAAACACCACTTTCCGAGCCCAAAGCACCACCTCCTGCTCCAAAATTTGTTGGTCACCCCATTTGATCACAAATCTTCATCTTCTCCATTTCCATGATTAATTTAGCTTGCTCGGACAAGTTTTCGGTCAGCCATTTGCATTTGTGGGACTTAAGGCCTGCTCCCGAGTCTATTTTTTGAGGGAAAAGAAGAGAACTGGACAGAAAACAAAATAGGTCTGCGTTCATGAGTTTTGTATATGGAGAGAAAAGAAAAGAAGTGGAAGGAGAATTATCTAATATCTTCTCTCCTAATCTTCTCTCCAAAATTGGGAAGAAGTGGAAGGAAGGAAGGCTGAATCAGTTATAAAACTGTCACTTCCTCCCATTTCTTTCCAACTCAGGAACACAAAATACCTAAATTTTCGTTTCTTTTCTTTCCAACTCGGGAACACAAAATGTATAAAAAGTATATCTTCTCTTCTATTCTTTTCTACCACTTTATTTCCTCTTCTTTTCTTTTTTTTTTTTGTCAAAAACTCGGGAGCGGGCTCTTAGGATTGATAGTTGGAGGAATGTAGGGGATAGCGGGTTCCATTGAGATTGGAGGTGGTGTGGGTTGTTTAAATTGTTTTGGTTGTACAACACTTCTAATGGTAGTGAGAAAGAGTTTTTGATTTTTTGGGATAGTAGTAGAAGTAGTAGTATATGAATTGTAGTAGATGAATTATGTTTTGAAATGTGAAAGAATGGTTGTTTAAATAGAGTTTATAATGAATTTTTTTTTTAAAAAGTATTTTCAAAAAAGTGTCGTTAGTTTTTTATTTTTATTTTTTTAACAAATAGAGCCGTTGGAATTGAAGTTTTTTTTTTAAAAAAAAAGAGGTTGAAAATGGCGTTTTGAAGCAAACGTTCCCCGAAAATGTTGTCCAAAAAACCGTCAAAAAAGGCGTGGCGGAGTGACAAAACGCCGTCGGGGTGAAAACGGCGATAAAACGGAGACGAGCCCATGTGCTCTTAGTTTCAAATGTCTAAAAGATAAAGTTCTTTTTATGTCATTTACATAGTTTACATTTATGGTAAACTCATCTTTATATAACTACATTTTTACATTTTTTTTTTTTTTTGAAAGGCAGTATTGGAATCACTGACGGACCCCCATTATGGTCCACCCGATCATCTCAAATGAGTTCGAAGCCAAGGCGACGCCCTAAAGGGGTTGTTCTCCTATGTTTTGGATGGGTATTGCGTCGCATGATTCCCCCTCACAACGAGGCTCGAACTCTCACCCCCAAGGAGAAGCCCCATTCTGGGGAAAACTCCTTACCATTGGGCCAAGACACCAATGGATTTCCTTGAGGAAGAAAACCCAAATCCAATACCCCTTTGCAGGGATCGAACCTGGGACAACTCCCCCAAAGACTCAAGAGAATCTTTGGTGGCCAACTCCGCTAGACGGTGTTGGTTTACATTTTTACATTATAGTATTAAGTTGAATGAACGTCCTTAGTGCTTTAAATAAGAAAAATTATACATTCATAATTATTGTACATTTAACTTAAATTCAGCCTTTCAGGGAGTCAACATAAATTTAAGAGAGATAAAAATTTATTTCCGTCTTAGTCATTGTAATACAAATTTACTAGTGTTAGTGAAAGCCCTAAGTGCTTTCAATAACATTTTTCATACTAAAATATACCTGAAGTTTACTTTTAGAAATGTGTTTTCGATGAAGGGTTAGATAATATAACTAGATATTATTATTTAATCAAGCTAGTTCGTAATGAAGCCGGCCATTGGAAATGAAAAGGAACTAAAAAGATTATATAATTGGAAAACGAGAAGTGTTCGACTAGAGCATGCTAACGTCCATATAATCAGGGGAATAATAAATAATAAAAACTAGAATTTTCAACATCACACATTCATCTTTATAATACAATTGGTCAATGGGACGACGTAAAACTATACTATATAATTAGTTAATTACTAAAGCGACGTTAGAACATGACACACATCGATGTATTTTTTTTTTTATATAAATTGATATAGGTGTTTTAACTTGTATATTTACTTTTGTTTTTCATATATGCATCCCTCTATAATAGTTTTGTAAATCATAAGATATCAATTTTGAGTCGAGCTCTTAGTTATCTCCGTAAAGTTCACATTTAATGAGAAATTAGAAGTTCAATACCTTAATTTTAAAAATAAAATTTTATACCAGAAATTAAAATAGATGCCAAGTGTACTACGCATTTTTTTTTCTCATAGATGCTAATGGAAATATTATTGTTGATAATGGTCTATCTATGTGTATATTTGTCTTGATAGGAACCAATGAAAGCTTTATCTTACTCGATGCCTAAAAATAAAGTAACACAAAATCGGGCCAAAACTTTTAAAAGTTGATAACTACACAAAAAGGGTCCATCGATAGTTCGATACCCCAGTCAAGGTACTAATTCTTTATCTATTCATTCATTGGTGAATCATCTGTTCATCCCTTGAAGTATACATACGCATCTCATAATTAAATAGTCCTTAATTTGATGTGTTTTGTGTGCGATTAACATATAAGGGTAAGGTTCAAATGACACTAAAAATTTGTATGAGAATAGAGGAACCAATGATATGGTACCATGTGTACAAAGAGAATACAAAACCCATTTACCCCTTAAGTTAAATATCTCACAAACGACAAATCGAAAAATTATGAAAATTGCACCATTAGATTCAGTGTTTGATCCTCTTCGATTTGCCGTCCATTAAGGCATACTTTCGATGAGTTTTTTTTTTCATTATTTTTAGTGGGTTTCACATTACTAACACGTGTGTTACAGTGTTGCGTTTAGGGTTTAGGGTTTGGGGTTTAGAGTTTAGGGGTTAGGGTTTAGGGTTGGGAGTTTGGGGTTTCGGGAGGAAACCGAAACCCCAAACTCCCAACCCTAAACCCTAACCCCTAAACCCCAAAACCCCAAACCCTAAACCCTAAACGCTTTATAAAACTCTAAACCCTAAATCATACTAAACCCTAAACCCTGCTAAACCCTAACACTAAACCCTAACACTAAACCATGTTAAACCCTAACTCTAAACCCTAAATCAAATGTATAATCAATCACTAACACATGTGTTACTAATATGTAAAACCCACAAAAAAAATGGAAAAAAAAAAGTTCGTCGGAAGTATGCCTTGATCGACGGCAAATCGAAGAGGATAAAACGCTGAAAAATATGGTGCAATTTTCATGATTTTTCGACTTGTCGTTTGTGAGATATTTAATTTTTAAAAACGTGGATGAGAGAGAAAAAAGTGACAAATGGCATATTGTGGTTGGTTCCCCCATTCTCACACAAAATAAATGATCTCAATTGAACTATTCTCTAACGTATAATCATTTCTTATTCTCTAACTACTACTACTATCTTTATTTGTACATATGTTTTGATTATCACATCGGGCACAAATATGACATATATGCCTTGATATCTAAATCTTATGTTTATTTCATTTATTAGCATGATGAAATTACATTTAGATGTAAAGGATATATTGTATCATTAAAAATTATAAATAACTTGATCATATCTATCTTCATATTTGTCGTTGTAGAACCAAATGGCCTATCACCTAACGGTATGTTAGTAACTTATCAATCTAGTTGTTGGAGGTTCAAGCCTCGTGAGAGACAATTTGTAAATAATTTATGAGATAGATAGTGTAGGGTTTTTACTGTATGTGAATAGTGTTGGACATTGCATTATACAAGTAACGTGGGAATGTTCCAAGGAATAGTATGGATGCTTTAAATTGTTTGTGAGAGGTCATGATAATGAAAGAACAATAAAGGTTCATCTTTACATTTAGACAATGAGTCATTTATTCAATTTGTGATTAATGGATAAGCAGAATTAAAAGAAATTTGTAGCAAATACATGCACATTTGAAATCAATGCATCCTTTTGCAAAAGAAACATTACTTGAAAAAGATATAATAAATGATAAAATACAAGAACCTTATTACCAACATTAGTACTTGATTTGTAACAAACACAATGATAAAAGTAGTTTAATTAGTTACAAAACACACTCGCACATGTGTTTCAATCTTATTTTATAAGTTGATTTTGATATCTATCAACCGTTTTTCTTCCAAAGTAACCCGGTCCTTAAACTAGTAACTTACCCGGGCGTTGCCCAGTTCGATTGAGAAATGTATATTGAAAAATGATGATAGCATTTGTCATTGAAGCCGATAAAAAAAATTGTTTACATATTACACAAAAACAACATGAAGAATACCATAGATGTGACTCGTTTAGGGAGACCAATGACAACCAAAAAACACTAATAACAAACTATTTATCATAAGCGATGTATTAGTTAAGAGTCCCCATACTATGGTATGTCAACTGATATAGGTTTATGTTACTCCCTCCGTCACAAATTAAGTGTCGTGTATCAGATTTGGAAGTCTTTCTTTTTCAACTTTGACTTTAAATATTTTTGTTTGTGTTATATATTATTTTATGAAAATTTTAACATTGAAAATATATTAAAAATCCAATCCATACATATATTTTGCATCAAGTACGGTATAATGTATGTCTGTAAATTATTAGATGTAACCACTAAATTAACTTCATTAAAAATTTAATAAAAAACACACATGTAAAAAAAAGAAGGGCATGTTCTAGTTATTTGTTCAAACAAAAATAACACAAAAGTCACACATTTCATTTCAATACAACTTATGTTTTATTTATTATAATTCATTTTTTAATTAAGGTACGAAACGTTTTAAGTTAAATGGTAATGATAAATTGTATAACATTATAATTCATTATTTAATTAAGCTTAACTAATATAGTTTGAAACGTAATATAACGTCATGTAAATTGAATAGATAGAGTCAAAAATAGGATATGTAACACCTGACTCACAAAAAACAGGAATGCCTCAAAAAAATAGCTAAGAGTGACGAAGGTAAGAGAAAATAAAAGTGGGCCTCCCAAAAATTGAAGTGCCTCCCAAAAAATTGAAGTGCCCCAAAAAATTGAAGTGCCTCCCAATTGCCTCTTGCCTCCCAAAAATTTAACTCACTTGCCTCCCAATTGAAGTGCCTCCTAAAAAATTGAAGTGCCTCCCAATTACCTCGTGCCTCCCAAAAATGTAACTCACTTGCCTCCTAAAAAATTAAAAAATTAAGGTGCCTCCCAAATGCTCATTTGCCTCCCAAAAAATAAGGTGCCTCCGAAAATGATCATTTGCCTCAAAAATGTCGCCCAGAAATTGAAGTGCCTCCTAAAAAGTTAAGGTGCCTACCAAATGCTAACCTCCCAAAAAAGTAAAAGTAAGGTGACCCCGGAGATGCTCATTTGCCTCCAAAAAAAAGTTGCGCCTCCCAAAATCTCATTTGCCCTCCCAAAAAAGTCGCTTGCCTCCCACCAAAATTTAAGAGAGGAGTGCCTCCCAATTGCAATTGCGATAGAAATGCCTCCGAAGCGTTTAGTTAAAAATATTATGCAATTTGGTCGTCGATTTTTTTATGTGTACTTCAATTTTTCTTATAGATGGGACACCCTCCCAAAATTACACGTCATCACTGCCTCCCAAAATTCCATACAATGCCTCCCAAATTTTTAGATGGGACACCCTCCCAAAAATATATCCAGTCAAAAATAAAATTTTTAGATGGGACACCCTCCCAAAAATATATCCAGTCAAAAATAAAAATCTTCTCCCTCCTAATTTTGTGAGTGCCTCCTAATTTTGTGAGTGCCTCCTAAATTTGGTTAAGTGAGTGAAATGTCCCTCCTAAAGTGACTCCGTCTCCCAAAATTACTAATCAACAACGTCATCACTGCCTCCCAAAATTCCATACAATGCCTCCCAAATTTACTAATCAACGTCATCTTTGATTGGTTTTGTGCTGCCAAAATTGTGCTTCCAAAATTACATAGAAGTGCCATGCAAAATGCAAAATGGTGCCCCAAATTTTATTAAAATAAAAGGCTCAGTTTTTATACCTTCCAAATTTTATTAAAATGAAAGTGAAAATTTTGTTATTAAAATGAAAGTGAAAAACTATAAGAAATTGATGAGAAGTGCCTCCAAAATTTTATTAAAATGAAAGTAACCCTACTATTTCATTAAATATATATATATATATATATATATATATATATATATATATATATATATATATATATATATATAAACTAAATTCGGTAGCTGGAATGTTAGTTATATTTAAATTGTGTTTGAACTGTATGTGGCAACATTTCAAAAAAGTAATTAAAATAAAATAACTGAAATGTAACTTCAAAAAATAGTAACTTCCACATGGAGAATACAAGTAGTGAAGGAAGTGGTTCATATTAAACTTCATCTCAAAGGTGGCCATATATATGGTAAGCAACATAGTGATGTATTACACTCGGAGGTTGTAGAAAATTGCAATTTAACATATCAAATGTCATAACATGTGGTAGTTTACTATTAATAGTTCATTCAGAATTAAATACAAATCTAATAGCAGTTAACTGTCTCTTTTTTATGTGACTATGGAATCTTCATTGATCATGATAATTTTCAAAGCCATGAGCCATAACCCCAACATAGGCCCCTTATCATGAGAAGTAACACATATGTAAAAATATGGTATATTAATATCAGTTAACTATTTTAAGTAATAAAAATTTAGAAAGTTAAGATAGTATTAATTTAGAACCACCAAGATTTGTTATCTGCAATAATATATGACAATGATATGAACGTTGGTTGATAATGGTTTTATATAAATGATCCAGCTCGACCAAATATATGGGAAATATTCTACCACAAATATACATAATAGTGGTATTTATTTTTGTCGCATTGTTTTTAAAAAAATACATCTGAAACTTAAGTTAACAGGAAGTCAGGGAGTACCAATGTAAAGATGCAGCCCAACTTCCCGACAGAAGATTAATGCAGTATATAAAACAATGGGAACCATACCTTTGATTACTTTAATCTGTATCTTGTATGGTGTTGTTATGTCTTTAACTCTAAATTGAAGAAGTGATGATCTAGATTGAAGAGTGATGATATTTGAACCTCTCTCCCTAATTGTATGGATGAATTAGTGTTAATATAATACTTGAATTTGAGTGGTTCATTAGAAAATGTATTATTGGAAAAGACTATATTTCTAAAATAATGTGACTTTAGGATATCAATTGAACATTGTATTCTCGTCTAACATACTTAAACTTATATATAGCAATGAAATTGTATAAGATTATAATTAGTGTTGCATCTTAAAAATGGATATTTTTTCTCCAACATAAAAATACAAGAATACAGCCTCTAAGATGAATAGTGTTCCTAAATAAAAAGTTGTATGCCTCCAAATTTGGATAGTTTGGGTGAAAAAAAAAGGGTCCTAAATTAAATTAAAATCAGGAGGTTATTAAAATAAAAATAAAATAAAAAAGAAAATGGGAGGGACATGAATGTGAATGGGAGGGAGTAAAATAAAAATAAAATAAAAAAGAAAATGGGAGGGACAGAGAAGGAATGCAAAAAAAAAATAGGAGGCGACACACAAAATGGGAGGCACACGAAAAAAAATTGGGAGGCAGTTACTTTTAGGAGGGTAACAATTTGAGGAGGCACTTAATCAAAATTGTGGGAGGCACTTAATTTATCGCACACCCAAAAAATTGGGAGGCACTTAATTTATCGCACACCCAAAAAATTGGGAGGCAGTTAATTTTGGGAGGATAATAATTTGAGGAGGCACTTGATCATCAAAATTGGGAGGCACTTAATTTATTTTGGCAAAATTGGGAGGCACTTAATTTATTTTGGGAGGCCCACGAAAAAAAGTTGGGAGGCAGTTAATTTTGGGAGGGTAACAATTTGAGGAGGCACTTAATCAAAATTGGGAGGAACTTAATTTATTTTGGGAGGCACACGTAAAAAAATTGGGAGGGAGTTAATTTTGGGAGAATAACAATTTGAGGAGGCACTTAATTTATTTTGGGAGGAACTATGCAACAATTTAATTTTGGGAGGCTTTGCAAATTTTGGTAGGAACATGAATAAAGTTGTTGATTTATGAATAAGCTTAGGTGGTAAGTTAATATATAATGTGCAATTAATTTTATAATTTTATAATGAACTTGTTACCTGCAATTAATTTTATAATGAAGTTGTTGGAAGGTCATCCGATACACTCGGTCTGGATTAAAACCAAATCAACTTCTAAATCTAAATCTTAATGTTGTTGGAAGGTCATCCAATAGACTCGGTCTGAATTAAAACCAAATCAACTTCTAAATTTAAATCTTAATGTAAAAGAACTTGTAATACATTTTGAATAATTCAATAGTACTCTATATATTTAAAGGATCAAAGTATCATTATTTACCAAAACAAATATAATACAAACTAGCCTAGTACCCGCGCAATGCGGCGGCGGCGATGATATTATTCAACCGGAAAAAAAAAACTTGCAAGTTTGTTTTAATGAAATAACATTACAAATAGCTGAAATTACATATGATGAACAACACTAACACCAATAAAATGATACAAAATTATAAAAACAAATAATGTCTCAAATGTCTACATTATAGATGATAAAGTACATAATAGAAAGCTGAAAATAAACTCTGATTAGGGCAAAATCCAAGCGCCCCTGAATAGAATGCTTGCAGATAATCAAGAATGAAATAATCTGCAATAATAAGAGATAATTTAGTTTGAATAGTAAATAATAGAAAAAAATACATACAGTCCCACCATTTTTGTTGAATAGAGATTGTCTCCTTATATGATTGCGGTTTACCCCACCTTTTTTATTTGAAGGACAATAACACTCGGAATATTTTTGAAATTTGAAATTGTTGAAAATACATCTTATCTTAACTATATATAATACATTTCAACATTTCCACTATTCCCTACTTTTTACTCAACACTAAAAACTACCTAAATTACCCTCAACTCATTCACAACAATTTCATTAATACCCCTATCCCATTATCTATTATCTATTACTAATTATTCTTCACTAACTACACTTTCATTAATACCCATATCCCATTATCTATTATTTTTAATTACAACCTATTCTCCACTAACTACACTTTTCAACTATCAAATATTAAATCTATCCACCATAATCTTTTTTTTTTGGTTATGTATCAATTAAAATGGGACGGACCGAGTACAATAGATTTTTATTTTAAAACATTCACTCGCACATCCATCCACCATCACTACTTTCACCGCAGCATTGCGCGGGTATTATGCTAGTAGTCAATAAGATATACTCCGTATTTGGTTATTGTTGAAATTGTTGATGAGGGTGCTGCTGTCTAAATTTTATTTGGTTATTTGGTTGGAGCTATCATTTGCAATGTTTGTTTTTACTTACGGGTTGATACTTTGTAAGTTCAATTATTAAAAAAAAAAAATTGAAATGATGTCTAGGGGTGATCCTTAGAGCAGTTTTTAGTTAAAAAACAATAAATATTTTTTTCATAAATTTCCTATACTATCCTTTAATAATTTAAAAAACTACCGGGGTGGGAATGTGGGATTGGAACAATGGAACATGGGTTTGGTTCTTTGTTTCTAGACAAATTCTTTTACTTTTTTATGTGGTAACCCCACTTTATCATCATGAATTCCAATAATTCACGTTAGATGCCAACTTTTTTTAAATTATTTGGTTCTTTGTTTTTTTACTATTTTTATATATTAAATTCCCCATATTGTTAAAATAATCATCATCATTCGTATCAATGTTCAATGTTCAAAGTATATATCTAAAAATTTCAAGTTCGTATCAAGATAAAAAATGATAAGGACTTTCAAAATGTTACAGTTACGTGAACGTAAAAATTTCAAAACTTTGACAAAGGTCATAATTAAAGCAATATCATCAAGAGAACGCACTATCTATTAAAAAAAGTCATAATTAAAGCAATATCATTTAGAGAACGCAAAAGAAAAAAGAAAAAAAGAGTTCTACACTAAAAAGGTGAAAATCTATTTTTCAGGTGAAATCTTTGTGTCTATGGCTAGTCACAAGGTTCATTGTTGTGTCGAGTAATTACTAATGTTATTAAACAGTCTGAGCCCTCGTTGGCATCACATATGTTCCGATTCTTGAGGTTTCATTTTGGTCACCGTTTTGGATTTTTTGGTCGTGGTTTCTGTTAACGGGAGAATTCCGGCCAGTCTCTAGGGCTGCGAAAATAAGCAGATATGAATTAATTATTAGCTGACAGATTGGGATTTGTTTTTGATCGTTTATTGGTAGTGATTGAGCCTACATTATTGATTCCATGCTTTTTATTGTTGGCCGACATGGTGGGATTAAGTTTGTCATAGTTGGTTTCTTTTTCAAAAGTCAAAAAGAAAGTTTATGTAACTGTTTTTTAATCCCTGTTACGTATTTCTTTTCACCAAAATACTTCCACCACCTTCAACATTAAAAAAAATATATTTACTCCCATCTGCTGAAAGATCTCTATGGCTAAGTATCAAACCTATAATTAGCAAACAGAAAATAATTATAAAGATGTATGGCTAAAACATATTACACATGTTTCAAAGTAAATCGAAATACCTGTTCCTGTTTTCACGACGCCCGGAGTAGGTTTGAGGTGGTCGGAGTTGGTCTTGATTTCTTGCAGGTGGCCGGAGTTGGATTCCAACTCACAGACATGGTGGGCTAAAATACTGTAGTTCAATACTTGTAACACAAAAAAATACAATCCAACATGATTCTTTAGAGATAACATAAACATACGGTGAATAATATTCATCTAAACTTACATATTCTAAGATGTGGTGTTAGCGGAGGAGGTGATTGGTGGAGGTGACTGAAGATGGTGTTGTATGGTCCGTGGTGGTTTCACTGGTGGCCGAAAGTTTTTGTATCTAGCAAAAAAAAAACCCGTAACCTTTTAGATATATAACAATATTGATGATAGATTAGAGGCAAATTGAAAGAAAAGTGTTAGATCCAACATATTAGAAAACATAAACATACAGTGAATAATATTGATCTGGAGTGAACTTATAGAATCAAAGATGTGGTGTTAGCAGAGGAGGCGATTGCTGGAGGCGACTGAAGATGGTGTTGTAGGGTCCATCGTGATTTTGCATAGTATCGGTGGTGGCGTTTTGTGGTTTAGGTGGCGGTGTACCAATCGTTTTAGCGATGGTGATGTTTCGGTTTTCAGTGAAGATGGTGGTGATGGTGGTTGTGACGTTGACCGGGGATGATGGTGGTTGTGTCAATGGCGAGGGATGATTACGGAGGTGGTGGTGGTAGTTGTGGTGGTTACTGGAGAAGAAGGCACAGCAAGTGTCACTGCCCCAAGTACAAAAATCTAAAAAACATATGAAGATCCACCGGGCAACATCCGGTGACAATGGAGATTTATATCAGGAAGCCTTCAAGATCTAAAAAACATATATATTAATAATTTAGATATAAGAAATAGCAATCAGATTACTTACCGATCTAACAAAAAAATTCAGGTAACCTTCAGATCTAACAAAGAGATTGACAAACCTTTAGATCTTACTTGTTGCGGTGGTCAAGTACGTTTTTCAGCGATGGTGGTGGATACTTTCAATTTTTGTTGAAGTAGCAAAACATCGAAGGCAATGGATCGAGGAGGTGGTGGTGGCGGTGGCGGTGTAATAGCTGGTGGTTATGGGTGGCGGTGGTCCGGCCTTAGGTGGGGTGGTGGCGCAGGTGGAGAGGAGAGAAAATAGTATGTGTGTGTTTTTTCTATAGTGTGAACTGTAATGTTTGAGGCTTGTGTTTTTTGAATTGTGTGTGGCGTATATGTTGATTGGAGGGGTTAGGGGTATCGGATGAGGGGTACATTAGTAATTTACTAAGTCCCCCTCTTAAACAGTGGAAATGGCCAAATGCATTATTAAGTAGTATAGATATATCTCTAAAAGTTTAGTATGACATCAAGCGCATCACAAGGTTGGTATTAGTTTAGCATTCCACTAAACACAATTGTATTTAATATTATTTAGTGGTTAGAAGTTAATTTATGTTGCTATTAAATTAATATTATGCATTTCTGCTGATAACATTATGTGGTCACTATTTTGTAGGTAATGGTATGGGAAAAAAGGAAAGCGATTTAACTGAATACATGGAGCTTCATGCTCGAAGCCGTTCGACGACTCCTATTTCGGTTATAATAAAGAATGATCTAGATAATATACAAAGGATTCAGGAGTTGGCCCAATCTAGGTATACTAATCATGACGGCGGTGTTTCCGCCGGATTGATCCAGGTTGTACGCGCTAAGATGGAAACCATCAAAATGTTGAATTCTATAGAAAAGGAAATGACGCGAAGGCAAATATAGTTTCTCAATAAGGTTATCTAGAATATATTTATGTCTCAATATGATGTCTTTCATGTAATAAAATTTACAATAAAATGATATGTTTTGGTGGCTATTTTTGTTTTGGAGCTTTTACTTCTCATTTTATCGAGCTTTAGTTTGGGAATTTTGAGTTTGAAATGGGGCTGGAAGTTTGAATTTGGGCCTAGAATTTTTTGTTTAGCTTGGATCTGTCTAATTTTTTGGCAAATAAAAAAAATGGGAGGTAGTTTAATAAAAATAAAATAAAAAAAGAGATTTGGAGAGACATGAAAAAAAATGGGAGGAGGGAGGCAACTAAAAATAAGAGTTAGACTCCCTGGTGGGCAAAAATAGGAGGTTCAAAGAAAGCCACACAAAAAAATTGAGTGACATGGAAATGAAAATGGGAGGGAGTGAAATAAAAAACTTTAAAAAATAAAATGGGATGGATTTGAAACTTCGGGAGGCACAAACCATATTTTTGGGAGGCAGTCCAACAATTATGGGAGGCAGCTAATTAATTTTGGTAGGCTACAAATAATGAAAATAAAAATTGGGAGGGACAAAAATCGAATGGGAGGGAGTCACCTCAAAATAAAACAAAAGAAAATGGGAGGGACAAATAAAAAAGAATGGGAGTACACGTGTTATTAGAAATAGATAGATAGTGACAGATTTCCCATATGCTAACAAAACCGTAAATACGTAACCGTAAATGCACTATCGGAGGGTTAGTATTGAAAGTCAGCATGATCTAATGGCTAATATTCAAAGTCAACCACGGCAGTTTCACTACCCGGTGGCCATATATATGGGAAATTTATTATGGATCTAAAATACGGAGTAACAAAACAAAAATAAAAAACTAATTGCAATAAAGCTTAAATTATATGTATTTTACAGTTCGCCATTAGCATAAGCTCATAACTAATAAATACACAGTTTTTGTATCATTATGAATGTATGGATTTATTTTGTATCGACAATTTTTAGAGTTGTCATCAACGTATCTCTAAAATGAAAAGGAAAATTTCTCATATTTTACGAAAACTTATAAAGCCATTATCCAAAACGCATGTCTAAAACCTACGATGAAGGGATCGATATGATTACATGGTCGTACACATACATTCAATAAACGAATTCCTAGTGGGTAATTCTTCTTTAACTCATAATTTCAATCAAAACATAAACTTAACAATGAAAAATGAAAACCTACTACTTATATAGATGTTTTTTCGAAAAGAAAGACATCTTATTTTCCTAATTTCTAGAATCCTAATCCTAATTTAATTTTTATATACAAATTAATTATTAAAGATAATCACTAAAAATAAAAGATACTAATTAATTTGGAATGAATATTTATCAAATTTCAATAAGGAAATTAAGTTCATCATAATCATGAGACTTCCCCACATCACCCAAGATCAATCAAAATAACTATCTATCTATAACATATACTAAAGCAAAGTACCATGAGGCAATCCCAACCCTTAATTGGTTTACTTTATATTGATCCAACGATTAAGATTAATTTAATGATACTTACACTTAACACCCTTTATATTTAAATTAATATTAACTATTTAAATTTAATTTAATTAAACCGTAAATTATTTTATAAATTAAGAAGATCTAAATTAAATTAATAAATATCAATAAATTAAGTAAATAAATCGTATTTTCGTAAAAAAAAATCGGCATCCCCTCAAAAAATTCATCCTAACCTCCTATAAAATAGATAAATAAAGTATATAATTATAGTAAAAATGATTAATTAATAATAATAAAATCAGCTCAAATATATTTTTGTGCGTTATTCTCTTTTTTTTTTTTTTTTTTTACTCTCATCAATTAATTGTTCTGGGTTTTTCTCTTCTCCAGAACCCTACCTTATTTCCCAAACATCGACTCTTCTTGAACGACCACAAACTCATCCCATCATAATCAGTTTCATTTAACAATGATTTTGGTGACAGGAGCATGAGAATCCAACATTGACAGAATGGGATCGGTTTGCACATGGGGAGTATATTAGGCTCTTGATGGAGGAAGATGTTGAAGATGCCTCTAATGCAGTGCAGATGTGTGGGACGAATCTCTTGAGGCCCTCTTCTAGATTAGGTCATATATTCTTATCCTCTTTTTGTGATTGATTTTGAATTCGATGAACATATGATCTGATTTAATGGGGGCATGAGTTTTTTAGGCGTTCTTTTATAAGAATTGGTTTTTACCTTATAATGATTTTTGTTTGCGTACAGATATTCGTTAATTAAATGTTCAGTTGTTTGATTAAATTGTTTGTATAATCCAAATTTATTCTTTTGCTTTTGGTAATCACATATGCTATGTTGAAACATCTATAAACAAAAAGGAAGATCACACATTTTCATTCTTAATTTGGTGTACATTTGATTTTGTAACTTGACTTGGGTTGTTTTCTTTCATTTGTATCCATATAATCCATTTTATTTATTTATGTGCTTCTCTAAGCAGCTTCATCCTTCACTTTCACTTTAATATGTATTTTAGAATTTAGATATGTGTAAATTTTGAGTTACCAGTCTGTTGTATATAATTTACCCAAAAAGTATTTATCTTAATTATGTCTAACTTTCGTGTTTTTGTTGTTGTTCAGGTTTCCATTGAAAGTTGTGAATAAAATGCACACTATGGCATTTGCGACTGACTCAGTTAAAACGGTTCCACCTATTTGTGAATCGGTTTATGGTCAAAAGGTGTGTCATCTACATTCGTGGGATGTATGCAATTGCTCAAAGTGAGACATTTGATGCATCTAGAAGGGTAACTTAATTTTGTTATATTTTGATGGTACTAATTATGTTACATATGTTATGACGCAATTGATATGATCACATTACTAATCTCGGTTGTGGATCTTGACTCACATAACTAATACATGAGCATATTCGTGTGATCTGATATTGTCTATTGATATATGGTAGAGTATCGATATCTTAAGTTTTTCATATTTCTCTGTACAATAATAGTGCAGGTGTCATACATGCGCTCTCAACATGTTACATCCAAAAAGACAACTATATGGCAGGCAGCTTCAAGGGTAGTCATAAAAGAAGGGTTTCATGCATTCTGTTTAGTGGTTATACAAAGCTGCAAATGTAAGCTTTTCAATTGAATTGATATCACAAAGTTTTAGATCTTGGGTAAAATTAAGTATATTATTTATCTAATCTAATGTGATGATTAGAAAGTGAACTTGCAAGTTACATTAAGATAATGTGTAATTGATTGGCTATTGATCTAAAAAACATCTTCCTTACAACTGATTTCATTATTATGTTAATGTGGTAATGTATAACATCCTCCGTACCGGTCTGGTAATTTCTATTATTTTAATCGCGTATTTAATTGTTTTAGAAATTACTTGGTATTAATTGTTTAATTGAGAAACTTAGTTAAATAAGTCCCAGAACTTATTGTGACTAGTGAAATATTAGTCGTTTTAAATTACCTTAGTTAACGGTAAAATAAAATAAGTTTCTCGCAAAATGGTTTTTAGGTTCCAGACAATAGATTGAAAGGGGACTAGTTTTAAGTGAATACGGAGTCGGGGAAAAACTTAGCCGACTTATAACCTTTCCTTTTTAGGAAAGTTTGATCATTTCCTTTCATTCTAAACTAAAACCTAAAACTAGAACTTAGCTACAAGAATTCTTCAAACTTAAATCTATAATCAAACTTTTGGAACTGAAATCTTGAGCTAATCATCATCATTATCATCTCCACATCTTTGAATTTGTAAGTATTTATGTTTAATAAATCTTTTGAATTTGGATTATGAATTCTTGGATTAAATTCATAGATATGTGATGTTAATTGATGTTGTTTGATGTTACTGAGGTTAATTGAAGTTATATTGCTACTCAAAAATCGTTTTAGTATCTGAAAGTTGAGAAAATTTTAAGTTTGGTTCGTGCATGTTGGGGTTTCTGGGTATGCTCTGTACGAACTGCAAATGCAAAGGAATCCGGCGGATTCCTATTGAATCCGGCGGATTCATCAGGTCAATGGGTTTGGGAATCCGGTCAAATGGGTTTAAATCCGGCGGATTCATCAACCGGATTCGTTTGGAGAACCCTGGTCCAAAGTTGAGTCTGAAACAACCCTTGAATCCGGCGGATTCATTGGGAATCCGGCGGATTCATTGGGAATCTGGCGGATTCCACTGTTATGCAGAGAATCTCATTTTTAGTATAAGCTTCATTTAAATCATAATGTACTAATACTATTTGACATGTATATTGATATATTTAACTAATGTGCATATATTGATTGTATTATACATGTTGTAAAAATGTGACAATATATGTTGTATTCGAATATAAGTTATGATTTTAAGAATGTTGTTACTAACTTATATTTGATTTTGATTCTCAGATCCTCCAAAAGATAAGTGATACTTGGAATCTGAGTTTGTGAAGACCAAGGTATCGGTGAGTGGATTTAGAACTCACCTTTCGATTTAGTTGTAACCGTTTGGTTGCGACAAGTAAACGTAGATTGATTATAAGACTGTTTAGTCTGTGTTATTGATTATGAATCTACGTGATATGTGATTCTAGGTGTATCTGTTATTGAGGTCAACGTATAGTTGGATTTTTGGTTATTATGTGAATTGCACAGGTTTTGATTCATCTGTTGTGTTTGAGACCTGTGCATGAGTTTAATAACCAATAGTTATCGGTCTATTCTGTAATGGCCATACAGATTGACGTTAAGTGTTCTTGGAGAATCCCCGGGTATTATGATTCCTCCAGAGCCACCGATCCTCATTGAAATTGAAATAGAAATGTGTTTACGTTTAATTGCTGTAAACAGATTGTTATGCTAAGTTGAATTGTGTTTGATAAATTCATTCACTTAGCTTCGTGCTAATCCCTCATTTTAACTTCCTGCAGATTATGTTTGTTATGTGGGTGATCAGGAAGTGGATGCTTTGCAAGGAAAGTTTGACAGCTTGTGAACTCTGATATGGTTTTGTTATAAACCTAGTTATGTAAAATATAATACCCCGGCTTGTGTAGTTTCTAAACAGTTTTAAATTGGTATGTTTGGAACATGTATCTGTTTATGTACATTATATTAATGTACAGTATATAAATATGTTTTAAATTCATACGCTTCCGAGTAAAATAATAGAATATTATTGTATAGAAAGAGGGGTGTTTTATAATGTAATTAGTTTATGTTTATGATTGTTGGTACAGAGAAATGACAATGAAATTAGGCCTTCAAATGGTCCAGTAAAATATTTTGAGTATGGAGATTTAGTACAAGTGACCATTGTTTTTAGTATCATATTTGATTTCTTTTTCTTAATCAATTCTTGCTCACAACTGAGTTTATTTTCTTCAATTTAGGTTGAAAATGTTCAATTACCTTGGGTTTGACTTCTGGCTTATACATGTTAGCTTTTGATGATCCATACACACACACACACATAGGATGGTGGACGACGAGAAAGTGGTGTTCCAAAAAACACGCGAAGTGAATCCCATTAGGAGATTTGATCATATGGGAATCAAATACAATCTGCTTCATGGAATTTCCATATAGCCCACAGTAATAGGTTTTCTATTAAATCACGTATCCATATCCTAAAGATCATGATTCTCATTCTACCACTTCTAGGGTCAAACACATCAATTCTTAATTTGATATTTGCTTATGCACCGATTCTTTTACTTCTGAGAATTATTGCTTATTCAGTAATGTTTGCGGGTCTGATATATGCCCATCCATTAAGTATTCATGATATATAGGTATTTTGAGCTTGAGAAGTTCCCTGCGAACAGAGGTTCACATTGCTCTCCTTTAAAGTTGTTTGATTATAATTATTATGTTAATTAGTTTATTAATTATCAGTGAATTTGGACAACAAATATTATTTGCATTTATATTTGTGTGCTCTGATCGCAGGTGGTAATTACACAATATTTTAATTGTAATCTCCACTGAATCCAAACTTTGATCAGACAAGGTAAGTGTTCTATTTTCATAGTTTTCACTGTTTATGAGAATTCCAATTACAGTCAATACGATGTAGTTTATCTTCATACGATATATTATATGAACACATGATATGATCTCTACTATGGAGAAGTTGTTTCCTCGAGTATGTAGGCTGCTATTAATACTTGAACAGAAAGTTGTATTCTTTTTGTATGGAGACTGACCGACGATTATTTTATAAGTTATATGGGTGCTCCATCTTTGCAAATTGCAAGTACTGTTACTTATAATACAGTTTTGTTTGTCGAGTGTTTATCTTTGTTTTCGAAAGTCTTTTTTGCTCATGTCTGTGTTCTTTTATCTGAACGAGTCTTTGTCTTGCGTATTTGATGAGGTTGACTCGTGTTCTTTGTAACCTATCAAAAGGAGTAGTTTTGCACAGCTTAAAAAATGGTGCGTTTTCTCATAGGTGCATGTTAAAAAATAATTTTTGAATTATATTTGATATCAAATATTTTCTGCTCAGGTTTTAGTGGTTGTTGGATCCTGCTCACTAACAATCTGGTGTAGAGCTAATACTGTGGGTAGTTAGCTGTTGTTGGGTCCTTGATGGATATTTGGTTGCTGGTAAGCTACTGACTCGATAAAACATTTTATTTGAGATGTTTTCTGATATAAAAATAGGGTTGATAATTAAATTATTCATGCCTATAATGATCGCCGTTACAACTATGCAAAAGATCAACATAGATTCAATCCCATGTTGATCCCTTAACTACTTGCAGCGATGGACACATTGGTAATTCAATAGCTATAAGATTGAAGATTAAGAAGGACTTATATAACCTCTAATACCAAATCACCAAGGTAATTTCCTTCCATTTTACCGTAGTTTACAGAACTTTAGTGTTTCAGTGTTTTTCACTGCTACTTGCCTTTAACTAAGATGTAATACGTTTCTCAACCAAACTATAATGTTATTCATGTGATTCTTTTTACCATTTTAGCAGTTGGATCCTTTGCGTAGTTCACATATCATACATCATTGGAATTTTATAAGAATTTAGATATGTTTCATGTTTATTACACTAATTCCCTTAATAGTGGCCTAGAGGTGAACTTCTCATCATTTTGTTCAATTCTACTGCATATTCCTAATTCCCCATCCTTAATTGGTTGCATTTTTACTTCTAGATTAATAGTAATCGGTTAGTCTTCAATTTGATCAAAACATAATGTATTCAATACACCTCATGGTGTCATTTAATAAGTCAAAGCACATATTAGTTCCTAGACTTACATTATATATTATGTTAAGGGTGATCCATTGATCCATGCATTTCATAGGTATACAAGTGACGACACGAAATTGTGTTTGGTTATAAACAATTTACAAAATTGCATTGTGATAAAAAAAAAATCCATTTGCTTAACCATCTGACATTGATTGAAAGCTGAAATACACATGCAATAGCAGAATTAAACCTACTGTAGCGGCAACGTAGTTGGTGAAAAATCACACTATTCGCCTAGCAAACAGGTGAGTTTTTACCTGAGATTATGCATGATTTGAGCTCAACCAAGTGAAATAGTAGAGAGCAAGTATGGGTTTCCATATACAAACGTGTTGCATACATCACACTGTTCTGACTACCAAAATACTATTTTTCACTCAATTATCCTATGAATTATTATTAGTTTCAGCTATATCAAGTATCAAGGTTGACAATACAATTCATTCATAATGGAGTTATTAAAACTCTGTTAACAGAACTTCGGCTAATCTTAGTTTATGCAAAGAGGTGAGTAACTTGATGATTTGTTCTCTTTGATTCTTTTGAGAACATGCGTTTAGGAGAAAGGTTTAGCTTCATGTATTTTATATCGATCCAATTGAGTATTATTTTATTTTTTCCTCCAGGTGGAGGTAGAAGTAAGATGTCGGTGTTAATCATGGATGAATTATATACGAAATTTGATTGTAAAATAGAGGTTTCTATTTGTTTGTTAGGATTTAATTTTTGACTGATAACAGAGTGGACAGGACAAGGCTCGATTACTTTATACTCTCAATGCTTTTCAGAAATTACATTAGAATTTCAGGTATCTTTCGATCCTTCCGTCATTTCTAAATTTACTTCTTGTGTTTTAGTAATCTTTATGTCTTGATCTAGAAAAATTAAGAGTTGACCACGGACACATTCGTGGGATGATGTATGCAATTGCACAAAGTGAGACATTTGATGCATCTAGAAGGGTAACTTAACTTTCTTTATATTGATTCGGGTTGATTATGATTGGATTGACTATTGAAGAAAGAAATTGTGGTAAATTATTCTCTTCGTATATAGGCTTAAATCTTATGGTTATACTTCTTATACTTATGCTTAAATAGATTTTATTTCATGTGATTAATATTTTGTTCAGGGGAACGTATATCTGGGTTGATTAAAGAAAACCCGATGTAATTCACGCATTTTTTACCAAGTATCCGAAGCAACTGAGGTATAAATTTGGGTTGTAAAAAAATATTGTGTAGTTACCTTACCTACAATCATATCACACAAACGGAGTTCAATTATGTTAGAGATAGATTTTGTAGGTATTGAGATTTTATAAATGAATGTATCGTATTAGTAGGCAATTAAACTTGCAGACGAATTTGGTTATAGTCCCATGGTATCCGTCTTTCCTTCATCATAATGTTTTTAGATTTATATCTTCGTTTTATTTTATACAATCAAGGATTTATGTTTTTGTTTATATATCTCATACTTCGTCTTTATTCCAGAGGCATGTGTGAATGTTTAATGGATGAATGAACAAGGGTGTAACGTTTTAGATAAGGGCATGAGTGGCAAAGTTGGTAACCACAGAGGTATTTGAAAAGATTTAGAACAATGTGATATTAGTACCCTCTCTAACCTAACATAAAGGAAGGATTATTTTTTACTTTCAGGGGTTGGTTAGATCCAAATAGAGGAAGAACTTTTAACCCATTTCGTAATATTAATAGTTTATAGTTTATGTTGGTTTAATTATCTCTAGCAGGTGGAAAGGGTAATAAACCCTAGAAGGGTACAACTAAACTATTGAAAATAATTGTAAAAGATCAGTTCAGAAGTCACCCGAATCTTTTTAGGGTTTGTACCAAATGAATGAATAAATAATAAATGTGGAGGAAGGGCCATATTTTTTGTTGTGGTTGATTAGAACTTTGGATATTGTTTACATTTTTTACTTTTTAGTTTCATCGTTTTGTATTAGTTTTAGGTTTCATATTATATTCTTGACATATGTATTGTTTGCATATATATATCTCTCTCTCTAATCTAAAATTTTGTATATTATAATTAATTTATTTAATTGTTACATTTACGAATTTAAATGTGCTATCCCGTGTAATCGTGGGTTGATAAATTATCAAAATTCATATACAAGTTATAACACATTACATTTACCACACAATTGTATATACTAATTTATTTAATTAAAAAACAAAAAATAAAACTTTATATCTATACAATTTAAACAAATGTTACTATTTTGTTTAATTCAAAAAGTAAAACTGAAACTTTATATCTATAATATCATATTTTATCTTTATCTTTTTAAACTTAATATCTATTAGTTGCCCTCGTTGTCGCGGGTTTTAAATCTAGTTACTATATCAAAACGAGAAGATCATTATTTTGTAAACAAAAGGTATCACTCACTAATCGACTTTTCACAAGTAGGAAAAAAAATCATATAAAAAAAAATAAAAAATAAATAATAATAATAATAATAATAATAATAATAATAATAATCATTTGGGTTCTCCTTACTTTGGCTACTTATAAGCCCACGAGGCCCATTCTTAGTTATTAAAATTTGAAAAAGACATCAAAAAATAAAAAGGCTCCCAGATTCAAATTTAGGCTCGGTTTTTGGTTCGGTAAGACGTTTGTTTCTCCACCATCATTTTTTCCTTTTTCCGATCTCTGCTACTCCAATCAATGTGTTTGTGAGAGATACAGATAGAAGTAGATACAGTGTCTTTTGCATGTATAGGTTTATTAGAGAGGGACTTGAAGTTTAATGTTGAGGTTACAAATTAGGGTTTATTAGTGTTCAAGATCATGGAAGTTGTTGTCGTCCATAATCCAAAAGACGATGTCGTTTTTGAAGGTATGTATGTATACGTTAGCTCATTTGTATTAATTTTGCATCAATTATATATGATTTTACGAAATACGATCTCAAGCATGATATGTGATTTTGAATTCTAGGGTTTTATACAACTGGATTGTTTAATTTAAGAACCAAATATTAATTTCCCCTTAAAAATTAGGGTTTTATTCTTTATATATGCATTAGCTGTTATTATTGATATAAAGTTACAAAAACTCTTTATTCTGCTAACATATAAACTTTTCTCTGTGTTACAAACCTGTTTAATAACCTGAACGAACTACATTGCGATATACGGAGTATATAGTATGTATTGAGAATGAGCTTTCTGTTGAATCTTCATTTTGAATGTTGAAACGGTTGTGACTTGTGAGTTAGAAGGTTTAATATTCTTCTGATATACGTCAGTCTTATATTTTAAAATTTGATCTTCAATAGATAAGCCTAAAGTAGAGAAAATGGCCAAAGACTCCATTGGAAATTCAGGGAGGAAAATGCTTGCTGACATAAGCAATGTGCCACAGAAACCTAGTATTTTGAACCAAGATAACAAGGCCCGGCCAAGTTCAGTTACCGTGAAAGAATATATAGAGCAGCTCAAAAAGGTAGTTAATTTTGATATGGCATTGTGGGATTTTTACTTTCAGTTGTTCATGTTTATATGCCATTAACATGGTTTTCATGCTGATATGATACAGGAAAATGCAGCACTCTTGAAGCTATTAACAGATAGAAAGTATCCTTTTTGTATCAGTGGTTTTACAGTTTATGTGGTTATTTATAAAATTGAGAAACACCTCTCGTCTCAACTGTGAATATGCATATTTTCCTTAATGTTTTTACAGTAGAGTTATTGAACTGAGTGGAGCTGAGGTACACAAACTGAAGATTACTTTGCAGAAGATGCAACTGCAGAATCTTCATCTTGCTCAGTCAAACAGTCAAATGCTGGCGGTTTGTTTGTTTGGCATGATATGTTTATTTTGTTTCACTTTTCTTGTCATCTAGATTGACCTCTCTCTTTCATTTTGCAGGAACTGAATTCTCGCAAGGATAGTGTGAGTTACATTCTTAAATATCATGTGCCAGTTTTTATGTTTCTAAGCCTTCACCGATGTATATATATGACACTCTTTGTTGCTGTTGTGGTTCAGCTAAAAGACCTGCAACATCAGCTTGGATGCAAAAATGCTTTGCTTATCGCAAAACAGAAGGAGATGGAGGTTAGTTTCTTTCTTGCCTTTTCTTCAATGGCTGTCTATTGCGTATTCAAGTGTTTACATGCTATACTGCCTTTTATGTCTCAGGGAAAAAGGAAAATGAAAACATGTGAAACTAAAGAAATTAAGGTTAGCATTTGAATCTCATGAGTTATTATATGCAACTTTGATGACAAATCATCTCTTGTAAGTTGTAACCAAATTGGGTAACGTATTTGAACTGGTAGAAGCTGAAAGTATCTGATGACAAGGGGAAGGGAGTCTGTGTACTTGCAGAAACAGAAAATGACCAACATCATAATACAAATGGAAGGCAGAAATCAAAAAGTTAGTCTAATTTTTTTGGTTTGACTTTGCTCTTGATTTACACTTTCACACTAATTGAACTAAAATTAATTGTACTCTTCTTCTTGATTTTAGGCTTAGTCCCTTCTGTTGGAAAGGTTCAGGAGCAGGGTTTCGGTGGCTGTCGAAGGTTTGTGCCTGCTCGATCTTATCATGGGCTGTTTGTGAAATTGGAAAAATGTGCGGGTTAGACACGTTGGATACAGGTCAAATGGGTATCTTTATGACTTTATGGTATTGAATGAATATATATACGGAGTATTTAAAAAGAATCGTGCATTAAATATGATTCCAAGACATATATGATATCACCAATTATCTAGCTTCTGCAATAGAATGATTTTGAAGGTTTTGTGCATAAAAAATACACGTTGGGAGACTTTCGACCCATTTAACCCGTTTCGTTTTAAGCACCTTTTTTGACCCATTAGAGATGAGTGTATCCTGAAGAGACTCATTCATTCATAAGTGATATGGGATGGCGTTGCCACCTCTAGTCTGTATCTAAGTCTTTGTTCTTTTCCAATAAGTTAAGACTACAATTTCACATAAATATAAATAATTTTTGTTTTACAGGCTGCAAGCTAGAAGGCAATCTGCTCGGTTTAAGCACGATGAACCAAAACCTAAAGAAGAGGTCTTTCATACAGACAACGTGGATCTTCCACCATGCTCGTTTTCTGATGATAGAATGCAAGAGGATGATTTAAATTCATCTACTTTTTCTGTTAAGAAAGAAGATGTAGATAATGATTCAAGGTCATCTATTTCAAATAACATAACTCAAGAAAGTAGAAGGTCGTCTATTTCTAGGCCGTCTCGTGAAGCAGCTAAAAAGGTTCAATCTTACAAAGAAGTCAGCCTTCTTGTAAAATTGCGGAGACCTGAATGAGTATTTCTCTAAATTTTTGGTACAAGAAGATTATCATTTGATCTGCTGCCACAATTTGGTTTGAATTTCTTTCTAGATTCTTTAGTCGGGTGGGTTTTGAGGATAAAGTTCCTTTTCTGTAATCTGCATGTTGTTATAACTAGGTAAACACCTTCACTGAGCATATGATAACTACCTTTGTAAGTCAAAACTGAAGTCAGTATAGTTGATTGTATGTTGTACCGCTCGTTTGTATCTTGTTAACATTTTTAAATCTAATGTTCTATTCTATAAGGTTGGTACTTGAATTACGAATGTCAATGGAATTCATTTGCTACATTTGTATGTGTAGATATGCAGTATTCATCAGTAGGTGTTTAATCTTTCTTTTATTTTATTTTACTTTATTTATATCTATATATATCTATATATGGGACTCATCTTGGTCTTCGAGTGCCCATTAGTCCATTACCTTGTAAAATCTACAGTAAAAGCAGTACATTTATTTGGATTAAAATCTGCAATTAAAGGCCCAATCTGACTGTAGGTGTTGTGGGTGTGTATATTCATTTCAGGGCTCCTTTTAGAGTTTTAGTTAGATAGTTGGGCTTGTACTATTTCTCTTTGATTTGAGTAGAAAAGAAAGACAATTTTACTTTTAGGATAAATTGTTTTTAAATTTAAAATTTTATGATCATATGAATAAGATTTTCTGTATTAGCCTTTTGAGCTTAAAACAATTTTGTGAATAACTAGTTCGCTTTCTTGGAATCATGCTTATAAAACATCCTAACAAGCTTACGACGTACATAAATTTTTGATAATAGACGGTCAATTGACAATTAAGAGTTGAATTCACGACCTTTATAGTTTATACTGTACCAACAGAGTTCAAAAGTTTACACGCGTGTTTTGATAGCAACTCGTCCTTTACGTCCTTAAACTTTTCTTATCGTTGTATTCTATGTCGCTTGTTCATGGCACGAATCAATTGGGTCCTACTCGAAACAAGAAAATAAAAAACTGGTGAATCATAAAACAATGTAACATGGGAAGGCCAATATCTTCAACCTTACGAGGGTCACTATCACATCCATTCTGTGAAACACCAAAAAACGCGTTGATGCACGAAAGAAAACAATAATCATACATATATTAATTAATTAATTACAGGAATTAACTAATATTAAATTAAAAGTAGTAATTTACGTACCATAATTTCGTGGTTTTTTTCTACTAAAAAATAAGACAAAATCATTTCAAATGTTTGATATGATGTCACATCATCTTTTGGCTCCTCGTATGCATAAAACCATAATCAAGAGGTAAAAATTACTATCATCATTATTACATATTTTATAAGTTTTTGGACTTAGTAATTTTATAAAAAAACAAGGGAGAATTACATATATCCCCTCCACAAACACCCTAAATAACATATATACCCAAACACATTTTTAAATTACATATATACCCACATCTCTAATTTAAATATATTTAAGTTAAACAAAAACAGTATAAATTGTTAGAACTAAACAAAATTTTCAGATCAACAATTGGTTATATTTAAAATAGATAATATTTACTGTTTTTTTTAATTTTAATTATATTTAAAATAGGGATGTGGGTACATATGTAATTTAAAAATGTGTTTGGGTATGTATGTTATTTAGGGTGTTTGTGGATGGGATATATGTAATTCTCCCAAAAAACAATAACAACATATCAATAAAAGGTTCTCATTTTTACCAAAGTGATTGAATTTATATATAGTTGTTTATATTTTAAAGTTTGCATATTTTTTATTATAAAGAAGAATATATGTTTCTTGATGAGAGAAATTATATAAGGTATGTTTTTGTATAATTTTTTTGTTCATGTTTTTTGGCATTTGGTTAATAAAGGTGTTGGTAAAGATATCTGGGGTTGATCTTGTTGTCTCCATGTTTGGTGTGTTTGAGGTATTAGATTATGATTGTGTCATTGTCAAAAAACAAAAGGATTTGCTATCGAATTATGGAGTAAGTTAAAGAATGTTGTGGACCAACATACTATACACCCTTAGCATTTTAGTGCCTAATAATGTCTATTTGTAATTATTGAAATACAATTACTATTTGTAAGTATGTCAGTAATTACCATAAGGGAAATTCATCAATGTAAGAAACTATGGGGAGTTAATTATGAAGTATTAGAGTAGATTATTTAAATCGTTTGCGTGGTTTTCAATTTGTTTCATAGGTCATCCTTGACTTCCAAAAAGTATTTGAATAGTTTATTTTTTAAAACTTTTGTTCAACGATAATCCAAAATAGATTATTTAAATAATTTATTTTTGTGAAAGTTTTGTTTACCAGTAGTCCATTTTGGACTACTGATGAACAAAAGTTTCAAAAAATGGACTATTTTTAAATATTTTTTGAAAGTCATGGACGACCTATGGAACAAATTGAAAGCCACAGGGATGATTTAAATAATTTACTCGAAGTATTATGTAATTCTTTTTCTTCGAAAGACAAATGTACTCGTATAAAACTAGTAAGATGTTAGAAACTACAACGACAATAAATGATTGATTTTGAACAAAACAACCTAGCTTGATAAGTTTCAACGTTTTCATACCATCCAAAAAGATCCTAAAGCATAATTCTGACCAAAATAACCATAAGGTATCTTACGTTATTTACAATAAAGTTGTATGCTACATGTATATTGCGGGGGTTACAATTATAAAGCGGCTTATGTCTTAATATGTAAAGCTAAAACTGTCGTCTTGACATATAATTTGTTATATCTATATACATCAGCTTGCGTCATTAAGTAACACTACACTATTGTAGTTTTGAAATGTTGTCAACTTCGTATATCAAACAACGGTTCACGACCAAACTTACAGACAAACTTGTCTTAAAAACTACACCATTTTAGACCAAAAATAGTATTTGCTTACAACGCTAGCGCCTCGAGTTCTCTATAAGATCGACACTGGTCTATTTTTAGTCAAATGATTAGACGATAATAAAGAAGACATCTTGTTTGACATTTGGCCATTTGGGTTACTTTTTTTTTTCTCTTCATAGACTTGTAATGCATGTTTACATATATGTGCACGATCAAGACAATACAAAAAGCAGTAGAAAAAGACTAGTCATATATATATTATCTTTTAAATAAGCACATATATATCTAACCTTGATCGAACGTGCATATGAAAAGGAACGAATAAAGAGGGAAAACACTGTTATAGTTCATGCTAAAGCAAAAGCTGTTATGGAATAAATGGTCATAGATTATATTGGATTGAACAAAATCTTGGACATGTCTTTGAATATATAAATACCTTAAAATTAAAGTGCATATACGAATGATTCCTTAACTATATGAAAAGAAAGAAAAAAAACACATAAAGTTTCATATTGGGGGGTTCAATAAGATAATTATCTCGACAATCATTAATAGTAGATTAGGAATATTGAGACCATTTATTTTGTGTGAGAATAGGGAACCAACCACAATATGCCACGTGTCACTTTTTTCTCTCTCATCCACGTTTTTAAAAATTAAATATCTCACAAACGACAAATCGAAAAATCATGAAAATTGCACCATATTTTTCAGCGTTTTATCCTCTTCGATTTGCCGTGCATCAAGGCATACTTCCGACGAATTATTATTTTTTTTTTTTCATTTTTTGGTGGGTTTTACATATTAGTAACACATGTGTTAGTGATTGATTGTACATTTGATTTAGGGTTTAGGGTTAGGGTTTAGGGTTAGGGTTTAGAGTTAGGGTTTAGTGTTAGGGTTTAGCAGGGTTTAGGGTTTAGCAGGGTTTAGGGTTTAGAGTTTTATAAAGCGTTTAGGGTTTGGGGTTTAGGGGTTAGGGTTTAGGGTTGGGAGTTTGGGGTTTCGGGACGAAACCCCAAACTCCCAACCCTAAACCCTAACCCCTAAACCCCAAACCCTAAACCCTAAACGCAACACTGTAACACACGTGTTAGTAATGTGAAACCCACCAAAAATAATGAAAAAAAAACTCGTCGAAAGTATGCCTTAATGGACGGCAAATCGAAGAGGATCAAACACTCAATCTAATGGTGCAATTTTCATAATTTTTCGATTTGTCGTTTGTGAGATATTTAACTTAAGGGGTAAATGAGTTTTGTATTCTCTTTGTACACATGGCATCATATCATTGATTCCTCCATTCTCACACAAATTTTTAGTCTCATTTGAACCTTACCCTAGGAATATATTTGAAGCATGTATACGAAATCGAAACTATGTTTTAATTTACTCTTTACGTTGTCCTAGTCAAAATGTCTAATATGAAATTGCTCATAGTTTTTGAAATATCCACTAACTATATATACTACTTTTCAGTTTTCACCAATCAAACAATCCCCGACGGGGATGGGGGCGTGGATGGGAATGGGAGATGAGATTCCTGACAATCCCGCCCCATTACCACTAACTTATCAACTCTTGTATAACTTTTGAAATTTCAAATAACTAGATGTTTTTACTATGTTACTATGTGTCTGGTCATGGTTTGCATTGTTTTTGCGAGATGATATTGGATTATATGTTGTAATGTTTAACTAATTTTACTTACGTAATACAAGATTATATGGTAAGTCATACTCCGTACTACTTTTATAATCCAAATTGTAAAATATGAAATAATTATAAATGTAACTTGTAATCTATAGCAACTTTAGGAGATCCGAATCTTATCCATCTTGAATTTATTATTAAATAATTAATATAATTAATATATTAATTAAGCTTAACATAATATTCCCTTGGTCCTTGATGATACCTCATTATGATGTCGACATATTTTAATCTTTGCTTTTCTTCTTTTTGATGGTAATTCGAAAATACGTTTTAACTATACCCATTTGAGTAAATGTAAGAGTAAATTACATAAATATGTTTTGAGGTATCATTTGGTTTATTTCTAATTTTCAAGTAATCACTAAGATATTTCATCAAGTCTTTCAATAATTTCAGCAAAAATGACAAGTTTATGGTTCTAAGTATCACTTTAATTTTTATCTAGGTTTGCTTTATCATCTACTATTAACGTGCTTGACTTAGATCTTTAATAAATTAGACTGGTATCTAGTTAGGAGTCCCGTATATGTAATTTTGCTAGAGCATTTATATGATTAGTAATCATCATCAAAATGGTCTAGTGGTTGGCCACATGATATTCTCACAAGAGGTCTTAGGCTCAAACCTCACTAACTGCACATCTTGGGGTGATTAGAGAAAGTCTCAAAAACGGTCATAGGATACACTGGTTAGGCCGAGTACATCTGAGTAGTGGTGGCAATTCGAATTGGGTCGAGTTGACCCGCTCGGGTTATCGAGTTGGTGGGTCAAAACTAGTCGACCCAAACCCGACCTAATTTTATAATTGGGTTGAGTATTTCAACCTAACTCAACCCTAACCCGACCCAGATTACCCATTTATCTAGTGAGATCATCATATTTTTCGTTTATTTCTAGTTAACGAATCAATTTCGAGTCAAATAGATCACATTAGTAAGCATAAAACTCATATCACCTATTATGTTCATCAAAATTTAATACTAAAATACTATTAAATACGTCAGATTATTATATTAAAATAAAACTTTTAGATTTTTAACTACATTTAAAATTTATCCGGGTTGTCGGGTCAACCCAAAAACTCTTTAGGTGACTCAAACCCCGACCCAAAAAATAGTCAGGTTGGCGGGTTTCGGGTTAACGAGTTCGTGGGTCAAAAAACCTCGACCCAACCTTAATTTTTTCGAGTCGATTTCGTGTCGGGTTTCGAGTTGTGTCAGAAATTACCAGCCCTACGTACATCTGAGTAAAAATACTCACCCTCAACAGGTAACATTGACATAGAGAACCTTCTCCGTTTACCCAGGGGCGGAGCCAGAAAATCCAAATGGAGGGGGCGAAAAAAAAAATTATTTTTATTCCTTCTACAGTGTAGTGGGGGCGAAATTTTATAAATGTCGTTAATACCATAAAAAATTTTTATATTTTACGTAATTTAAAAGTTCTTGTGGGGACGGCTGCCTACGCTGCCCCCGCCCTATCTCCGCCCCTGCGTTTACCCGTGTACATTTATATGGTTAGTATAGAATGCTTCATATGAAAAGTAATTAAATTAATAGCTAGAAGTATAGATGTAAACAGCATATGTTGTTGATGACTTGATATATAAAACCAACTAACAAGATGAATGCATGGGAGAGTTCGATTCGTTGAGGCTGCATTTCTTATCTAACCCTGGAATTGAATATTCTAGAGGTTGGAGCATTCAAAATCTGTAGCTGATAGTTAAGTTTATTAGCTCTAACACGTTTTATCTTCGAAATCAGTATTCAAAAGCATATAACTAAGTTGGTTTTACAGTGTGCAACTTTGCAAAAATCGCCATGTTCCTGAGCTGTAGCAAACTTTTATTTTGATTTATGGATTTTCAAATAGTGTCCCGAATTGAAGTTAAACATATGAATCATCGATGAAGATTTAACATATAAAAAGATATCATTAGTAATGGATCATCATGATCTATCTCTTCATATTTGCACCATTTTAACTTGCACAATATCATTTAGATTTTCACTTCTAACAATCAATGCTCTTAGACTAAAAATTTGTCAACTACAAATGTTCATTTTGTATGTAATTCAACTTAATTAGAGGATCTTTAGTGGAACTTGTCGTCAGCCCGTTATGGCCTTGAAGACTAATCATACCATCTTCATTTTAGAGTCATGACCATGGATGTCATAGCTCGGTCCATTAATAGTTAGTATCGCTCGCTGCTACAAGTGTGAGTAAGTCGATATCTTTATAATGTTGTACAGTACAACACTATAAAACATACTTCGTGGTGTATGACTAAAAACTAGTGGTGTACGAATCATTATTCTTTTACAATATGGACCCGCAGTCACCCGTGAGATGAGTTGGACCCACATAAGAAACGCGTGGACAGTAGTCAAAGGTTATTGCTTTCCCTACAGATATATGCTTGTGTTCTCTCGAAGGGGTTACAATGGACCCTACAATATGACGCTTTCTTTTTTGTTATTTTCCCTCCAGATTTTTATTTATTTAGTTTTCCCTCCAACTATTACCCATTAATCTTATTAAATTTAGTTTTAATCGATATATAAAGTATGTCCAAATTTTATGAATTTCTTAGGTCATCGTATTACATTTCTTCTAGATGGCTCTTTTTGTTTCGAGTACCAAACTCTAATCAAATAGTTTTGTCATTAATAGATACGAAAAAGTAACAATTTTGTGCATGATACGAAAATAAGTTACAATATTGCATGCTAGTCTATGCGGTCTTTTAACAACTAATGAAAATGAAATCAAAGGCGTACGTCCTTCGATCATCATCTGTCATAAGTAATCAACTAGAAGTTGGTCTTATAACTCATCTTGTAGATGTTCTAATCTTGTGATGACTTAAGTGCGTTAATTAACCACATATCATTTTTCGGGTTAGCGATATATGTTCTTCTTTTGTAACGTTTGCAACAATGTGTCTAATTTATTCTAAAATGGAATTTTACAATCTCGATAAAAATTACAAGTAGTAAGGTCATTCCCAACTGTGGTTGAACCACTTCCAAACCACTTCCGCCACCTCAGCACCACGTCAGATTTTCACAACTGATTCACAACCGATTACCCACTGCCATCAATGACTAACCACTTCATTTTTCTGGAACCCACATTTACCAATATACCACCATTTTTATACAATAAAAAAAGCACGCGGGCCCCCACATTTTTCAACCGATTTGCAATCCGTTTACCGGTTTAGAAATAAAGTGGTTGGCAACCGATTTGGCCAATAGCACCAAACTACCAACCGGTTTGCAATCGAACAGACCGTTGAGAGTGGCCTAAGGTTTATTATTTAAAGCTAAAAGGGGCACCATGGCGCATGTATACTGGTTAGCAGCCGCAACAAATTAAATCTTAGTCAAACCGGGTTATATGACTTCATGAATGCGTCACTTCAATAAGCAGAAATACGGAGTATTTATTAAATTTGTAAATCAACATATTTTGTTACTGGGTGCATAAAAAGGTGAATTATGTAGTCCATTCCGTTTTCCTTTTATGGGGGGTCAAAAAGGTAAACCAAAGATTATACTAGTACTACTAAGGGTAAAAAGTTGAAAAAGCTAGGTATGGTCCCAAAATAGTAAAACTTTACTCGGTAAAATAAAAATATACTTGCAATCGTTAATGTCCTTATCGAAAAAAGTTTGAAAATTATATCACTTGTAGATCAGTACGCTTACCACGGAGTCACCTCGATAGAGATAGTAGGGGAGCACACGGAGTGGCAGTGTTCCCATCAAAATTCTTCGTCGAGAACGCCGTAAAACGGCGTTCTGCCACTCCGTGACGGCGTTCTCGACAGCTTTCTCGTCAGCGTTCTTGCTTCAAAATCCTCTTCCAGACGCTGTATCTAACGGTGTCCTCACTTTTTTTTTATTTTTTTTTCTATTTTTTGATTTCAAAGGTATAAACTTTAACCTAAAAAAAAAAAAAAATTATGTCCAGAACACTGTTACCACTCCACAAAATCCTCACCACAAAATTCTCACTCAGAACACAGTATTTAGGCCGTCACCACTCCGTGTGCTCTGAGCATACGGTATGGATAAAATTTACAGCGTTTCCAACAGCGTTCTCCATCAAGAACCCTGTGTTATAGTGTCTTGCCACACCATATCAATGTTCCCAACAAGATCCTGAACAATGTTCTCGTATTGCGTCTTGGTTGGGATGCCGCTTTCTATGGTTTTTCTTTATTATTTTTTTTGTTGTGCCCCCCACATACATTTATTAGAAAAACAAAATTAAAATTTGAGAACACTGTCCAGAACACCATCTACCACACCGCCACTTTTTCAACAACAATATTCTCACCAAAACACTGTAAAAATAAAATCTCGACACCCAATGCTCTAATAATATAATATAGTCTCAATATGTATGAGATACACCAATACTCGTCATAAGATAGTTTGCGAAATATTCATTTACTAAACTTTTTACATAATTAGAAAAACAAGCAGATACTTTTTAACCATTATACATTTATAATTGCCAAATAATTTTGTAACCTGTAAAAAATCGCTTGCACTTGCAAAACATATGTATGATTCTTACCAACTAAATAATATTCTTGAAGTTAAGGTAAACTAGTATGGTTACACGCGTTCACATATGTTATTTTACATAATTTTGAGTTCTTTTACTGAATAAGTACGTAATTAAAGTATTTAATTAGCTTAATGTGTATTATCATGGGTCCCAATAATCAAGCTTAGTGAACCCCCTTTTATGAAAAGCTAGCTCGATCAAGGGCCATTTAACTTATTAACGATGTAACTCTCTTAATTATAATGCTTTAAGGGGTCGGGTTAACACCAAATCTAACCATATCTATAAACTTTGACAGAATTTTGTTCAATTATTATGTTTTGTTTTTCAGCATATATATTACTAATCTAATTATTCCAAAATGAAATTAAGTTAATCGCCATGTGAACAACAAGTGACAATATTGTAGCACACTATCATATAAAATTGTTTCATACTTAGAGGTTACAATCGAAGGTTCTAATGTAATACATTATGTGAGTTATTGGGAAGTAGTACCTAACTATCTAGGAGTATTATCAAATTGAATCCCTAATTAATGTTTTTTGTCATTTTGGCTTTTAGGGCTTTTGTTCCCATCGTGACGAATGTGACAACCGTCACTAAAATGCAATAATAGTTTTATTGTTGAAATTAATTTTTGATTGTAATTAAATTATGACTCGTTAAGTTAATCTAAGACCTGACTGTTCCGCGTTGAACGCCATTCTTATTTTAAGAGAACTCACGATCGAGTGAAATTAATAAACTTAACTAATTCTGAGAAGAAACTAAGATACGACATACGTGATACAAATGAAAAATGCATAAGAAATTGAATCGATATTGGGCTTGGAGGTTGCGGGCCCAACCATCGGTTGGCCAATTCAACCGCCGATTGGGTGTGTGGGCTGCAAGGTCGGTCAGCCCAACCGCCGGCTGAGCAAGCCAACCGCCGGTTGGGAGTCTGAGTATATAAGTTCACATTTTCTAGGTTTATTCTCAGTCGAAATTCGTGCGAATTTGCATATATCTCAAGGATTTTAATCCCTTGATCAATCATACAAAAGAATATCTCAAGGATTTTAATCCCTTGATCAACCATACAAAAGAAGAACAACCGAAAACGTTACTTTTAGCGATCGGTGGTAAGTTTTCGACTTTATTATTCCGATATCTTTGGGATTTTTCTTAAAACCTGATTAGGAGACTCATACTCGCTATTCTTACAGATTTTAGGAAGGGAATCTCATCACATGCGCGCTAGTTGGTAGAATTCTTGTCTTTGCTCGAATATTTAATTGTTATCTTGATTCGTGATGTTTCGTATTCATTCCTTTAATTCTTATCCATTGTTATTCAATTTTGATGCGATTATATGAGGATCGGTAGGATATAAATAGTCATAGAATTTTTATATAAACGTGTGATTAAGTGTGAATTGTTAAAACGAAGGAATAGCATTTATACACGAATATGATTTCTGGACATATTCATGACCGAATTTTACAGTGTCATAACTCGATCATACAGTAAGGTTTTAAAACGATTCTTTGGTCTAAAATTAAGTTAAAGAAGTGTACTTTCTGTTACAAGTGGTTTCACGTCAAAATAATGATTTTTGGTTAGTCAAATGGTCAGTTCGAGTCAAGTGGTCAGAACTGAGTTTTCGGTTTATAATTTGGGTCAATTTTAAAGTAACGTAATGCATTCCATTTTTCGAACTAGATTCTGAAACTTTTTCTGGAATAACTAAAATGTGTCAACCATCTAGTATAAAAAGATGGGAATTTTTAGAGGTCGTTAAGTGTGGTAGCTTTTATAAACTGTTTAATGAGTCAAAGCTATAACTTTTTGTAATGAAGCTATTTCGGGAAATTTCTAAAAATAGAAGTTAATGAGATTAATTATAAAATAATTATTGTAAGTTCTTAACACCTTAAAGAGTATGTGGTTAAAATTTGGAAGTAAAATAAAATCGTTGGACGTGATTCAAAGCACTCGAAGTATCACGGAATTTCAATTATGTTGAGTCTTGAATCAACTATCGAAAATAAGTGTTTTAATTCGTAGGAATGGAGTCCTAAGATTCGTTAACACTTGAAAGAAACTTAGAGATCGAGAAAGATATTTTAGAACTCGTAAATGATTCATCAAAATAGGATACAATGGAAATGCCCTTTAGCCTTGTCTAGATTGTGACCGTTGTGTATACGTTATGTGTAGATTCTTGTGAGTCTATTGGGAGGAAACTTTGCTTGCTAATTGAGGTGAGTTTTCGTGACCCCGTTTTCTCTACTTATTTTTCTTTAGGGAAAAAGAATGCTCAAAAGTTTTCAACTGTTTTCATGCTGTGAACTCACTGATTTTTTGTTTGGACATATGATTGAATTGTGTGACATTGTGAAATTAATGAGGTAAATAATGGTGTAGTTGAAATGCAGTACTAGCTAGTTAGGCATGTACTACAATGTTCATTTATATTCAAAAGGATTATATTAACGATTTATTATTTATTCTTCCAGGATGAAGTTATTGTCAAAATGATGTTTTTATAAAAAGAAATGTTATACATACGTACGGATCAGTAGATTATTCAGGAATTGTCAATAGAAGTGCAATCATTTTCGGTATATATGGTTGGTCCTTGATAATAATAAAAAAATGGTAATATATAGTATTTATATTCTTTTGGGATCTTAAAAAAGATTTTTCAACGGCATAAAAAAAGCACCATGGCTGAACTTTCTATTCTACTCGCTTTTGGCTTTTGTTTTTCCTTGGTATCTCACAACCTCTTGTCCCCATTGTGAAGAAAACCCCAAAATAAATAGCACCAAAAGCAAAAGCAAAAGTTGCAAAAAGAAACCAACAACCTCTACTTAAAAAACCCTCCACTCCACTTGCAAAACACACAATTACTAACTTATCTTCCCTTTGTGCTCTTATCAAGATGGAGGATGAATGTAGTCCTTTCAATTGGGATTGTTACTATCAAGAAGAGGTACTTAATATTATAACCACTTGCTCTAAAAGTTTCTTGATTCGAGTTTAAAGTTGTTAACAAAATTGACTAGTTTCGAGTACATGTGTGTTTTAGGTTTGCGTTTATGTGGGTTTTGATTCTTTTTGGTTGTTTGTTGATTAGGTGCAAGGAATTGAAGAATTGAAACACACTATATTGTACACATTGGAGTTGGAAACCACAATTGCATGTGCCCATGAAGAAATTTCAAGAAAAGGAGATGAGGTTTTGCATTTCAAATGCCTTTTGACAAAAACCATCAAGGAGAGAGATGAAGCTCAATTGAAGTGTCAAGGTTTAGTTTTGGAGAACCTCATACTCCAACAAAAGATTCAAGACCTTGAAGCGAATTCTAGTTCTTTTGCTAGAACCACTCCCACTAGTTACTTAGAAGATGACCATGTTTTAGGGGTTGATTCATCTTCAGGTTCTGATGAAAGCTTTCTTGGAACTCAAGGAATAGAAGGGGTTCCACTTCCGCCGTCACTTCCAGCACAACCACCACAAATTGAAGTCATTGATAATGTAGTACCAACAAAAGGGTTGCCAGAAAACGGTAAGTTCTTACAAGCAGTGGTGGAAGCGGGCCCATTACTCCAGACCCTACTTCTAGCCGGCCCGCTTCCACAGTGGCAACACCCACCACCGCAACTCAACTCAATTGAGATCCCACCAGTAACCATCCCATCAACCACTACCACACCTCGGATGCTCCTCCACCAAGACTCTTGTGTTAGCACAATAATTGGTTGCGACAACAATAGTGGCGGTGGAGGGTTGATCACTAAGAAAAGAGGTATAGAGCAAAATTGTGAAGACAATGACTATGATTCTTACCCCACTTCCAACACTAAGAACCAAAAGGTTGTTCACCAATCATTATTGACCAACATATAGTGACTAGTATTTTGATTCCCTCTTACCATAAGTTAGCTACACAATGTGTCAATTTCCATCCCTTTCTTTAGACTTGGAAAAGTTTATTAGGATGAAAGGGATGGGCATGATGAACCTTTGTTTTTTCCTTTTTAGAGTGGGTGTACATTAATTACTTTTATCACTTAGAACTTAAGTATCCTAACTATTATTAGCAAAAAAGAGAGGGCACAATCAAACCCTTGGAGCCTCTATGTTTGATTGAGGGCTTTCCTTTTTACATTATTCCGCTTTTAAGCTATCAAAACCTCATTTTAGGTTAGATTGAGTTTGATATTTTTGGTAATTTTAGTATGATATCCAAGCTTAAGTCATCTCAAAGTACTCGATCGAGACGTCTTATCCGTAATTTATATTGTTGTTTTTTGGTATTGCTTACTCTCCTTTTCACATATAAAATGTGAATTTAGGCGAGGTCTTGTTGTATACTCGTGAATGAATGACGGGGAATTGTATTGATGAATGAAAAATTATTATTGCGTTAGTTTTAATTTATAAACTATGTTCATTTGGTTTATATTTATTATTAGTTTTGTATTATAATGTTAATAATAATTAAAGGTGGGATTGGGTATATAGTTTTGCTGGATGTGGGCTCTTCACCTGGGATAATTACATATGTGTAGTAGTTGGAAATGATTAATTGTTGGTTACTCTTGCTTTTCAGTTTCATTTTTATTATTGAATGTATGTATTTGCTAAACAAATGATGAACAATATATGTAATTATTAAAAATTATACGTATAGTTTACTTACAAATAAACCATCCTAAACAATCTCGAATTATACTCGTTCATTGACGTTTTCGGTACTCTTCTTCGCATTTTGGCAAACACATATAGTACATATGCTGGTTAGATATATTCTTCTTAACGACAATCTCACATATATACAAAATTGTCTTATTATAAGACTCGATCTCACAATTATTTGATTGAAGTGTTCATCACATAGTGTTAAATCAAATGCCCTTTACTCAGTCTACGTGTGGTTATTTATCAATCGATCTTCGTGTTCGAGGCCTTGTGAAATTTCCTAAGCTAGCTACGTACGTAACGTATTCTCTTAGTAGAACATAATTATCAAACGTATACCATCTTTACGTGCTTAGAAACTGTAAAATTAAACGATTATTATATTCTTACAATTGTCCAAAGCCTCCAAATCGATCTAGACAAAATATTTAAATATTTATGGACTTTATATATGTGTTATATTAAATGTTGATGATATTTTTGATAAAGATAAAACGGATCAACTATTTACCGTATAAATCATTATTTATAGAATGTTTTAGGTGATTATTGAGTGCATCGATTTATGATGCATGGTGTGTGTCTGCCATTAAAACAGCATCTATAACTAACTCATTCATAGCTTCAACTATTACTTGCAATTATGATGTAATCTCACTTTTTAATCGATCAAATTTATAAAAGTTTAAAATGGCATAATTTATTATATACTTTTTTGTTTGTAAGATTAAAAAGCACACATATACGAAAGCAACTATATGTTATACATCATTAATCGAGCGATAAAAACAATGGCTATATGTATACAGCCTCTGTTTTTCTATCATCATATATATATACCAGTATATTTAAATAAAGAACTTGTTATCGTGTTGGAACCTCCAAATTATCGTGTTGATTTATGGGGTATCCTTTTAAAAAACTAATGTTTATAAATACTACCTTCGAAACACAAAATGTTTCCTATGACATTGAAATTCATTAAAGGAATCGGATTCCTTTGAGCGAAGGATTATGCTGCATTACAATTCAAGTTATTCTTAAACAAAATTATTATGGAATGAAATTGAGATTTCCAATTTATCAAATTTTATGATATTTCGCGAATCAAACTCAACGTCAATAATAATAAGCCGCTACAATCCAAATAGGTATTTTAATGACAAAAGTTCACATTTGTACACATGGATTTTGAAAATACAAACAAAACCAACAATCAAGAAATACATAAATAAAGAAAAAATATTCATCAAAAATAAATTTTGTTAACTTGGGTGTCGGCAAATTTATTTGTTTTTTAAATATTTGATTTGATTTGATATTGATATTCACAGGACGTTGAGAGAATCATAAAAGTCCATTTTAACATATATCCAGACTCATTCTATGACTTTGGATTGCTCAACTTCACACATACAAATGTTGATACCGTGACTTGGTCTTTGTCCACTCACTACAACAAAAAGGCTATTTGTTCACACTTTTTTTCTTCACAATTTTTAAAAGTGTGAACTTTTTGTTAAATTTATCACACTTATAGATGTGCATAAATTTATAACATTTATGAGCGTGATACATCATCACATTTTCACACATAAAAGTGTAAGAAAAAAAAGTTCACACTTATTAATGTGTATAAACATAAAGTTGATCACACTTAAAAATGTAAAGTAAACTTGTCACACCTCATTTCCTCACACAAAAGAAGTGTGAACAAATTGGGTGTCACAAATTTAGTTTAACACTTTTAGGTGTGATCAAGTTTATATTTGTACATACCAATAAGTGTGAACTTTTTTTTTCATACACTTGTATGTGTGAACATATGATGATTTTTCACCCTTGTAAATGTTAAAAAAATTTATACACATTTATAAGTGTGAAAAATTGGACAAAAAAGTTTAACATTTTTTAAAAGTGTGTAGAAAAATGTGTGAATAAATAACTTTTTTGTTGCAGTGACTAACCCAATTTTACTCTTCATGTTTATTTATAGGGTTAAGTGTTTGAAAATGTATATAACTATGCGTTGACTTCTTTAGTGTGTACAAAACTAAATTGACCTCCATTGTATGTACTTAACTATTAATTTCGACCATTGTATGTATTTTTGTGACGTGTCAACTGTGTAGAGATGCCACTTGTCACCTTATATTTGATAACACGTCACAAATAAACATACAATGGTCGAAATTAATAGTTAAGTACATACAATGGAGGTCAATTTAGTTTTGTACACACTAAAGAAGTCAACGCATAGTTATATACATTTTCAAACACTTAACCCTTATTTATATTCCAAAAATACAATGCATTGTAAGTTCGTAACTCATATATATTAGTAGTGATGATGATGATGGACTAATGGTTGTGGCAATAGTTATACCACAAAACATGTATGATTTGTAGCTAAACAATGTTAGACCATAAGAAGTCGTGTTTTCTAGCACACGAGAAGGGAAGAAATAAAATGAAACCGATGATCCGAGAAGCTTGCTTTTCCTCTATTTTGTCTCGCTTTTGTGTGACAGAGAACATGACATCTCATGTTAAAAAATTTACTACACCGTTCTCGAATTACCTTGAATGAATCCGAAATACGTAGATAAAATTCTAAAATATGATGGTGTAGCCCCATACGTGATGCATAGATGTTTGTATTTGAATTAACATATCTTACATGTATTTTACCTGAAAATGAGGTAAAAATAACAATTACAGTAACATGAAATCAGGCAACAACATCTGATGCTTCATTTGCTCGGAAAAGAGGGGTGATAATAAGAAGTTTATAACAAATACAATTAGCCTTCTTTGCAGCAGATATTAACCATATGAATGATGCCTGTGGCGATCCTTCTCCCTTGAAGAGTATGAGGAGCCATAGTAATCCCGATCTGAAATACAGGGCTAAAATTCTAAGATTTGCTACTATTTAAAACATATAAGAGTAAAATGCTAAATAGAGAGAAACGGAAAGAATGTTCAAGATAATTTCAACTCATGTACCTCGTGAAGAATGGTGTTTCAGTTTTTCAGCATGTCCTGCAAATTCACGATCAGAATAAAACATATCAGACTCTATAAAAAGCAGATAGCAAATAATAGGCATGAGAAAAGTTGGCAAAAACGTAAACAGCATATGTTTTTTTTTATGAATACACTGCCTCCTTCCCATGAAGATGAAACTCGGTTTACTTGCAAGAATGTCCAATACAAATGACAGCATTCAAGATTCTTTAAATCTACTGAACTTACTTCTGTGCCATCAGTCATAATGACAAATGATGCGGTTCTAATTCCTATTCTAGTATGTCTCAAGAGTTACTATCAATTTAAGTACTAAAGTACCAATTTCAAACCCTTAATTAATGAGTGGTAGAAAATTTTGAATGTTTAGTTGATGCTCAAACATTCCTTTTACACTAGTTGTGCGGTTTTGCAATCTTCAGAGGGTGGAGGAAGTAGAAGTTTATGGTGAATAGGTAAGTAATCCAACAAACGACCAATGAATACTGTTTACAACTCGTAACATAAGCTAACCTGAATCCTTTCCTCTGTCCTTTGACCGGTGGCTCCTATCTTTAACTTTTTCTCTGTCTCTTTCACTTTCAGAATCTCTTCCTCTTTCACGGTCACGAACCTTGTGCCTATCTCTCTCTCTTTCTCGTTCACGTTCCCTGTCCCTTGACCGCTCATTGCTGGCATCTGTTTTGTATTCTTTGCTTTTTGAAAAAGGTCCGTCCTTCAACTCTCCCTCGACCGGAATGCTCTGAGCATCATCATCACTCTTGGTCGAATCTTTCAACTTACCAATTGCTGTTTTTGCCAGTGCATCTTTAGAGTCAGGATTAACAGCTGCAGGAGACACCTTTATTGTATTTGTATCATCAACCGTTGGCTGGCCACTTGCTGGTCCTTCCTAGAGCACATGTAAGAGAAAAGTCAATACCTACAGCACAGGAAAAAAAAAAAAACTAAAGGAGGCAACATGGGCGGGTCGAGAGGGTTGGATGACAGGTCAAAACAGGTTTCGGTCTAAACTGTATAATATTTTTTTGGTACAGGTCAAAATGGGCAGGGTCAGGTTAATTTCAGATCCTGTCATGTTAATAATTTGGTCAATCCACAAAGACTTATTTCTATATTTAAAACTTTTTATAAAAAGCTAAAAATGACAACAAGCATAAAGCTTTCACAAAACAACCTAAAGATGTGTAAGCATTAATAGATAGACTTTGAATTATTCCTTGAGCTAAATTTTTATAAATCAAAGTATCCAACCCAATTGACCTGGTACTCCGTTAGTGATATATACACTGCCCAGATTGACATACACTTAAATTGCCATATTAAAAATTACTAAGTAGTAAGCACACGCGCACACACAAAGAGATGTACCTTCGGAACGGGTTGTGATGGTGAATCCCATGACCTATTAGACACTGTAAATGAACCACCTTCTTTGCATACGGGTATATATTGTGCCTTTGGTAGAGTATACAAGTGAGCCAAAACTCTACAGACTTCATCTATACCTGCTTTGTCAGCATCAAACGCTTTCCACCATGGCGGGTTTTCAGGCAAGGGAACATAGAATCTGCGAGCAGCAGCATATACAACCCCGCATGCCACAACTGCACTCTTGAACCGCACACATAAAGTTGTGCGCAAACTGGTCAAAACAAAATTAAAGCTGATCAACACAATAAAAATAACACAGAATGTTGCTTGAGACAAACAAGCAAATATGGGAATAATTAGAGTTTTCATACCTATCATTTGCAAGATTCCAAGCTTCTTGTCTCAACTCGGGGGGAGTCTCAAGGGTCGCAAGATAATTCGAAATGAATTTATGAGGATGTTCAACATGGCAGATGAAACCCATCTCCTTCAATAAATGTCGCTCGGATCTAATCAAATCCATCTTTAATTCTGAATATTTCTGTGACATTGTGTAACAAGTCAATAAGCACGACATTTTCTTTTAAATAAAAGAAAAACCTGACTTCAACTAAAGAAACTTCTAGACCTACATTAGTAGTAAAATAGGCATATGGAATTGATCATATACCTTTGAAAATGCATCCAGATGCTCTATAGGTAAATTCTCCCTTCTACATTCCATTCTATGGAAAACATTGAGGACATGTCTTGCTCTTCTAGGGTTTTCCTCAAGTTTTGAGGCAAGCCAAACACAGCTAGCAGCAACTCTCTGTGAGAAGTCACAAGTATCACTAAAAATTAAAACCACGATCTTTACTTAGATGAAAGACAGTAAGTGTGTATATAGATAGGAGAACAGAACCTTCACGTTGAAACGAACAAATGACTTCTTGCAGTAGAACCGATGAAACAGAACTTGACCAGTGGCCATTACTTGTTGCGGTCTGTGTAGTATGTAGTTAAGGGCATTTTACAGTACAATTGTTCAAGAAGCTAGCTAGGTCAATATCAAGGTGGTTAGATTTAATAAAAAGTGGTCCAGAAGGTGAGACCGCCTGTGATATAAATCTATAACATAGTTGTGTGAAACTACTGAAAAATAAAAGTACAAAAATGCCAAAAGGATACACCTTAAGTAAAATACCACTTTCTTGGATAAGATCACAACCATATATTCTAAGAGTCGTTTCAGTGGCTTCATCTACTCCATCTTTTCTAGAAGGTGTGTCCTGAAGTTGCTCGTCCGTTAGATAGAATGTATCAATGGCTGTGTAAATCATAGTTGCTGAAGACTACACTGTCACAAGAAACCAACAAGTATGCAATCAGTAGTATTCACAACACGTCGAAAACATATCGGATTTCAAGCAACGGCAAGTGTTATTTCTACAGCAAGTGTAAGCAACTTTGCTACATTCGAACGTTAATAACAATGATAGTCAAAACATGCAAGTCCTAAAGAATATTAGCATCACTTAAGTAACATACGATATCCAGACAATGGTAGTAACTGATGCTTCTTGTGATATATAACTCATATTTATATGATATAAGCAACTAACTTCATAATCCAGAAGAAAATTTCACAATATCAATAGCAAAGAGCATCCATGCAACGAGGTGTGTATGAAACAAAATTAAGACATGTTCTGGGAACTACTCCATTATTGTGTATAATTTATGTCTAACTTTGCAAAACACAAATCGTTTGTTTTAGCATAATGTTGGACAGTAGCTTGTAGAAATTACAGAAGATAAAAGTGAGGGCTTAAGAACTAAGAATGTATGGGCAATTAAATAATTGAATCATGTTTTAAAATGTTTGACGTATACCAGAACATGCTAATGTTGCATACAGAAAATTCTCTGCAGTCAAACGGAATTTATCAATAAAAGGAGGAAAATTCCTATAACATTAATAAGAACAAAAAGGTTCTGCTAGTATGCGCAAAAATTTTAGAGGGATAGCTATACATCATTGGAAAATGGCAATAATGGAGATGGTAAAGTTGTTAAGGAATTTGTTCATATCGTGAATTATACATGAACTGATATTGATCCCATCCACCTATCTATAAAGATCGTAAACCATATGTATTTGTTTAAAATGAATAGTAAGGATTAGAGGTGGTATTTACAACCCATTTGAAGTAATGAAGTTTATGAATACCAAATCTTCACTTGAAGTTTTCACTCCTTTAATTTCAGGTTGTGTACTATGATGTAGAACTCCTTTCCATTTTTTCAGTGAAGGACCTTGTATTGTTTATTCAAGAATTAATAAACCAACTAGTCTACATTTGTGACACGAAACTCATATATTGTAGCCATTTCATAGATCCTAAACGATACTTAACTGAAAATATAACAAAATCATAAAATATATATATATATATATATATATATATAGCTATCGTGCCCATATTAATATATCATCACGTTGTGTCATAATGACAAGAAAAAACTACATAACATCCACAATCTCACTCAAATTAACTGCTAACAAGTGAAGTAAGGGACTTAGGTTGCAATTAATTGATAGACAAAACTATGAACTTCCCTACCGGTGTTTGTAACACGTGTTCAATCATTGTAAACCATTATTATATCCCTTTCGTAAGAGCCAAATTTAGCACCCAAAAGAAGAATTCACTTTATGTTCCGAATTTTTTTTAGGGGAGAAAAGAAAGGAAGGAAAGAGAAGATAAAATCAAATTGTGTTCTTAAGTTATTTTTTAGGAAGGGAAAAGAATAGGATGGAAGCTTGGACCTTGTTTTTCTTATAAAACTTTCCTTCCAAATGTGGGATGATTTGGAAGGAAGTATTCTTTCCTCTATTTTCCTTCACACTTCAGAACACAATATCACTAATCCATCTTCTTTCCTTTTCTCTTCTCTTCCTTTCTCTTCTTTTCCTTCTAGTTTTAATCTCAAGAACACATTCCCAAATACCAAAACTACTACTTCCATTATTCAAAATCGCTATAAGCTAACATCAGATATATTTTTTATATCTCCACAGAAACAATATATATACTTGTAACATAGAAATTCGTATACTCAGATTTTATCACAAATACAGCTATGGCTTACTAATATAACTTCAGTTGCGAGAATATTATATATAAAGATATATATAGATAAGAAGTGAAGAAAAATTGAGTAAGTTACCAAGTCGCCACAGCTGGATTTCGCCTTGTTCTTCCGATTGAGAATCGAAGCCCTAATTATTAACAGATTTGGGAGATTATTGGTCTCAGCGTAATTTTTGAGCTATGAAAGAAACAGAGATTGATGATTGTTGAAATCTAAGAGGTAAGGATCTCGTCGGTACCGCCGTGAAAGTATGAAACTACCGGTCGGGCGTCTCCGGTAATGGTGTAGAATTGGCCGACTGTATATGTATAATCAATCGGGCTCAAACGTACATATATGGGAGCTGATAAATACAACAAAAATAATGATTCAAAAACCAAAATAATGCAATAGCATACTTGTACTATATGTAAAAACTGTTGTACCCTGTGTTGTAAGTATAATTTTTTTTGTTGTATTTATCAACTTCCTACATATATATTTTCTACGGAGTATTTTTAAGAAATTCCTGTAAAATTACACAATAACCCCTAAACTTATTTTCTGTCTCGTAATAGAAAATAAATTAGCATAATAGGTTTTTTACTAATGACCATATTAAATCTTTTTTTTTACTTGTCATTCCAATTTTCTAATTGGGTTGATTGTAAAAATGATAATCATCTTGTATTCTTATATATATATTATTGTAATAACAATAGAGTTCGGATAAGAGGGGATGTTGGCTGAACATGAAATGTCAACCCCTGCTTTTTTTGATCTACGGCTCAAAATAACAACATTATAAAGACGTTGCATCTTAAAAACATCGCAACCATGCATTTTAACTATATTATACATTACCGTGACAAATTTGTTATAAGATGCATCTATTTGGCTTGCTCTTCATTCCCTCTCTAACCCACATGCTCTTTTCAATTGAACCATAATAATAAGTCATTCTTTAATTTTCTTTTTTATTTTTATATTTTTGTATAGAAATGATTTTAGAGAGTTATGAATGTGTTTAGTTACAAAAAAATATTTCAATTTTTTCTTTTCCGTTTTTATAGATTTTTGTATCACTTGAAAACTAGTGAAAATTTGAAAAACCGTTCAAATGTAAGGAATGAATGCTACTTTTAAAAATAGAAAATGAAAAATACCTTGCATCATAAATTTTTCTTTTTCAAATAAGGTTCTCAAGAAAATTACAACTTTAGCACATTTTTCAATCCCTCAATTTTCTTTGAAATTTTTTTCAGACATTGCCAAAATCACGGTGTAACATTTTAGAATTTCTATAGAAACTTGAAAACCTTTTAATAAGTCTGCTGGCAAAACTAGCCCAAATGTTTAATTCTGGACAATACTGGGCTTTTCTAACACTTTAATGGGTAACTTTGGAGTTTGTACATTTACTAAGTGGACTAGAATGGGCTAGGAAAAATTTATGTCGGGTACACATGGTGGGCGTTCTAAAAATGTTGAGCGGGGCAGTCATATGAGTACTAGGGATGGTAATGTTCACCCGATCCATCCATTTAATGATGGATATGGACGATCTAAATGGATCAATAGTGGATATGGATGTGGATGAATAGTGGATCGGATATGGATGACAAGTTATCACCCATGGATTTATCCATTAACCCGAAATACATATACATATACATATATATAGGTATATACACATATAAATTTACATATCCACATACATATAAATCATAAACTATTAATGTGTTATTGAATATATAAACTCTGTAAATTTAAAAAAATTAATGTATATTTGAGAGTTTTTTTTTTGTATTATTGATTTATAAAGCAAATCGAAATGCATAAATCTGTCGCGGTGAGCCAAGTTTTACTTCCGACCATATAGTGAAGTCACAATCCACGATAGATGACAATCAAAACATGTGTGATTAACCGATAAACATAGAGATATATTTGTTAAAATATATGCTTACTTGTAATTGTAACTAATTATGCTTTACTGACGACAATTGTAACACGCTCTTGTGAATAGATTTCAGTATGTCATATTATATTTATTTTTTTGTTACAATATTTGTTGGTTTCATTTCATATTAGGAAAATTTTTAACTTTTTTTTAAATATCCAACGGACATTCATTAACCCGCTTAATCCATCGGATATGGATATGGATAGATGGATTGAAATTAAATGGAGATGGATACGGATGAAAATATTTAAATGCATGTGTACATGGATATGGCATCACCCGATCCGTATCCGATCCATTGCCATCCTAGTCATGTCCGTTATGAAATTGAAACCCTAACTTCTCTCATCTCTGAATCGATCTCACAATACACGGAGTAAACTGAAAACCATCGTCGAGCTACGGCGTCCTCCGCCTTCCAATTCCGTCGTCTCCGACGTTCTCCGTCGACGCTGGCCTATAGATTCCATGGTTGAAAAAGTCGTAAGTCGGGGATTAGTCGGTCGGGACATTTTACGGACTAGTCGGGACTAGTCGGGACTAGTCGGAGACTAGTCGGATTTTGACTTTTATTGATTTTTTTAATATTTTAATAAATTTCAAAATTATATATGAATAAATATAGATGTTACTTGAAGTTAGTACATAAATGAAAGATTGTAGAAGTTTAGGGACTAAATATAAATATGCCTAATATTTATAAATGAAAGATATTATAAGTTTAGGGACTAAATATAAATATGCCTAATATTTATAGATGTAAATTAATACTCTGTAACTCATAGATCGTTCTTTTCCATCTGAAAAAAAAAAGCAGCAGCCTACCATCAACGGTTCAACACAATTATGTAAACCACCACTGTACCGTCGACCAAGTCCGACCACCACCACCACAATCGAGATATTATGATCAAAATGTACTCCTCTCTTCTCTTTCTCTTCTCCCTCCTTTCTCTTTTATCTTCTTTAACGATCGTTGACCGGATCTTGGTCGCCGGGAAAATCAGATCGACAAAAAACCCGGTTGACCGTCGTTGACCACCGTTGATCGGCCCAAAAACCCGTCTTTGACCCGCCTTTGACCCAAAAAACCCGCCCAAACCCGGCCAGACCCGGCCACTACCCGATTTTGACCGTTTTTTCCGGCGTTGACCGACTTTTTGAGCGACTTGGGCCTAGACTAGTCGGCACCCACATTTTGCCGACTAAACGCCGACTAGTCGGCCGTCTTTCCCGTCTTTTGCAACACTGATAGATTCTAACTTAAACACATGTTTATGTTATAAGGGTTTCTCAATTATCTGAAATTTGATTGCATTGAGGTGAGTTTATAAATCAACTGAAGGTAGGAAATAGGTATAATTCTGTTAGTGCCTGAATGCAAGTGGTTTAGGACTTTATGCTAGCCAAGACAATTAATAAAAATTATTGAAATTATTAGTATAATCAATCAATTTATTTATTTTGTCTGTTTTTGAATGCGTTTGGGTATTGAATATTTGATGAATTTGAGATTTTCATTTGGAAGTTCTAAATTTTGTTACAACTGCTGAATTTTTTTTTAAATTCTTAATTTATACGGCAAAATTAAAAATGTTGGCATTAGATCCATAGTTAATTACTGACTAGTATTATTTTGCTGAATTTTTGGTTTTAAATTCTGAATTTTTTTTATTAATTTCAATAAGTTAGATATCTTGCTATTAACATGTAACGAGTGCACGTCGGTACAATTGCATAACCTTTTTTGGTGATTGTGGTGTGGTCAGTGAATGTATGGGTCTAAATTGAGTAAAGACAGAAATTCATGAAGGCTTTCTAATGGTGGTGATTTAAAAAATTGAAGGCTAATAGATATACAGAGATATATGGTATAATTAGTTGACTACTGTCTAGTGAAAACATATTATTGATTGTATAAGTTTGGTTTTAGCAGACTTTTTTCTTCTAAATTTGCCCGTTTAGGCCCGTGCCCGTTCAGACCCGCACCTATTTAGACCCGAGCCCGTTTAGACCCGGCTGCCCGAACCCGCCCATCCGCCATTTTGCCAATACTAATTGGCTGTATCAAATTACCAATTATTTCCTTGGAATTTGGAAAGAAGTTTTTCTATTGCACATTGCTGTCTTACATTGTAAACACCTATGAAGCCTTGATATCTCTTGCTATATCTTATTTATATTTAATGTGATGCAGGTAATGTATTTTGCAAATAAACACACAAGTATTACTGGTCTATAGGAAAGTGATGGAGCTTTTCTCAGTTTTCATCGTTGTTGTTATTACTACCACACTACTCGTGGTCCGGGTTCTGTATGTTATATCTCAAAGTAGCAAACCAATCCGTAACACTGTTCAGAAGCATTTGAGTACCCTTGTTGTTTTAGGTTCAGGTGTGGTTTCTATACATATATCCTTTCTTGCTCTATCAAAGAACAAAAATACTATTTTACTCATTATCAAGTTCAAAGTTATGGTTTCATTACATATATCTAGAGAATGCTGTTGTCTGGTTTTTTAACCAATTTTTGTCAATTATGATTTGGAAAGTCAACAATATGACCTGAAAGTCAACAATTCTAATTTACTTTTAATCCTCATCGGTGTGTTTGGTTTTGTTGTAGGGGGGCACACAGCGGAGATGATAAATCTGTTATCGGTTATGCAAAAAGATCGATATACTCCAAGATTTTACATTGCTGCAGCAACTGACAACATGAGTCTTCAAAAGGCACGTGTTTTCGAGGAAACTTCGGATGATAAGGTACATACAATAATTGATGTTATTCATGATTATTGTTTTTTTGACGCATTCGAGTTTTTACTTTTTACACAAAATCCTAAAGTTTTTCAAATTGCTTTTTATATGTTTCAACAATGTACCACTCCCTTTTCTTTTTGTTGCTGTCACATAATTGAAGCCCGAATCAACCTCAAGTGGAGTTCATTTCTTATGTATAGCCTATCACGATGACATTTCCTTGTTATAGAGTGTGAGTAGTAGACTAGTAGGTAAAGAAATCTCTTATATCTAACCCTTATCGTTGTTACAATGCACTTACTTTTTGGAGATGATTGTATAAACATTAGATGGTCTTTTGTATACATTTACTCTTTTATCTAGACAGCCAATCGACACGAGCATGTCAGTGGAAAAGGGCCAACAACCTACTATAACATTTCACTTATCTGTACAAAATTTATCATGCATTTAATTTCTTGGTGATTCTTGGATATTTGTCAACCTAAATAATGGTGTGGGCAACATGTTTACTCGAATGAGTTTGTGCGCCCTCTTGATCTGGTTTGTTTAGAAAAGCAAAAGAAGCAATTTAAGAGCCCATTTTATGTTAGTCACTTTTGATATCGGGGTTAATGTTTCCCCATATACAGGATTTGGTTTCGTTTATATTTATATGACTAGTATTAGCTTTCTGCAGCCCTGTGGTGATTCATTTGCTTGCCTTTATGTCCATGTCTGTTTTATGGTTTTACTTAGAACTTTTATGATTTTAACAATCTGGCAAGGCCTCTAATAAATTTCCTTTCTTATATGATCTAACTTTGTCCATTAGTGTACAACTCTGACCTGTTTGGTATTCCTACACTTTTTGTACCATGGGCTTTCTCATTCATTGATGTCTATACGTATATGCCTATAATTCTCTAAGTATCTTAACGTTTCTTCTTTGGGTGCCATTATGTGTTCCATCTCCATCCGGATTTCTATGCTAGATTCCTTCTTTTTTTTGTACTTATACTCCAGTATAGATCATCTTATACTTCGTGACCTTTTTATGTCATAAGTTCACCTATATTAGTTAACCTAGTCAACTTTTTAAAGAATGCCCCTTATCCTCCTACTGAGTACTGACCATGGCATTTTACATCCCACACTTCTATTATAATGTTTCTTCTCTCAAAACGAGATATCTGAAAAGAATCTAACTGCTAACAACGTGTTTCAGTCAACTTTATTTCTGATTAATAAGATAAAAAAAATAATGGTAATTTATTTATATATCTTATTCTTTGGACTAGATATCTCAAATTCATATAGGTAACATGGTTTCTGTTATCAAGTCCATTATGTTTAGGTTTTGTCTCAATGTCGTCATGCTCTTCCATTACTCAATTTTTTACTGAATTAAAGCGTGTTTCGTCTACTTTAGATGACAGTGCCCTTTGTTGTCTAACTGAACTCAAAACGTTGCACTAAATGCACCTACTTGTGCAGGCAAGTATGCAAGAGCCAGAATCTACCCAATTTATGCAAATATATCGAAGCCGTGAAGTGGGTCAATCATATATTACCTCAGTTGGGACAACATTATATGCTTTAGGTCATGGTTTGTGGCTGATGTTGAAAATCAGACCTCAAGTGGTACTATCTTCGTTTGCTTCACTAGGACTAACGTTATATATATTTTTTTCATCGTCTCTATAAGATATTGATGACATTTCATATTCTATATGCAGATTCTGTGCAACGGTCCTGGGACTTGTATTCCAATATGTGCCATTGCATTTATGTTCAAGGTTTAAATACCTTGACCTTATCATACCACTCTCTTTATCTCATGAAAGTTGTGACAGCTTTTGCATGTCCCATTAACATCAGCCCATTTCATTCTTGCAAATTTTTTGATGTTAATTTACATTCATGAGAACTGAAGATTCATTTACTCCATATTTTACATTTTATACAGTCAACAAACTGTCCAAATTTCTTAACTTGCATCCCGTGTCTAACTTTTTGTAATTAGATGTCGCATATTCGCCGAAAGTCTATTATCAATGCATACAACCTCGTGAATCGTCTTATAGAAATAGTTGGATTATTATCTAAATTTCAACTTATTCTTCTTCCTTTTTTTTTCCTAACGTAAAAGTAATTATGAAATCTTTTTATTCAAGAAATGGATAAAACTGACATGTTAACTTATTCTTCTTCCTTTTTTTTCCTAACGTAAAAGTAATTATGAAATCTTTTTATTCAAGAAATGGATAAAACTGACTATGTTATTTAACCCGCATGCCCTACCCGTCTTGCCACCTCTAGCTTTGTTCTTTGTTTGTTGACCCTTGTGATGACCATGGATATGCAATATCAGGTATTGGGAATCAGATGGTCTTATATATTCTATGTGGAGAGCATTGCAAGAGTCAAAAGACTATCATTGAGTGGCTTGCTTCTTTACAAATTACGCATGGCTGATCAGTTGTTTGTGCAGTGGCCGCAGCTCCAAAGACAATATCCCCGAGCTCATTATGTGGGCCGCCTTATGTAGCCAGAAGGTTGAGTTAATTAATTAATTCCATTAAAGCAAATGCCATTTTTCCTTCTATCTTTTTGTTTAAAGCTCTTAAGCTGCCATGTTAGGGCTCTTAATCAAATTTGTAGCTTTAACCAGTTGCTTTTACTTAACATCTGTAGTAACCAAATATTGTTAGGAAGTCTTTTGAGTCTATAGATGGCTACTGTATTATTTGAACTCAGAAAACTTAAATTTGAATGGTTGAGACGTTTACAAACTTCATTTTTTACTTCATTTCTCTACTTTAAAATCAATTCGAGAACACAATGCTAAGAGATAAGGAGTGGTGACACGGAGTTTTCAGTGTTCTGAGGAGAATAATGAAGATAAGACTTGGGATGAGGACACTCGCTTTGTAGTGTTATGTATTTATTATATTTTAACAAATTCAAGTAATTTAATAAACTCATATTTAAATGTCTCAAATGAGATTTGAGACAACAATTTTTATAATTGTAGAGTTGCTCGAAATGCTACCGGGTCTTTGATTAATCCTATATATTTAAGAAAGTACAGAGTAAATTAATGAATTTGAAAATTAGAACGCTTGATAATTGATTACAGTAATAATCATATTATGATACTGAAATTCAAATATAAAAAATGTAGATGTAGATTTATTGCTTGTTAAAAGAATCGAGGATCTTAGATACATGATGTAGACTAATTGCTTGGTAAAAGAATCGAGGGTCTTAGATACATATTAAAAGATTAAGAGTTTTTAACATAACGTTATCAATTAAAACAAGAACAATAATACATAAATAACATAACATATATCAAGAACTCCATTATTAATTAAGAGTAAATTCGATTACGGAAAACTCGTACTTTTGTGTTTAAATGAAAAATATGTTCCCTGAATCACATTAGTAAATAGATACGAAACAGCAAGATATACTCATATCAAGGCTTCATACGTGTTACATAAGAAAGGACGCTGATAAATAGAACATGAGTTTTGATTTACACCAAAATTTTCCCCATTTAATGAGGCTTAATTGGTGGACATCAATGTCTGTGATTTATTGTGGCAAACTTCGTTAATTAAACTAGCACAGTATAATCAGATTATAACTAAACAAATAGAGTTTAGTCTTCTCTAATCATCAAATGGAGCTTTATTAAATCAGTATTAGTATTAGTCTTCGTCTTCCTTAATCATCAGAAGGAACAAGAGGCAACACAAAGAAAAATTATCATACCCTCTCTCAAGAAGCAGCTATCAAAACGATAAAAACGCTCAAATGAAGAACACTATTTTTATTGGACAAAGAAAATATGCCCTTAGTTCCATAGATAAATCCAACAAGTCAACAATGTTTTTTAGAGAACCAGTATAAAGTGAACACAACATTGAAACTCAAAAACCTATAAAACTAAATTATATAACAATCAGAACTAAACTAGAACTAAACTAGAACTAAACTCCTTAGCTGTTTAGCTTCCATCCATACTCAAAACTTTGCACGACAAATATACGCAAGCGCCACCATCACAATAGCACTAGTCGTTGCTGCAACGATCGGCCAATCAACCTTCTTTCTCTCCACCACCTTCTCATCACCATAAGCCGCAATTTCATTTGTATCCTCCACCAAATTCTTCAAACCGCTATTAATCTTCTCAAACGCTTTCAATCCCTTTCGTACATGCTCCATTTTATCTTTCAATTCTCTATATTTCCTCTCTGATTTCTCCAACAAGACTTCCAAGTCACTCTTTTGTCCGAAACCTTCACTTTTCTTCTCGAACTCACGAACTCGACTCTCCGATTCCTTCAATTTCTCAGCTAAATCTTTCACTTGTTGCCGCAACACATACCTTTTCTTCTTAAGATCAATAACTTTATCTATATTCTCAAGCTCAAACGAACGAAACTTCTCAATAAGTCGTTTCAATTCAGCAGCTTCTTTACTAGATTCCTCTAAATCAGACTTTGATAAAATTAAAGCCTGTTGTAACCTAGATACTTCAGCTTCAAGATCACATATATTCTTCTTCACACTCATTGATCCCTCAGCTGTCAAAGTAGGTGTATCCAAGATCTGCACATTTTCATTTATAAGTTTATTAATATTAATTATCACTATGCTACTATATCGTGTTATATTTATTTGACCATTTCACGTCCACATATGCTTTCCAGCCAAAACCAAACATGATCTCACTTTATGTTATTTATTACTAAGAGTAGTATAAGATAATTAAAGTCATAATTCAACTACCTTCAGAACAAGTTCCTCAAAACACTGTTCCACGTTGACCCGTGTTTTTGCACTACATTCAATAAACAGACATCCATATTTTCTTGCAAAGTCAATTCCTTCTTTTTTTGTAACAACCCTCTCACTTTCCTGCAAAAGCGGAACATGTAACCATATTTATATAGTAGTAGATTGCATACTACAGATCTAAAACTAGCTTGTGGAAGAAGGTTAAAAGACGATTAGAACTTAGAGGGCAACAAAGAGACGGCAAACTGGGTGGGCCAAGACGGGTGGTGTGGGTCAAACCAGTCAGGTAGGGATGACCTTTTAACCCTTTTTTGGCCGTTTCTATGAAAATCAGCAAATGACTAATCGATTAAATAATAGCTTCACCTATATTTTAAGTAACAATCAATTTTTTTTTTAAGAAACGATTTAGAAGGTTGTAAGCATTTAAATACACTTTGGACTATTTCTACCCATTTGACCCATACCACCTGTATCCTTTTTAGCTAAATCTAGTACATCGCCCATTATACCGGTTATATATAGGGTTAATGGTGCAGATAGGTAACGAACTTTACATTTCTTACCAAGCTAGGATATGAACTCAATTTACTACTCTGGTAGGTAATAAACTTTCAAATTTTGTGTCAAATTAGGGAAACAACTTTTTTTTGACCGGTTTAAGTTATAAACTGATGACGTGTCAGACGAAAACTTACACGTGGCGGTTTCATTGGCATTTTAAAAATTGAAAACCAGCTAAAAAATTAAAATGATTGGTTGCTCCGGTCATCCAAGAGTATATTCCCTAACTCGATCTTTTTCTTGAAAGTTCGTTACCTACCAGAGTAATATATTGGGTTCATACCATAACTCGGTTGAAAAGAGAAAGTTCGTTGGCGATCTGCGCCATTAACCCTTATATATATAAAAAGTAAACCATATTAATTTAATCCTAGGTAAATGGGTCAACATTACTTCCTCAGGTAGAAGTCAAATGACAGTTGCAACTCTGATGCCAGAGGCAATCATTTTATGCCATATGTTTATAGTGATAATAGTTACCTTATCAACTTTATTGCCAACAAGCATCTTGATGCAATCTTGATTTGTTGAGTACGGGTCGATTTCCATTGCCTCGGATAAATATGTGAATGTTTCTCCCCGGGTTACATCATAAACTGTATTTATATATTAAAATAAATAATGGATAAAACACGTAATAACTGAATAGCCTAAAGCGTCCTCAGATATGAGCCACCACCAAGAAAAAATGAAAAAGATATACGGTGGAGATTTTGTCATAGAAGTAAATATATGAACATAACATATAAGAATCACCCCTGTTAACCTCTAATAACAGATGCAATATATAAATAAAAATCCATACACCTGAATACCGCATTATACATTAAGTCAATATATTTAGAGAATAATAACAATAAGAGGAATGAAGATTGTCCATACCCATTATAATTCCTTGGGCTCCGCCATAACATGAACTGGTTAGTGTTCTGAATCGTTCCTTCCCAGCTGTAAATTAAGAAGTTAAAAATAACTTGACACTTTAGCTCTCAAAACTGAGATGCCATGTAAATGATTGTTCAACATCTATTTTTACTTTTCAATATGTTAAAATCACGTCTCCTGAACCATTAACTAAACAACGAAATACGTATACATGGAGTAGTAGACGAAAAGCAGAACATAGGATGGCTTTAAAGCCAGAAGTAGTAGTTTCTTCAAAGTACATTCGGTTATTTATGACAGTCACTGGTGTTTGAGCCACCCACAGTATCTTAACATGTCTCGTTAATTTGATTTTGATCTCTCTAGAGAATTGGTGTTTTACAGGTGATAGATTTGAATTGGTAAACGAAGAAGGCATAAATTTGTGCTATATCATGAAAACCAATAGTGAGATTGTAGTTCAAATAGTAACTAAACCACTAGAGCTTAGTCCACAACCTCCTCCATATACATGTTATGGGTTAAGTGAATGATAAGTAATTAGAACCACACAAAAGAATCACATACAACAATCATCTAGTGTCCAACCAACCACAACTATGATATGTGAAAACGTGCATATCCACTCAATTCACACTGTCTACGCTCTCAATTACTAATACCAATATGAAGAAGGAAGAAGTGAGTGTGGACTGTGAACAGAGCGGAAAAAAATGAAGCCTATAAAACAATTACAAACAACAAGAAGAAAAGAATTTTACTAAGACGAGAGATCGCAACACATCATAAATTATTACCAGTATCCGAAATGGCAAGCTTTAACTTCTTTCCGCCAATTGTCACATGTTTCACCACACATTCCCCCCCTGCAAAACGTGAAAACATAATGATGAGCAAACGATGTTCAGCTTATAAACCAACTCCCGGATACTACAGTCCTAAAAAGACATTCACAATTCCAAAGAAGCTATTACTGTACTAAAAGCACATTGGTGAAGAGGCGTGGAGCACAAGTAACACAAAGTTCAATGATAAAAAGCAAGCAGATCCTAGCATGAATGTAACCGATGTCCATTTTTCGCTTCTCTTTATTCATTTTTATTATTTTAACATGATACTTAGAAAGAAAATGAGTATTAATTTATGAAATGCTGGACACAGTAGCAGTAAGGATAATACGGACGAGGACTTGTACAATGAGAAAACACCAAAAACTGACACAAAGACAAAGCTCCCTTAACACAAAGAACTGCTTGATATATCAACTATTAGTATCAGGTTACATCTAAATCATGCAAGACCTTTTAAACCCTCTTTCCAACAACTTTGAAATTACCACTGTCCTATTCTTTATAGATACATCCTCTGAACAAAATACAAAAAAAAAAAAAAAAATGAAGAATAAGAACTCATAACTGAAATGGGATATGTTCTGGCATCACACGGCAATACATTTACATTAACATCTCATATCCTCATACTTCTCAACCGATCCTAAAAAGCGATGTCTAATTAGCATTTACCAGCCCTCCTGAAACGTTCATTTATTTGTAAATACCCTAAGGTGTTTCACGAAATTATGCAATCACCTTCAAGGTTCTGGATACCTATTTTCTTTTTGAAGCTTTAAGATAAGATTGTATGGTCAGAGTGTCAGAGTGTCAGACTAGATATAAATTGAGCACCAGGACATCGACTCTAAAAGACCAAGTGACACATCTTCATCATGCTCATGCTTAACCAGAAATACTTGCAAACAGCAACTGGTTTGTAAAACGTGTCTAGGTTTGGTCATTAACCAACACAATATACTACCAGGTCCTTGAATAATTTAAGTACTTTTTTGTATATTGAACATGGACTGTCACTAAACATCCTAAACTAAGAATCTGGACCTGATTTAAATAGTGTTACCAAAACTCAGAGGGGAGGCACTCTCATGCCGAAGCCAGTGAGTCCTTCAAGACTTGAAATATGTATTTATATTTCAATATTTACTTCTAGTAACCATTGTGCCTGGCAATAAACAACATCATACTGAAGAACTGATACATGGCAATACATAAAGTATAACACCCTTTCTGACTTAAAATTTTCACTACCACAGGTATTGTATAAGCCTACCATTTATGCAAACTGAGCAACCATATGCAGTTATAATTAAAATTTTAAGTAAGAGCAGATATCACAAGTAAACACTGTAAACCCTAATTTGAGCCAAATATTTTTAACTAACAATATTCATGAAACACACACACACACACACACACACACACACACATATATATATATATATATATATATATATATATATATATATATATATATATAAGTTAAAAGCAAATTGCTTACCAGTGGCAGGTTCTTCGAATTGATCAGAAACGAAACTTGAAAGAAGAGTAGTTTTACCGACACCAGAATCACCAATCATCAACAACTTGAACACATGATCAAATTCTGATTCTGAAATTGAAGCCATTTATGATAATCCAAAACAAGCCCTAGAAAGCAAGTAAAAACCAAATTGATTAGGTAAGTTCAGTTAAAAGGATGCAAATATAAAGACAGATGAGAGTTTATATATACATACCAGTATTTCTATTATCAATCTGAGCGACAATCAAAGCAAAAAGTTTCCGAGGAGTAGGATCGGGAGACAAGGATATTTATACGAGATTGAAAATTGAAAAATAAAAATTAAAAAACATTACAATAAGTAAAAAAAAAAAAAGGGATTCATACTATACAACTGTGCTGCTTAGTGCAATTAATCTATACCATAATTTGGTGCATGAACAGTGTTTTAAGACTCGGTTTGACCGGTCCAGTCGGACCGCATTTTTAGAGATTTCCGGGCCAAAAAAACCCGGGTTTTTCAATATGTTGACTAGTCAACGACCCGGTTGACCCGGCCGGTCGGACCGGGACCCTGACCAGCGCATTGACCCGGTTTCATATTTTTTTTTGTTTTTTTTATTTTTTATATATTACAATTTCTATGTACATTTAATCATTTATAATTAGGGAATATTGATTGATTGTGTATTTCAAGAATAATGAGGGTAATGAGGGAATCTTTGACTGATGAGTCATCACCATTTATTACTCTATGAATTATATAATTATTACGTTGATGTGTATTCCAAGAATAACAAGGGAATCGATGTGTCATCACCCTTTATTACTCTATGGATTATAATTATTATACATGATATAATTAATAATTATAATTATAATTATAAAAAAATAAAAAAATTCACTAAATACTACTACTGTATACTATTATTAACTCCGGTCCGACCTTCAGGCCCAACCGGTCCGACCAGAAATTAAAACTTTTCCGGGTCGACTAAAAACCCGGGTTTTAAAACATTGTGTATGAATAACTTTTCTTTATTGTATTCATCAACTCTCTTAAAAAAATACATTTTTGAAAAATAAATTTTAGTAATCTAAGTCTTTGATGGAAGTTTGGTGGAGGTTCGCAATATGTTGGATAAGAGCTTCACGAAGTTGATATGCACGTCACGGTCACGTAATTCTTTGTCCATACGTATTTGTGTTGCAACCCTTTCTAGCCACAAGCGTTGGGGCATATTTTTCAGTTCGCCAAATAGTCTTCCTTAAGTCGACACATGTTTCGTCCATTGTTCTCGATTATCATGTTGTGTAAAATGACACAACAATACATGATTCGGCGTATTTTGTTTGTGTCATATGGTCTAGCAGGGGTTTTGGTGATTGCCTAACGACCTTGAAGCACTCCAAATGCTCGTTCCACATCTTTTCTGGCAGATTCTTGGTATATCTTGAACCTTTTCTCACTTTCTGTTATCGGATGCTTAAACGTCTTCAAGCATCGCCCATTCTGGATATATTTTCGTTAGCGAGATAATACCATTTTTTGAATTGTTGACCGGAAATATTGAACACAACTTCAGGAGCTCTATCTTATAGTAAGTCTTTGAATAAATCGGATTCATATAGAACGTTGAGGTCGTAACTCGACCCCGTAGGGCCAAAGTAAGCGTGCCAAATCCATAAGTCATGAGAAGCAACCGCTTCGAGCATGATGGTTAGATGGCCATGATCACCTCGGGTGAATTGACCTTGCCATGCCACTGGGCAAATTTTTCCAAGGCCAGTGCATACAATCATTACTTTCGAGCATACCCGAAGCAACTCCGCATGTTTTTGATGTAAACGTTGCACATCTTAGAGTATTGGTCTTCCTAAATACTCGGTTGAATATAGTTGAAAATTACACTTACAAAAGTTGTCCAAACAATCGTACGATGTTTGTTGACCCATATATAGATATTCATCAAATGCGTCCGGTGGACAATCGTATGCCAATTAGCGTACGACGGAAGTAAATTTTTGGTAAATATTAAAACCAAGTCTATCGGTCGCGTCTGAAACTTGTTGAAAATAACTGAAATATTTGGGCAATGGGAGTACGATAGTATACCTTGACGTATATGGATAAACAACGTTCGACTCATCCGAAAACGGTGCTGAAAGCAATCTAGAGGAAATGTTGGCCGCTCGCAGAGTATTCTTGAAACAAACGATGACCGGCACCTTCTCGATTTCTAGGTAAATATCTTCTTGGTGCACGAGGTATGCGGAATGATGGTTCGGCATCATTTTCTGAATCTTTGTCTTCCGCGTCTAGATTATTAAGCCTAGCAACCGGATCGAAATTTGAGTGACAACATATAAATCTTTCTTATCGGAATCGGACGACATTTGAATTGAAAGTAATTGAAAGTTGTGTGTATATTTGAATTTGGATTGGATTGAAAGTTATTTGTATATCTGAGTGAATGTGTATATGTATTTATAGGGTGTAAAATGGAGGAAAATAATTTTTTTATTTTTATCGATATTATGACCGTTTTATATATATTCTAACGGTAACTAAAGGAAAAAAAATAAAATTAACGAAGCTGGCCCACCTCCTCCCGTCTGTTCCCGTCGAAATACTGACGGCTTTTAAAACCGACAGTCCAACAGTTAAACTGTTGGCACCATAAGTAAAAACCGACGGTCCAACGGAACAACCATTGGGAGCCGTCTTATAACGATTCAATCCAACAAATGACAAATCTGCTCCTACATCCTAAAAATGGGGAATTCTCTCCGATAAATTGTGGAGTTTTTTTGTTTTTTTAATAATTGTGTTTATTTTTATTAGTTTTATCTTTTAAATACTAAAATTTTGTAATTAAAGTTTCTAGGTTGAAAAAGAAAGTAAGGGAATCACACCGAGGTGTCACTGATTCATTATTATCTATCTATCTATCTTTTATCTATCTATCTATCTTATATATTAAAAAAAAAAATTTGAGAGGATAAGGACCATTAGATGAAGATCAACAATTAAGATCTAACCATTAATTTATTTCATGACATCATTATTCCCAGTTTTATGTGACTAAAAGATTAATATACCCTTCTATATTTACAATATACACCCTTCAATATTTATAATATAAATCATCCGTTTTTTCCTTTAATTGTTAATAATTCTCCAAATATTTTACGAATAACTAATTTATTATTTCTTCTATAATTCAAACTCTTCCTACAATCTTATTTATTTTATTTTTTCTGAAAAAATCCCAATATATTAATTTCAATCCCAAAAAATTCATAACTTCATTCCATCGCCTAATGATTTAATTCTTATACGACCTACTATTTTGAATCCTTTTATCAGTTTTTAATTTACAATTCTTGGATCATAGATGCCAACAGGTCGGAATCTGGCGGTTTTTAGTGTATTTATACCCATACCACCGCCTTTTTTGAATTCTTTTATCAATTTCTAATTTACAATGTTTAGATTATGGATGCCAACAGGTTAGTTTTTGACGGGTTTTAGTGTATCTGTACACATATGCATTTACAATATGTCCTATTCTTTATAGATACATCCTCTGGACAAAATACAAAAAAAAAATAAAAAAAAAAAATAAATAAAGAATAAGAACTCATAACTGAAATGGGATATGTTCTGGCATCACACGGCAATACATTTACATTAACATCTCATATCCTCATACTTCTCAACCGATCCTAAAAAGCGGTGTCTAATTAGCATTTACCAGCCCTCCTGAAACGTTCATTTATTTGTAAATACCCTAAGGTGTTTCACGAAATTATGCAATCACCTTCAAGGTTCTGGATACCTATTTTCTTTTTGAAGCTTTAAGATAAGATTGTATGGTCAGAGTGTCAGACTAGATATAAATTGAGCACCAGGACATCGACTCTAAAAGACCAAGTGACACATCTTCATCACGCTCATGCTTAACCAGAAATACTCGCAAACAGCAACTGGTTTGTAAAACGTGTCTAGGTTTGGTCATTAACCAACACAATATACTACCATGTCCTTGAATAATTTAAGTACTTTTTTGTATATTGAACATGGACTGTCACTAAACATCCTAAACTAAGAATCTGGACCTGATTTAAATAGTGTTACCAAAACTCAGAGGGGAGGCACTCTCATGCCGAAGCCAGTGAGTCCTTCAAGACTTGAAATATGTATTTATATTTCAATATTTACTACTAGTAACCATTGTGCCCGGCAATAAACAACATCATACTGAAGAACTGATACATGGCAATACATACAGTATAACACCCTTTCTGACTTAAAAATTTCACTACCACAGGTATTGTATAAGCCTACCATTTATGCAAACTGAGCAACCATATGCAGTTATAATTAAAATTTTAGGTAAGAGCAGATATCACAAGTAAACACTGTAAACCCTAATTTGAGCCAAATATTTTTAACTAACAATATTCATGAAAAACAAACATACACACACACACACACACACACACACACATAAGTTAAAAGCAAATTGCTTACCAGTGGCAGGTTCTTCGAATTGATAAGAAACGAAACTTGAAAGAAGACTAGTTTTACCAACACCAGAATCACCAATGATCAACAACTTGAACACATGATCAAATTCTGATTCTGAAATTGAAGCCATTTATGATAATCCAAAACAAGCCCTAGAAAGCAGGTAAAAACCAAATTGATTAGGTAAGTCCAGTTAAAAGGATGCAAATATAAAGACAGATGAGAGTATGTAGTCCATCACAAAATATCCATAATTGCTACGGATTTACTATGGATCTTTTTGTAGTTTTATGTTTGCTTCATTATACAAAGTACGATTACATTCCTAGTATATTTTGTATAGGGGGCAAATTTTTTATTTTTTATTTCTCTATCATTTTGGGGGTAAAACTTTAAAACTGTTACCAATAACCTTAAAATTTTTATTTTTTTTCACAATTCTATATTTTTATGGGGGGAACGGCCCCATGCCCCCCTCTAGCTCCGCCCTGGATTCGTAGAACTGTTGGAGTATCACCTACGTTTTGTGAATATGTTAATTTTGAGACTCGTATTTTATATAATTTTATTTAAACTAAACTAGTTTATTGATCCGCGATAAGACTCTACAAAGTGCTAGAACCGTCCCGAACCGACCCGAATCGAATTGCAAACCGGAAAACGACAAATATTAGAATCGCGAACCGAACTATGAGGAAGCGGTCCGGTACGGTTCGGTTGCGGTTTTACATTGTCCGGTTCTATGATGTACCGAAGAACCGCTTGATTGCAATATTTTTGGTTTGGTTATGCAAAAAAAAAAAAAACACCTCGTAATTTCGTATTATTATACTAGATAAGATACGTGGCACAAACAAATTATAAAATCTAACACATTAATCAAGCAAACAAAGAGTCAAAACATCATTCAATCAAATAAATATCCAAAATATCATTAAACCAAATAAAGATCATAAACATAAAAAGTTCTAAACGTTATCAACCACGTTGAGTTTTAGTTTAGCTAAGTTATTTAATCCGTTTAAGATGTCTAGATCATAGTTGTTAAACTCTTACGATTCACGAGTCGAGTCGAAAATGCAAAAAACGAGGCGACTCGAACCCCGACTCTTAAATGACTTTGACTCTTACGAGTCGTTTATTGACTCTTCCGAGTCACGTGTGACTCTTACGAGTCTTGTGCGACTCATACGAGTCAGAAAATCAGACAAACTTTATAGTGTAATGTAATATCAAAGAGAAAAGAATAAAATAGATAAATAAATGACCATACTCTGTATTGAATTAAGCATTTATGTTAATTGACGGTCAACGACTTAATTATCGACTTATACTATGTTTTACTTCACTTAAAAGCAAAAAGCTTTAACAATAATATACATATAGAGATAAAAATACATGTTTATTGTAAAATAGTGACTCTTACGAGTCGAGCCGAGTTACGAGTCATGAGTTAAAAATCAAGACTCCGAATCGCGAGTCAAGTCACGAGTTAACAACTATGGTCTAGATAGCTAAAGTCCCTCTTTTTACGGTTCATGCGGTTTGCAACGGTTTTTACGGTTTAGAACCGAACCGAGAACCGAACCACCATATGAATACTTGTTACGGGGCGGTACGGTTCAGGTATGGTTTTTCGGTTCTTACGGTTTGAACCGTATCTTGCACACCCCTATCCGAGATAACGCGGGCTAATACATTTGAGTTTTAAGAGTTAACAATTAAATTTTAAAGATAACATAATGTAGAAAATATTATATGAGAAAAAAGAAAATAGAGTAATTGATGTAAAGAGACTTATTGTGGAACGTTAGATCTTTACGTTATTCACTATTAGACATATTAATGTTGATGAAAATTTACACCTATAAAATCAAATAAATAATTAATAGACATGGTCTTTGACTTGAAAGTTTAAATAGTTAGTTGTAGGATAAGAAATCATTTTTTATCAAGACTGAAGTTGTTTTTAGCAATGATTCTAATTTAGAAAAATAAAATCCATAGGTCACGAAAAAGAAAATATAACGATGTTAATATGATTGAATATCACATATGTTTGTGTATTGTTTGAATCAATGTATATTAAGTATTAACTAAGAGATTATTAATTACAATCTATAAAATATTTTAATTACGACTAACATATTTATCATATATTAAGGTTGTATTAATATGGACGATTTATACTTTTGATAAAAAAATTATCATGTTAATAATCAATATAGATAAATCTTTCAAATATTAAGAGTTTATTTATAAATTACTGGTTAAAATGTTAAGGTACTTAAACTATAAGGACTTGAAAAGAATTAAGAAAGTACTGAAAGTGCTAATTTTCAATAGTTGTGGGTACACTTTTAAAAAATCAAAATGGACGTAGAAAATAATTTTAGCCGTAGGGTCATGGAACTCAATCTATAGTCCAGATTGCCCCAAACTATTTTGCTTTAAGTATGTTATTATTATAAAGAGGTGTATGTTATTAGTACTAAATATTATGGAGTAAACTAATATAATTCTTTAAATATATATGTTTATGTTTATTAATTAAATATTAAACTTGAAATGAAGGAAATCTCTACAAATAAACTTAAACTGTATCTATATGCGTGTCAGATAAAATATGATTATTTAAATAGAACCAAGGGAGATTTTATCATGTATCGTATTCGGTTAATTTGAATTAGATTATATTAGATTAGATTAGAAGTTTTAGGCTAATCATATTAACTAAATAATAATAAATAAATAATATCATCTCTATCTCGGTCAAAGTGTCACTTTGCATATAGTTATAGGACTCTCCGCTAACTACACGTTTTACCAATCAAATAACATATTTACCCACTAAAGTCTAAATATGAAAGTTGACACTTATTTGAGACAACACAAAATAGCAACGTGAACACTTGTGGTGGAATGGAGTGAGTGATTAATGGGCTTTCTAGGAGTGATTGGTTAATTGCACGTTTAATAAAATCGTTAATTTTGATTGGTTAATAGGTGTCAAATTATCACAAAATTGGGGTTGCAAAGGTTAGTCTATACATACTAGTATATCTATTATCAATTTGAGCGAGAATGTAGATCTATGATGCAAACAGTTTAGAAGGAGTAGGATAGGGATCGAAGAAAAATAATTTGAGAGAAAGGAGAGAAAATTATTTAACCATCTGTGTTTGGAAATTTTTTTTTACCATTATAGTGTTTGTTCCAACTTATTTATAAAGTGTGTACTTTTCCAACTTAGAGCACCTCCAATGAAGACTTAATCTAAAGTTTTTTTTGTGTAAAAAAGTATTTGGAAAGCTTTTATTTGTTGGAGCAAAAGCTTTTTGTATCAAAAGCTTGAGATTTATCAAACTTTGGGGCAAAAGCTTTTATGAATATATGTGAGTATTAAATTATAAAGAAAAGCTTTTAAAAGTAAATTCTCATTGGAGTTAAAGCTTTTTTGTAAAGCTTTTGTTTTATAAATCTATGTGGCATTGTAGAAAAACTTTATAAAGCTTTTGTTGTTGTGGATATAAGTTTTCTTTTTATATTTTTAAGGAAAAAAAACTCGAACTATACGAGTAACATTTGACTTCTTTAGTTCTTTACACCGTAATCACACATTCGTATTGCGTTATATTACTATTTTAATTAAGTTTAATTAATAATTAAATCTTACAAATAATAATAATTATTAGATTATTAGATATAGATATACTTTGTAACAAACACTTAGATAGGTATTTTAGATAAGTATAGAATGTAAATATTTAAGTATATCTAGTCCTTAAATGTCTCCTAGTTAGTCGACTCTTGTATATATACGATTGATTATTGATTATGATTATTATGGAATGAGAAGGTAACCATTCAATCCTATTAATTCTTTCTTGGTATCCATTAATACTCAGCCATACCTTTCTTTTTACTTCTATTAAAAAAGTCTTGATCTTCTTTTCTCAACACAAATGGCCGACAAATTTCACTCTGCTCTTACTTACTGTTACCAACATCAAAAACTTTATCCCTATTACCCTTGAGATGGAGAAGAGTCAATACTCTTCTTGGAGTGAGTTGATTTTAACACCCTGATCTCAAAAATATGGGTTTTCAAAAAATTTTCTTTATTATAAATAATCAATTGCGGAAACGTCCCATTAAGGAAAAATTACCAAACTAGCAGTTCGGCTCATTAAAGTTCGGGTGTTACTTGACTTATCATTTGTCTTATCATAACAATAGTACAAGAAAACTCAAACCTCTAATAGATGTCTTACATAAAGTAAAAACATCTACAAGAGTGAGCTAAGGCATCCTAGACATTCTTGTCTATCTGTATTAGCTACCCATCTCGCTCAAGTATCCTCCTGGTGTTCCGGCACGGTGTACACAATCGGGCAAGTAGAAAACAAGTGTCAACTATTAAAGCTGGGTAAGATAACGGGTTAGTTATAAAAACTAATTTAATTAAAACATCTATTATAAATCCTTTTCAATCTGCATAACAAACAAGTTATAAGGATTCATGTATCATCAAGAAAATAAAGCAAGGAATCAATTATTGAAACCGTAAAGTCGTGCCTACTTCATCATTCATCTTTTCGTCTATTATAATTATATCATCTAGTTTACGTGTTTCATCAATAGTATTTGTTCATCTGTTTCATCTGTTACAACTCTCATCTGTTACATCTGTTCATCAAAAGACGAAATGCCGGCCTGGTGGAGAGCAAAATGCAAACCACCGTTGTCGTTTAGGAATGAGTCCTCTCTATGATTCGCCCATTCCTGGAGCAAGCACCACATGTGATTGGCTCTCAACCAAGTACCGCTCAAACCCGTCTGGACATTGTCTAGAGTATCCGGTAAACATCGCGATTTGGATCCATCGGGGAAATCCACTTTAAGTTCTTATATCAATCATCTTTTAATAGTATTATTAAGAATCTTAAAGTGTTTATCATTAATCAAACATCAAGTATTAGGGCCCCTAATCGTGCATCGTGTCTTAAGCATCATACATCAACATCTAGTGCGACTATCGTCAAGCATGGAATGCAAGTATATTTTGTAACACCCCCAAATTTAATGATTTGCGGAAGCATACTTGGTTGTTACTAATCAATATACAAAGCACAAGATATACAGTAAACGACCTCTAAATGAGACGTTGTAAAAACAATTTCATAGAAATAAATGTTTGAAAACTTAATGTTTTCGTATACAAAATGTAGTTTCATAGAGTCCACGCGTATGGCGGGAGATTCTATTACATAATCAACATGTACAAAAGATAATGCTGAGAATCTCCGTTAATGCAATTTAGTTGAAATCATGCGACTCTAGCTATGTCCTGGAGTAATCCTACTCCGTCTGGGTACCGAGAATACATGCTAAAAGGGGTCAACACGAATGTTGGTGAATCTCACAGGTTTGTAAGTAATATCAGTTTTGAACACAAGATTTCATCAGTAGTGTCCGCAGGCGTAAATCAAGTATTTGCAATTCCAGCAAATGTAAAGTAAATAAGTTATACCGTTGCCATGAGGCTCATAATCGAAGCTTAACCCGTAAGTAATAATTTGCTTCCGTGACATGCTCGTAACCGAGCAAGCATAAGTAACGAATAATAGTCGCCCATTTATACATAACGGTTCGTGGTAGCGCTACTACCCCGGGCGGGGAGGGTCATTTCCCTAATGGATCCATTAACTAGTGTTCGCGCTTAAGTCCATAACTAACGATATATGATGGAGAGACTTCTGTAAGTAGTAAATAACCCATGCAATTCCGTTTGGTATAGTAACCAGTTTAGTACTTGTGTTCAAGAAAAATCAGTACACGTATCTCCCCCAAATAAGAAAAACAGTAAAAATGGGGCCGTAAGACTCACCCGAGCCTTTGCAAGTTACGTTTATACAATAAACGAGTAAGTAATATCAATCCGTAGGTTCTCCGAACCCGTAATCCTTCAAATGCCTAAACACATAAGGTCGTGTAAGTAGATGTCACGCAAGACCACCTAGAATTTTTGTACACAACTAGTATGCCCGATGTTTGTTTAAGTGATCGTAATCGTTTGTCGTTATAAAACATGTTTGACCCGTTGGTGACGGTTGGTAATAGTCAAAGTATTATCATTGCGTTTGGAGTGTTATACTTAAAAATGTATTCCAAAGTGTTTTAGGAGTCGTATCGTACAAGTGTTTGAGATTGTACAAGTTTGACACTTGGTGTGAAAATATTTTGACAACCCTCTGTTTTTGGCGACACTTGGCTAGTGTCGCTATAGGCGACACTAGTTAGGCGACACTTGATGAGTGTCGCTTGATTTCCGATTTTCATAAATTGGCGACACTTGATTAGTGTCGCTATAGGCGACACTTACGAATTTTTGGCGTCACTAAGGGAGTGTCGCTAAGATAAATCTGGTTAAGTAGTTCAGCGACACTTGAGTAGTGTCGCTATAGGGGCGACACTTAGGCATAGCGACACTTAGCTAGTGTCGCTAGCACTGTTTTTGGCACACTAGCGACACTTCCAACTGTTCGCCGGATTTTGGGCCGAAAACGAGTTTTCCGGCCACCGTTCGGTCTAATACTTTTACCCAACCCATATATGGACATTACAAGTGTAAATAAACAACCACAAGTCGAAAATAAGTAAAACCCAGAAGTTTCGAGAATTTTTCGGAAACTTACAAAGTGTCGGATGAGAAATCCGAAAAGATAGGAAGGTAGATCGTTGCAAGGTGATGCTTTTCTTCCAAACGAGTGGTATGATTCGATGTCATTTAGTGGTGTAATTTTAATGATTTGTAAGATGGTGGTGATGGAGGTTTTTGAAAGAAAAAGAGAGAGAAAAGAAGATGGAGGTGGATGATGAATGAGAAAAAGGGGGAAAAGGGGTGGGGTGTAGGTGAAAGCCTCACCTCACTCAGTCTTCGTTCCGTGCTCCGTGTGGTGTTCGTTTTCTCCGTTATTTTATGTTAAATTATTTATTTTTACGCGTTAATTATTCATTTTAAAATACGACTTTTGTTAAATAATTCACTTAAATTATTTTGTCAGATCTTTTAAATAAATTTGTTTATTTTTGTTTTTAAATTGCGCGTTAACTATTTTTATCGTGTAGACGTTTATTTGTACGATCCCGACAATTTGAAAGTATTATTAAAATACTATTTCGAATACCATAGTGTTTTTAAATAATGTTTCATGTTCAAATTTAAAATGTTTCACCAACGTCCATGTATAATGAATCGGGTCCGGTTAATTTGTACGATTTATCCAAATCGCGTAAGTACACATATATATAAATCACCTTATATATACAAATAGAGTATGTAATTAATCCCGTTACATACTAATTACAACTAGTTACAAGTAATCAGGTACAATTAATTATCCTAATTAGGCAGGTGTTACATTCTTCCCTTGTTAAAGAAATTTCGTCCCGAAATTAGCTCGAGTGCACGGTCGGTGCGTCGTCTGGGAAGAGATGTGGGTATTTCTGTCGCATTTGGTCTTCCCGTTCCCAAGTGAATTCAGGACCACGTCTAGAATTCCACCTAACTTTTACGATGGGAATACGACTCTGTTTTAGCTGTTTGACCTCACGGTCCATGATTTCAGCGGGTTCCTCAACGAAATGAAGTTTGTCATCGACGTGAATCTCGTCAAGTGGTATGATAAGTGTCTCGTCGGACAGACATTTCTTTAAGTTAGAAATGTGAAAGGTAGGGTGCACGCTGCTAAGTTCGGATGGCAGCTGCAATCGATATGCCACGAGGCCAATCCGTTCGAGGATCTCAAAAGGCCCAATGTACCTGGGATTTAATTTCCCGCGTTTGCCAAATCGGATTACGCCTTTCCAAGGCGATACTTTCAGGAGTACTCGGTCCCTAACCTGGAACTCGAGGGGTTTGCGTCTCACGTCAGCGTAACTTTTCTGACGATCACGTGCGGCTTTGAGTCGGTTTTGGATTTCAACAATTTTCTCGGTGGTTTCGTGTATGAGTTCAGGACCAGTGAGTTGACTATCTCCCACTTCAGTCCAACAGATCGGTGATCGGCACTTACGACCGTACAGTGCCTCAAAAGGTGCAGCTTTGATGCTGCGTGATAGCTGTTATTGTACGAGAACTCGTACAACGGTAGATGTCTTTCCCAATTTGTACCGAAATCAACTACGCAGGCTCGTAGCATATCTTCCAGTGTCTGAATAGTTCATTCGCTCTGGACATCGGTCTGAGGGTGGTACGCGGTACTCATATCGAGACGGGTACCCAATGATTTTTGGAGTGATTGCCAGAAGCGAGATATGAAACGAGCATCCCTGTCAGAGATAATCGAGATAGGGACACCATGTCGGCAAACGATTTCTTTGATGTAGATTTGTGTGAGGCGTTCCATTTTATCGGTTTCTCTGATTGCCAAGAAATGAGCTGATTTGGTGAGACGATCGACGATCACCCAAATGGTATCGCAACCGCTTGACGACTTAGGGAGTTTGGTTATGAAATCCATGGCAATCTGTTCCCATTTCCATTCAGGAATGTCGGGTTGTTGGAGTAAGCCGGAAGGTTTCTGGTATTCGGCTTTGACTTTTGAACAAGTAAGACACTTGCTGACGTACGTGGCGATTCCAGCTTTCATGTTCGGCCACCAATAAAACTCTTTGATTCCGTGATACATTTTATCGGACCCCGGGTGGATAGAATATTTGGACTTGTGAGCCTCATCCATCACCAAGTCTCGTAGGTTCCCAAAATTTGGCAACCAGATTCGGTTGGCGAAGTACCTAACTCCATCAGGTTTGATTTCGAATTGTTTATCCATGCCTCGTAAGGCCTCGTTTTTGACATTATCGGGTTTGAGAGCTTCGAGTTGAGCGGTGAGAATCTGAATATTCAAATCGTTGTGAATGGTCATACTGAGGGCTCGGACTCAAAGTGGTTTTGTTCGTTCCTTACGACTGAGAGCATCGACAACCACGTTTGCCTTGCCCAGATGATATTTGATCTCACAGTCGTAATCGGTGAGTAACTCAACCCATCTACGTTGCCTCATGTTAAGATCTTTTTGGTCGAAGATGTGTTGAAGACTTTTGTGGTCGGTGAATACGGTACTTCGGGTACCATAAAGGTAATGTCTCCAGATTTTGAGAGCGAATACCACGGCCCCTAACTCGAGGTCGTGAGTCGTATAGTTCTTCTCGTGAACTTTAAGTTTTCGGGAGGCGTAAGCAATAACCTTGTCTCGTTGCATCAACACGCAACCGAGACCTTGGTGAGAAGCATCGCAGTATACCACGAAGTCATCGATGCCTTCGGGTAGGGATAGGATGGGTGCACTGTAAAGCTTGAGTTTCAACAGCTGAAATACTGACTCTTGTTTATTGGTCCAATCGAATTTCTTTTCCTTATGAGTCAGTACCGTGAGGGGTTGAGCTATTTTTGAGAAGTTTTCAATGAACCGACGGTAATAACCGGCTAATCCCAAAAAATGGCGTACCTCGGTTGGAGTAGTTGGCGCTTGCCAGTTCTTGATGGCCTCGATTTTTGATGGGTCTACATGAATTCCCTGACTGTCAATCACGTGTCCAAGGAATTGAACGGTTTTTATCCAGAACTCACACTTAGAGAATTTGGCGTAAAGCTCCTCGTGTCTAAGCAGCTCTAGGATGGTTCTGAGGTGTTGTGCGTGTTCTTGTTCGTTTCGTGAGTATATGAGGATGTCATCGATGAAGACAATGACAAACTTATCGAGATAAGGTTTGCACACCCGATTCATAAGGTCCATTAATACAGCCGGTGCGTTGGTTAGACCAAAGGGCATCACTTGGAATTCGTAGTGCCCGTAACGGGTTCTGAATGCGGTTTTTGGGATGTCGGCATCGCGAACACGCAATTGATGATAACCTGATCGAAGATCAATCTTTGAATAACAGCTTGATCCTTGGAGTTGATCGAAAAGATCATCGATTCGAGGAAGTGGGTATCGGTTCTTGACGGTTAGTTTGTTCAACTCTCGGTAGTCGATGCACATTCTGAATGAACCGTCTTTCTTTTTGACAAACAAGACCGGAGCTCCCCAAGGTGAAGAACTCGGTCTGATGAATCCTCTATCCAGGAGTTCCTGCAACTGAGTAGACAACTCCTGAAGTTCGGATGTGGCTAGGCGGTACGGTGCTCGGGCCACCGGTGCGGCACCCAGCACAAGATCAACCGAGAACTCAACCTGTCTAGGTGGAGGTAAACCAGGTAGTTCTTCTGGAAAGACTTCGGGAAAGTCTCTAACGATTGGCACATCTTCAAGTCGCTTCTCCTCCGACTTTTTCTCCGTGATGTGTGCGAGAATTGCTGGATAACCCTTCCTCAGAAGTTTTCAGGTTCTCAAACAGGAGATTATGTTTAGTCTCGACCCACCGGTCTCCCCCTGTATGATCAAGGTTCTACCGACGGCGAGAGGGATGCAGACGATCTTATCAGGACAAACAATTTCGGCCCGATTTTTGATAACCAGTCCATACCCACGATGACGTCGAAACTTCCTAGTTCAACAGGCATAAGATCGATTGAGAAGATTTCGTCGGCTAGGTTTAAAGCGCAATTAGGTATCACACTATCGGTTTGTATAAGTTTATCATTTGCAAGTTCTACGGTGTACTTAACATCTAAGGCCACGGGGGTGATGTCAAGTAGTGGCCAAAACTCATCAGAAATATAGCTCCTATCAGCACCAGTATCAAATAGAATATTAGCAGATAAGTTGTTGAGGAAGAACATACCCGAGACCACATTCGGGTCTTGACGGGCGTCCCCCGGGCTGATCACGAAGGCTCTGCTCCGGGCGTTGTTGTTGCGGTTGTTGTTGTTGTTCTTCAGCTTGGGGCAGTTGCTTTTGAAATGCCCAGAATTTCCGCACCCAAAGCAGGTCTTTGGTGCATTGGTGTTGGGGGTAGGAATGATGGCTCGGCAATCCTTGGCTAGGTGCCCGAACCGTTTGCAGTTGGTGCAAGGGCAGGAACCGTCGTGGTGACGATTGTATTTGGGACAGTAGGGTTTGTTCCCGATGTACCCTTTCTTTTCCGTAGTCCCCAAGGAATAAGCCTTAAACACTCAGGCTTTTTGTTGGTGGTTTGGTTGGATGAGTTGGGGTTTCCTTCCCATTTGCGTTTGTTGTTTGCAGATGGGGTTGATGTTGTGCCACGGCGGACAGAGTTTGCCGTCAGTTCATGGGCCATACGGATGGCGCTCTGAATAGTACCCGGTTTGGATGAAGTCACCAGGTCTTGAAGTCTGTCAGGAAGTCCATCGACATATTTCTCGATCCTCTTGTACTCAGGATCGACCATGGTTGGGCACAGAAGTGCCAGTTGGTGAAAGCGGTTGGTGTAACCAGTGATGTCATCACCCTGCATTTTGTGGTTCCAGAATTCCAATTACAACTGTTTCAATTCATCCCTGGGGCAGTACTCGCCCCTCAACATCTCCTTCAACTCCTCCCACGAAAGTTTGTAAGCATTAGCAATACCCACATTCTGGGCATAGGTGTTCCACCAGGTGAGAGCGGTGTCAGAGAAAGTACTGGCGGAGAACTTAACCTTGTCTCCCTCCGCACAGTTGCAGATAAGAAATACAGATTCGATTTTCTCCATCCAGCGTACCAGACCGATTGCTCCTTCAGTACCATAGAAGCTCAAAGGTTTGCAGTTTTGGAAGTCCTTATATGAGCAGGGTTTGGGTTGTGGCCCATTAGTAGCTGTATCTTCGCTACCAGGAGTTGATGTTCGGGTAGCTAGGGCTTGGGCCACACTAAGGGCAATCAGACCCGCAATTTCGGCTTCACTAAGGGTGACTTGTCGGCGAGGAGGCATGATGAACAAGAAAAGAACAAGGAAAGAGGAATAAGATATTTGCATGAAATTATGATATGTCACAAGTGTATATGATGAGATACACGATAACAGTACGAAGTGACAATCACATTCCATTTAGATAAACATGTTGGATACAAGGTACGGGTTTTCCAAAAGATTACAGAGTAATAGTAGTACAAAAGTGCCGGGAATTGTTACATCCGGTTGAATTACATAGGTCCTAATTAAGTAGTTAACTGGTTACAATTTACAGACTGATCTAATCTTGATGCAGATTAATCCGCTCCATCAGCGCGACAAGGCGGTCCACGGTTTCTGCAAGTCTGTTGACTTGCCTGGCGTTGTCTTTAACCAAGGCCAGTCGTTGTACCAATGCTCGAGAGTACTCCTCAGCCTCCTGTGAACGCTGTTCACATTCCTCTAGCAGGCCTCTTATGAGTTCATCCGTACCTAATTCAGCGGTCATTGAATCCTGAATTATGCTTACAGAGAGGCTGGTATATTCTTGTTCTCGCTGTAGTTGGGATATGTGATCCAGTGCTTGGCGGAGTAGGTAGGTCATTCGGTGTTGTTCCCGTTCGAGATTCTCGAGCCTTTGCTCCTGTTGATGGAGTCGGGCAGCTAACACTGGCACTGCGAGGTGTGTCGTGTCCTGGACGTTAGGAGCGAGGTGTGTCGTGTCCTGGACTTTAGGAGCGGGGTATTGTCATTCGGATTTATGGTTGATTTTATACGAATTTACAAACATGACTAAAATAATCAGAAAATTTGTATTTATACACAATCAAACCCGCAAACCCTTAATTCTTCATAAGCGAATTAAAGAATCCTAAAAATGAATTTTAAGAACTTTTTACCTCTATTTGGTCATTTTAGGAGTACCATCTTCATCCCATCTTTCAGTATGATAATCATCTCATCGATTGCTACAACTTTCGTGTTGATTACGGGTAGATGTGGCAATTTGAGACCCATGGGTCTAGTTGGGTTTTTCTAATTTTTATAGTTGGGTCTAATTGGGTAATTAAAATAAGGTTTAAGTATATCATTATTATCTATTGGGTCATAATGAGTAATAATGATATACTTAAGCTTTTTTTTAATTACCCAATTAGACCCATCTATAAAAATTAGAAAAACCCAACTAGACCCATGGGTCTCAAATTGCCACCTCTATTTACGGGCATCAATTCCATCAAAATCACAAACCCTATAATTTTGTGAACTCTCTGCATCCCTCCTTTTTGATCGACATGATCCAGACCTTATGAGGTCTCCAGTGATTTTAATCCCCTTTTTTTTTATAAATTAAGTTACATTCTTGTCACGTATGGCCCCTTATCTTTCGTAGCTTGCAATTTTACCCAAATCCATCACTTTTCTGACAAAGTTTGTCCAAGTTGACTAAAATTAAATTACAATACTTATGTAATCTATATTTGTAACACCCCAAGTTTCAGATTTTAAAATCGTACACGGATATATTTTTATAATGAAATAGTATTAGGTAGATAACGAGATATAGTGAAAAACGTAAACGATTTTACCAGTTCCAGACTGTAGGGTTTAAAAAGGGTATTAAAACATATAGATATGTACGTACAGTAGTGTGTTTATCCAGTTTTATTTCTCAAATATTCCAGGGAGATAGAGAAAGAGCGTGAGAGAGCTGGAGAAAATGAGATTTTCACAGAGATGATTTCTTCTTCAATTCCTTCTTTCAATTCTTAGTTCTACTTATTTAATTCTTCCTCCTTAATCATCCTTAACATCATGTAAGTAATTCCTTTATGTTTTTAACTTAGGGTTTATGGGTTTCATGGGGTTTCATGGAGTTTTAAGAAATTGAGGGTTTTAATCCGAATTTAGGGTTTTAAATTGATGGAATTGATGATAATTAGTTGTAATAAGCTTGTTAGTGATCATATAACATCATGAAAGTGATTAATTTGAAGTATGTAGCTTATGATCAAAGTGGGATTTTGGTGGGGTTTTATAAAACTAGTGATTTATGATATGAAATTAGTTTAATTAGTGTTTGTTAGTGTTTTTATGATTGTTAGTGATGATATAACATGATAGAAAGTAATGAAATTATGATTTAGTGTTTATGAGAATTTTAGTGTTTATGTTAGATTATCATGAAACTATGAAATAAGCTTAATAGTGTAATTAGAAGTGTTAATAGAGTATGAATATGATTAGTAGTTAGTTTAATGATGATTAGTGTTTAAAAGTGTTGTATGTATCATGTATGGAATTATGTAGGTGATTAGAGACATGGAAGCTTATGTTGATCAAGATGGTGAAATCGTTTAAAAGAGTATGGTGAGTGATACGGGGGTTAAACAGGTGATTTGATTGTGTAGTACCGTATAGCTCGTGGGCTAGAGGTTTGCACAATCAAGGAAAAGTTATTTGTTTATGTGTGTTTACTTAGTTTGTTGTATTAAATTATTTGTTTATATTTAATTGTTATGTGATTTCATGTTATTGGAAAAGTCAGTAGTGATTACTCATTAGCAAGTAATGAGTATGTCACTAGCTTGAAGGTAAAGGTAAAGTTATTTGTTAATAGTGTACGATTCAATTGTGTTGGATTCGGATTGCAGTTGTGCAAGAGACTACACAATTGGGTGGAAGGTTACTTGTTAATATATGTGGATTAAATAGTGATTTTGTGATGAATAGTGTACGATTCGATTGTATTGGATTCGGATTGCAGTTGAGCAAGAGACTATACAATCGGGTGTAAGTTGTTTATTATATGATTGATTTCTTATATGTGTATTTAAGATTTGTTAGAAGTTGTGATTGTTGTTGATTAGTGTTGTGATTACGGTTAATGAAACGATAAAAATGATTATGTGTATAGATACTGTGGTGATTAAAGAGCTAACTGCGGTTAGCATAGTGTTCAGGGTTCAGTGTACAGTGTTCAGAGAAATAGAGTTCAGTGATTATATGTTTAAGTAGTTATGTGTTGATATGTGTTATAGTGTTATGTGGAATTGCTTGCTTAATTGCCTGTGTACTCACTAAGCAGTGGTGCTTACCCGTAAAAGTGTTTATTATGTAGGTTGAAGTTTGGCTAGCGATACGTGGATAAAGAATGTGCTTATGTTAGTGACGTGGATAAGGAGCTAGCTATGTGGTTAGATAATGCTCCTTCTCTTTGAATTGTTGTTTTGATATACGATTGTGTAAATCGCCCAAATAAAGATTTTTGGATTTTAAATATGTTGGTCAATATGTTGTATTTGACTTTGAAAGTCAAACAGAGAAAAGAGTCTTGTATATGTGGTTTTGTTTCGGTTAAAAGTGATGAAAAGTGTAAAAGGGTCAATTAGGATTGGGTGGTCAACTGTGAAGTTGACAAATAGTCAACAGAGTTGAAATGGTTAAATAAATGTGTTTTAGTTGTTGAATTGGTTGAAAAGTGGTTACATTATGAAACGGGTTATAGAGGTGTCGAAATGGGTTAAAAGTGGTCACATGGTGAATTTAGTGTGTGGTGGTGCTATGGATTGGGTTTCAATTGCTTTAAGTTTGTTTTGAAGTATTGAAATAGTGTATAAAAAGTTAGAGTCAAAAGAGTTATGGTTTGTGAATTAGTATGTTTTCAAAATGGTCATTTTAGTGCCGAAAAGAGTCATACGCCAAAATCCATCGTTTTTGGGAAATTTGGAAAAGTGAAAAAGTAGAAAGTTTCATTTTGTTGAGATGAAGGTGTCTGCAAATTTTTATGGTCTAACTTAAAGCGGTTTAGATTTTATGCGCGTTGGAAGTTCAGGTTTTGGTATTAAAATATGCAGTATGCTATAATCACATGAATCCGGGCGGATTCCCGAGGTCGGATTCCTAAAAATCACTTCTGTTCACGAGTTGTGCTGAGTACGCAAGGGAATCCGGGCGGATTCCCCTGAATCCGGGCGGATTCCCCTGTGTCCCAGAAATTCGAAAACTTAAAATGGTCATAAAAGATGAACCGTAACTCCGTTTTTGACGTTCTTTATATCGTTGAAAAGCTAAGAGAGTCTACTTTCCAATGGTTATGTCCTTATGATGAAATTTAGATTGAGTAAAATAATTAAATTAGGTTGAAGTGTGTTGGTACAATGAAATATGAAGTTTTGGAGTATGGTATAGATTTAAATCATGACTGGGACCAATAGAGAGTGTTTTATGATATAAAATAAATGGTTAAAAAAAAATGGTCGTGTTTTCGGGGCGTTTCAATATTCCACCTTCCTCATTATTCAAATAATAGTATACATACTATTTATTCATATTTTTAAAAAATTGGGATGTTACAATATCCTCCTTAAAGCTACTACTTCCACCGGTAGCGAAGAACCAGATCTCATTCCCGTCTCTTCCGAAGCTTGGTCTCAGCTAGACTCCATTGTTCTTCAATGGATTTATAGAACCATCTCAAATGACCTTCTCCACACCATCTTAGCCCTAGATTCAACTGCCAAAAAAGCATGGGATTGTTTGAAAGGCATCTTTCAAGACAACAAGCACTCTCGAGCAATGTTTTAAAAATCGGGTTTTATTAACCCGGAGGGATGATCGGGTCCGGTTCAACCCGGGTTAACTCGGGTTAGTTTTCTGAAATAATGTGAAAATATCAAAATCATGACCGGATCTTATTAATTAGGACCTGCAAATGGGTATGAAAAGAAGTGGAAAAAAAAGTCAAAAAGGTACTCCCTCAAAACTTATTATGCCTGCTATTCAATATTCATCTCTCTGTATCTCTATGTGTTTGACTACTTTCTCTCATATCCTTTTTTTATCTTCCTATCTCCTTTCTACCACCATCACCATATAACATTACAACCACCCAAAGATCAAATTTATTCAACACAACAAACATACATATTACCACGGTTTTTATGTCTTTAACTTCTAATTGCTAACCAACTTTCTATATACACAAATACATACAGAGATCAATATCACATACACATGTAAGAAACTATTCGAAGCCAAGCCGGAAAGCGACACCGAAAAAGTGATTGTTAGAAACGACATTGCTAAAACGACCCTAAAATGGTGAAGAAATTTGGAGTTTCAATTAAAAATGGGTTTTATAACAAGAACTGGGGGTCCGGTCGAATCGAAAACCCGCCCAGGTCAATCCGAGTAGCAAACTACCTAAATCCCGCTCACTTTTGGCCTGCCTCCAAGACTGGGTCGCGGTCAAACCGGGTCAACTAGCCTTGACAATTTTCCCAATATGTCTGCTTACTGTCAGGAACTCAAGATCATCGCTGACCAACCGTCTCACGTAGGTGATCCCATGTCCAATGACCGTTCAGTTCTTCAACTCATTGCGGGTCTTCATGAGACTTATGATAGTGTCGCCTTGTGACAACCGTCACCAAACCGTTATCGTAGTTCAAGCCGTAAAAACTCATTTGTATGAAAAGACTAATTTCAAGGATTTATTTACATCAAAGTCTTCGTTTTTGAAAAACGAATCTAACGCAAAAAGAATTAATTCAAATGGACGTATAACGAAGAAGATACGAAGCAAAACGTAAACGAAACATGAGTTGAGCAAATCGCGATGCCATCTGATGAAATAGCGACGCGATTTACTCATAATCGCGACTCGATCTTACCTTGGTCGCGACTCGATCCTATGTCGGTCAGACCCGAATTTAAACGTGTTTTAAACCCTAAAAACGAGTTGTAAACCTTATTTTTCGACCTCCAGACGATTTTTAACTCCTTCAAACCCTAAGATACGAAAATCAAAACCCAAGAACTCAAGTTTTGATCCATTCTTTCAATCTAACAACCGAAAACACTCGTTATCGCGTTCATTGGTAAGTTTTTCGACGTTCAATCTCTAGTAACTTCTGGTTTCATTCAAAAACGTGATTAGGGTTCTTATAAGCTTATTTTCTACAGATTTTAGGGAGGATTTTCAACATACGCGCATGAATTGGTAGACTTCTAACTCATTCTTCCGATATTTAATCGTTTCGTATCGTATTTCGTATTACCCATCCATTGGATATGATTTTGATGAATCTAAGTAAGGATTAGGACTAGGAATATTATTAACGGATGGTGCATCAAAGTTTTGATCATGGTTGTCATTGATTGTTGTGGAAAAACGTTTTTGGAGATGACTTAGTATTAGTCATAAACTTGTGGTTTGGACATATTCTGTGGTTGATTTTGATGGAGTCATAACTCGGTCAATACTACGTGTTTTTAAGTGTTTCTTGGGTCTAAAATTAAGTTTAAGATGTCTACTTTCAAATGCAATTGGTCTCATGTCAATATGATGATTTTTGGCCAGTCAAATGGTCATTTTAAACAAATATGTAAAGTCTGAGTTTTCGGTTTATGTTTTGGGTCTTTTTTGAAGTGTCTAACAGTATGTTAAATTTTGAATTAGGTTTTGAAACTTTTTCTGGAACTACTTTAATGTGTCAACAAATTGTTGTAAAAATATTGTAAATTTTGAAGGTCTTCAAGTATTTTAATTTTATTATAAGTTTTGTGATGTCAGAAAATGTTATCGTTTTAAGCAGTTCACTTTTGGCAATTTTTAAAAATAGTTAACCATCGAAATAAATTCTGGAAAAATTAATGGGTATTCTTGATACATCAAAGTGTCACTGGTAAAAATTGTATAGTCTAATAATTTTGTTTAGTTATGATTTAAAATTCGTAAAGTGGTATAAAATTTTGGACAGAAATTGGAGTGCAAGATAGGGTGTAAATTACTACTATTTTTGTATAAATGGGAGCTTATTTTTGTCAGATATTCGAGGTTTGGTTGTGAGAAAATATAATAGAGAAGATATGTATCATCAAATGGGATACAATGGAAGGGCATAGCCTTGTCTAGATTGTAACCAACACATATTTGATTTGTAGATTAACATTCTTTTGGTGGATTCATTTTGGGAACTATAATTGCTTTGACTAATCAAGGTGAGTCTCGTGGCCCCTTTTTCATCTATATTTCTAACGTTTTGGGGGAAAAGAGTGCTAAGATATTTTAAACTATTTTATCGCTGTGGAAACAATCTTTGAACTTGCTTTGAAAATGAGTTGCCATGAAATACATGTATAGTTTAATGTGTATTGTTTGATTGTGTGGAACGATAACGTGAATATAGCGTAGCTTTTGTTTGTTGTTATTTTGTGTGGAACGATGATAGAAACGTTGTGGTCTTGCACATGTGGGAGATCCCACCTCTGAGGTAAGACTACTTAGAAACGATGAAACGTAGAAACGTAGGAACGTAGAAACGTAGGATGAAACGGAACGTTGATGTTGGTTTGTGTAACGTTGAACGTGTAACTTATTTGAATGTTGGAACGTGTGATTATTTGTAAAGTGGGTAACGTGTGACATCTTAAACGTTGTTATATTATACGTTGTATACATTGCTCTCATGTGTTTTAACAAAACGAATTTGACTTGATAAAATGTTTACTTAAAACCTACGAACTCACCAACCATATGTTGACATTTTAGAGCATTTCTTTTAAGGTGAAGCTAGTAATTCAAGGACTGAGACTAAGGTGGCTTAGCAAGACTGTTAGAGTGCATCTTAAATTTGTTATTGTGAACGATTGTATTTGTGACGTTGTGAAGCTTTATCATAACATTTTGTTGAACTTCATTTAGTTAATTTCTTTTATATCAATGTGTTATGATCTAGTCATGTGTTGCATTCCGTTGTTTCCGCTTTAGACGGGGTGTGACACGCTTGTCATTTATAACACAGTGATCCGCTTCCACAATTCTATGAAGCCTGATCACGAGTTTTCTTGAGGAAACACGCAAACATAAGCAAGCTGCTGCTAATGCTACAACTGCTGGATCTGCTCTACTTACTACCACATCTTTGAACAATTCAAAACAACACCAAACCAGTGGCTCTAATCAGTCACAATCGGCTTCTGGTCCAAGTTATTATTACAACAAGAACAACAGGGGACGTGGTGGTGGACGCAACAACAATGGTCATGGTGGTTGAGGCCGAGGTCGCGGAAACAACAACAACCAACCAGTTCTTACTGGACATCAACACCCACAATGGGCTCCCTACTTTGGCTTTGCATATATTTATGTACATCATTACTAAGTTACATTATCAATGTACATTAATGGTCAATTAGTAACGTCTTCTTAGCATATGAAGGAAAATGTAAAATATAATTTGAATGATATGAGTATATGTATAGCGAATGTGTTTATAATTTGTATTAGTAGATCAAAGAAATTTTAACCAAAAGACTGTTCAAATGTTGACCGTCTGAATCAGACGACTTAAATTACTTATTAGTGAAGCACGATTATCTAGTTAAATCAATTACTTTGATTTTTGTTTGAAGTATAATAAAATAAAATATGTTATATTCTTGGTTAATATCCATATATTATTAACATTATTCATATATTTGGTCGGTTATATTTGTTACAACAGTGAGAAATCGTCTAAACAATTACTTGAACAATGTATGTTATATTCAAGAAATTAGTGAGGATTTTTGAGATATACTTTTCAAGAACAATGTAAGTTATATTCAAGAAAATTGCCAAAGATATAAGATTGTTAATATATTTTAATAAACTTTAACATGCACTTATTTTAAAATAAATCCACGTGATAGTGTGATATTATAAGTGAAAAAATAAAAAGCCAAAAACTTAATATTTTGATATTAGAAGTTCATATAGTAATTTCATTAGCCAAAAACTTCTATTAGCAATTACTTAATAGTACTATTTTTATATAATAATATTCCCTAGTTTTTGTATACTTTTATTACATTTACTTAATAAAATATAGTTATTTCGTTCATATTTACAAAATAGGTAGAAATAGAGTTTAATTTAGAAAAGGAACGAAAATAAGTTAATTTTTGCATAAAAAAAGTTAGTTGTACCTAAATTTGAGTAGGACAAAGTGGTTAAAAGAGTGACAAAAATAAATAAAGTTTGCAAATATTTGAGTTCGAAAATAGTTAGATTGTATAGAGTTTATGAGTTGGACCAAATAAATATTTGGGTTAAATAGTAATAATAATATAAATGTTATTAGTTAAGAATAATACTAATGTTTAGTACATATATATTAATCCTAATTCTAGTTAACTGTAAAGTTAATAATAATAAATAAAAGTAATCATATGGTCATATAGTAGTAGTACGTAGCATATATATGTTAAGTAATAATAATAATAGTAAATAAATAATAAAATATGATGTTGAAGTTTCTTTTCGTTTGCAGATCACGTGGCATGGCCAATTCAAGTACGATGATGTCTTGTGATTAAGTAAAAAAGTCAACAAGCCCCATTACAAGTCAAAGGAAAAAACGTGTGAAGCAAAAGAAACTGTACGCGTAGCATTTAATGCTGGTTGGTGGAAGAAAAAGTAGGCGGCAGCTGGCGAGTTTTCTTGGGGAGTACGAACTTTAGATCCATACGCCGTATGCAATTGCATACGCCGTATGGATTGATGCCCAGCCACTATAAATTCAGCCTTCCTGCGTACGATTTTGAGAGACTTTTTCATACTTTTTGTATACAATAAATTTAGGGTTACGAAATATTTAGTTTAGGGGTTTATTATTTCAAGTTTTAGGTTACTTTTGGAGGCACGAAAAGCTACGGTTGAAGACATTTCGCTTTATCTTTTTGTGATTCGTCATTCGGTTTGTTATTACTTTCATTTATTTAATATCATTGATGATTTTGGTATTTATAAATCTGAGTTTTATTTATCTTATGATGATTTGAATATTTAAAGTGGTTGTATAATTGATGTAGCTCGGATTATGATTATTGAACGATTAATATTGCGTATTGACTAAGTTATTTAATTGAAAACTATTATATTGCTCGTAGATCCTTGTTTATTGGTAACTAGTAATTATTGTTGCTCAACGTGGTTAATAAGATTATTGAGATTGAGTTCCTTTAATGTTATTAATTATTGATGGTTATAATCTTAGGGTTTTAACTATTGCTAAATATATTGAGTTTGATAGGTTGAGTACACGATAATTATCTACTTTAAAATGAACAAGACAACAAGAAATTGTTGGGTATTGTTGAGTCATACCACTAGAGTTAATTATAATGAGTTGTGAATGTTTAATGCATGATTTAGGGAAAGGCACACAATTGACTGATCATCTTGTGACATTGGAACCAGTGTTTTATGTTGGACCCTAGATTATAGGAATTAGTTGGACCCGAAACGTTGGCTAGTTCACATTCGACTTAGTATTCATTGAAGAATTTGGTATTAAGTTGATCTAAAAGAATCACAATTAGATAATCAATACGTAATAAATCAGGATATTTGAATCTGAGTGACATTGATTATACAATTACTTATTCCTTCCTATTGTTTCCTATTTGTTATTTTAATTTAAGTATTTTAACTGTTTTATTATTATTTCAATATTAAATGTTCGCACGGAACTAAAACGTCCCCCTTTGTTTACTGTTTTCTAGGATAATTAGTATTTTCTATTTATATTAATAAACCACCATTCCTGTGTTCCTGAGATCGACCTGGACTTACCATAGCTATACTATTCCGATCAGGTATTCTTGCGTGGTTGTGTGATAGTATTAATAAGGTAGTTTCAGTTATAAATAATAAAACAAGACGCGCTTTCACACGCATCAATTTCGAGGGGTGATCTACAATTAAAAAAAACTCAAATGATTTATATTGTAAATATTGAAGGTTAAAAATTGATAAAAGAATTTAAAAAGGCGATAGTATGGGAATTTAGATCAACGGGTGATTGAATGAAGCCATGAATTTCTTGCAATTGTAAAATAACGTATTGGGGCTTTTTTTTAGGAAAAAATAAAGAAGATTGAAGGAAGAGATTAAATTATGCAAGAAATAATGAGTAGTTATTGTTGGGTTTTCTATTCCCTAACTAGATTAACATATGCAACGAAAAATAACAATTAATCTAGAGCAACTAGGAAACTAAACCCCTAAAGGACCTTGACTTAATAAAGCTATTAACAATAACAAAATAAATAGATAAATGAGAAAATACTAACATTTGAGAAAACAAATTTCTCATGCGCAGACCACCTTGCTCGAGCTCCATGCAGACTCCTTGCTCGATAATCTATGCTTTGGAGGCAAGTACCCAAAATAGAATACCTCTAATGCTTCACACCCAATAACTAAGAGAAACTCCAAATCCTAGGGTTCCGACTCTAAGTCGTGTAAACTCTCATAAGGATTAAGAATGAGAAAGAGAGAAAGAAACGAACTAAATTCGAATATGGGATACCTTGAAAGCTTAGGCTAGGCCCCTATTTATATAGGGAGAGGAAGCCTATGGGTTTTGTTTCTGGCCGATGTGGGATTCCTGATTTCGGATTCCAACCGCCGGTTGGACTTGATTCCTGCCCAAGTAACAACACGTGTCACCGACTTACAAACCCTAGCCTCCAACCGCCGGTTGAACCTTTCAACCGCCGGTTGGACTCTCTTCCAGAATATTCCTTTTAGTTTCTAATTAATATTCAATTAATAAAATAACTAAACATTCTTATTGTTTATGTTAACTTCTTTTAGCTTCTTATTAATTTATCAACTTTGATAAATTAACAAACTAATTAATTAACTACAATATTAATTCTAATTAATATTATCTCTCAATTAGTTTCTCTTACTGTTCATTGAGGGTAACCCAAAAAGGACTCCACTTTTAACGATGGTCTTACCAATTAGTTATGACCTTGGACATACCTTTGGATACTATTCCAACAGTCTCCCACTTGGACTAGTCATCAACTACTATTGGTCTAAGTCTCTATCCTATTAACTAAGTAGAGAGTGACATCCAATGCAACTGCCGTACTCTGAATCATATCTAGAGACATCCCTTTACATAAGTGATCAAATATTCCTTTGTTTCAGATATCGTATGAAACTGGGACATGGATTTTTCTCAATCTCCAGATTCAAGATTATGTTTTCTGATCTCCGATCAATTTGACTATATGGGACTACTGAATTGTACATATCAATTTAGTCCTGGCTTGGCCAAGCACTTTATGAGTCAACATTTAATCATCAGAGGGCCCAGAGATATCGCTTTTCCATTTAGGCAAAAGGAATAAATAAATTTCGCATACATAGTACTAATCAACTCATCATGTCATACCTAGCGTATCCTTTATGACTGGCATTTACGTGCAGCGTTTGAATAAACTAAAGTATAATAGACTTGAAAAACTAGAAACTCAATGTATATCCATTTTAAGAATATAAGATATTATCAGCTCATAGTTACTCGTGATTTCAATCCATGAAGTAACTTCCATGAGTACGGGTCTCTCCTATACTTAAATCCCCATTAAGTACCCATGAGTGTTGCAGCAATCTTCATGTAATGTCTAATCTCCATAGACAATCTACTAACACTCCATGACAGTCTTAATTCACCACATACTTCCTATAGTGTGATCAACTGAGGAGGTTTGAGTAATTCTAATTACTCTGGAAGTGGTGTCTAAACATGCAAAACTGAAACACAATTACAAACGATAGTAGATGGTTGCATACTCCTTGCAAATAAATAAATCTTCATTATTTAATCACCAAATCTATTCTAGTTCCCATCATTGTTTGTAATGTTTCAAAATCAAACTAACAACTAAAACTTTATCACGTAAACCTATGCTCCTAGCATGTTTACTGATCGTGTGTCCTTCACAATCACGTGTCCCTTTTATACCTTCCTTTGAACAAAATAGTATTTTTTAATGTGCTTTGGACTTTCCATTATCACATAATATTTCAATGAGATTTGCACTATTGGAATACCTCCAAGATCACCAATGAAAATTCTCATCCAGATGACTTCCTTTGAAGTCTCGCAAGTTTCAATATACTCAGATTCTTATCTGCTATTGTATCTTGCTTTAAAATTTTTAAAGTTATCGCTCCCCCCATTTAGTAAGAATACTCAACCAGACTGTGAACGACTATCATCTTTATCTATTTGGAAACTTACTGATAACATCAAATAATGCTATATTTACATACTAATATTCCTTATATTTTATATATTTTTATTGCATTTCTATTAGATTTAGATACTTAATATGTTTACATTTGCAAAATAGGTATAAGAGTAATTGAATGAAGAAAAGAACGAGAAAAGAGCTTAAAATGAAGAAAATAAAGAGAAGAATGAAGATTGAAGATATTTAGACCAGAATTGAAGACTAAATCCAAAGATAAAGATAATTGGGCTTAAAGAATGAAGAAAAATGGATTAAGAAAGATAATGGGCTAAAAATGAAGTCAGGCCCGTACTTGGAAGATTATGGAATTAAGGGCCAACCGACGGTTGAGTTATCCAGCCGGCGGTTGAATATAATAATATAAGGCGGTGGAAGATCACAGACTTGGAGCCTAAGTCAAATACCTCCAACCGGCGGTTGGACTGGCGGTTCAGAAAAACTATAAATAAAACCTTCATTCGGCCTAAACCATATACGATTTCAATATTCAAAAGTCGATTATTAGGGTTAATATTCGACTAGGGACACGAATTTGAGGGCTAGGAGCTAGGGTTTTAAGGTTTTTAACCCTATGAAGAGTGTAATTCGTCAATCGGTTCGATTTCTTTATCCTTGTAACTTCAATAATGTTTATTAGGTTATTTTGGATTCTGATTAATTGTATTTGATTATGAATTGAAGCTTTTATTGTATTGGTTATATGAATATTATTTGATTTATAATTGGAATTTTTGTTTATGTTAATATTGGATTATTGAATGTTTATTATGCATTAATAAATTACTGTATTACATTATATGAGTAAGTTGTTCTTGACATGATTAATCAATTTATATCATAAACTTCAATAATGTCTATTAGGTTTTTATAAATTAATTAACTGTGTTTAAGTCTTGACATGAATGTTTCATGATAGATAAAGAGCGTGTAACTTATGATTGTTAATTGATATCGTAATTTAGCATCATGGATATGAACTTGCTATAATAGACGGATGATTGTTTTAATAGAATGAGTTATAGGAATACTGATGGAATGTTCTCCTAGGTGTTGATTATACTTATAATAAAGTTGAAGAATGTTTTGGAGACTTTATATCTGAGCGTATCACCTTTAATTATTATTAACGATCCAATAAACATAAAGAAAGATTATAAATTGAATAAGGCTAGTATAAGTATATACAATCTCTTATCTATCTTAGTTATCCTAGTAGAAATTAATTATTCTAATTGATTTAGTTTATTTGAATATCTGTATCAAAAGTAAATATATGTTTGAACGGAACTAAAACGTCCCCCTTATTTGTAATATTAATTGTAATTAAATTGTGAATAATTGTAATTAATTGTAATTATATAGGAAGTAATTGATTATTTTATATTCTACGTTCCCTTTGTTCAATACCTGGACTTACTTGTAAAAGCTATATTATACGAACGGGTCATTCTTGCCTGTATTGTGTGATAGTATTATTTAGTATTTCCTTTAATTAAAACTTGTTATTTTAATTGACTATACTTAACACACACCACTTACGTTACTATAACCCGTTACTCTATATTTCTCTTCTCCATAATTAACTAAGAACCTGTCTTTAGTATTCTTCAAATACTTAAAAATATTCTTTACAGCTGTACCAATGACATTTACCAGGATTCTTCTGTTGTCGACTCACTATGCTCCAAGCAAAAGAGACATCGGGTATTGTACATGTTATGGCATATATGATCGATCCTATAGCCTATGGGACTCGATTCATTCTGTCCAATCTTACTCAGTCTTTGGACATAGATTCTTTCTAATCTTTATGCCATGATGTAAGGGTAAATTCTCTTTCTTAGAATTCTCCATTTTAAAACCTTTTAAAATTTTATTCTAAGTACATGTCCTGGATAAGTCTTCTGAGACGTTTTGACCTATCTCTATAAATCTTTATACCAAGAATATATATTGCATCTCCCAAATCTTTCATAGCGAAATATTTTCCCAACCAATCATTTACACCTTGTAATGTTGAGATTATATTTCTTATGAGTATTATATCATTCACATATAATACAAGGAAGACTACAACACTCCCACTGACTTTGACATATATACATGACTCATCTTTGCTTCTAAAAATTCAAACTCTTTGACTTTCTCATGGAAGCAGAGATTCCAGCTACGAGAAGCCTATTTAAGTCCATAAATGGGCTTATAAAGCTTGTACACTCTGTTTGGATACTTTGCTCTTTCAAACCTTTCAGTTGTGCCATGAACACTGTCGCACCCCCAAATTTACTGTGCGAAAGCGATTCGGGTTGGGGCGCGACTAATCCGGTAATCACAGCACATAAGATATAATGAACGACTCTATATGCGTCGTTTACAAATTACATTGATAATAGTAAAAGTTTTACAATGTTGTAATAGTTACAAAAGCTCGTAAGCCAAATGTGAGAGATTCTAAGGCATATCTAGTTTTACAAAATGTAGAAATGCAGGGGAATCTCCTGGTGTCTGTATGCGACTCGAGCTATATAATCCTGAGCAGACCTACTACTGCTGAGTACCTGAGAATACATGCTAAAAGGTCAGCTAAAAGCTGGTGAGCTCACAGGTTTGTATAATGATAAAGTATAGTGTGTGAACCACAAGATTTAATATAATGATTTGAAACCAATCAAATAATGTGTGTATATTACTGCCATGAGGTCATAGTCTGAGCTTAACTGAGGTGTCGGGATCACAATCAAGTGCCCGATCGAGGGTACCTCCCTGCGAGTGCCTAATCTACACTCGTATGAACAAATGATAATGCGTCCGTTTGACCAGTTAGTGCTTGCTAACCCGAGCGGGGATTGTCAATCCCCTAGGGTACCATACACTAACATTTCCGCTACAAAAGTATTACCAAACTATGTTGTGGAGGGCTCTAAAGTGATTAGTGAAAATAAATCGTGCAGTATATAGCGATGTTTTAGTACTTGCGTTCACATGTAAAACAAAATGAGCATGTATTCCCACCCCGGGAGTAATAACAGTAAAAATGCGGGGCTATGAGACTCACTTGAGTCTGAAGTGTTTCTATCAAGCAATAATAATGAAGTACAAGAAAATGATGTCGTCCAAACGACTGTAACCTACCGGGCATCCTAAACGCGCAAGCTTATGATAATGAGTAGGTATCTCAAAAGATTACCAATGCTAGTTGTCCATTTAACTAGTAATGTCCAAATAATTTGGTTTGATTGATTGTGTTTTGAAAACATGTACGGCCCGTTGGTGAGTTTTTGTAATATTCCAAAGTGTAATTATTATTATGTTGTTACGTTATACTTATAAAGTACATTTCGTGTGTTTAGATGTCGTATCGTATAAATATTCGAGGGTATGAAAATTCGTCACTTAATGTGAAACTAATTATAAGTTATCTTAAGCTTTTGAACGACGGGGGTCCGGGGGCAGCGCCCCTGGTGGCGGGGTCCAAGGGGCAGAGCCTCTGGCTGGGGCGAACTACCAGGTCAGCGCGAAAATTTTTTAATTATGTATATATTGCTTTAGTAAAAACGCATCGGAGATTTAAATTTGCGAATATTGCGACACTGCGATTTGTGTCGCATTCTGCGACATTTGATGAGTTAGCGACACAAGGGTTTGTATCGCACCATGCGACATTCTCAATTTAATGCGACATAAATATTGTGTCGCAGGTTGCGACATAGGTAATTGTTGCGACATAATGGCTTGTGTCGCAATGGCATTGGCCAAAAGCGACACAAGGAGCTTATCAGAGGTCCAAGTGTCGGGAACGTGGTCAAACGACTTTGGTTTGACCCAAAACTTTTACCCAAGTCTTAGATTAGTTCATAGAGCATACGAAAATTATTGGTTCATGTCGGAGTTAGCCCGAAGTGTCGGTTTTTAAAATGTGTACAAAACAGTCCTCGGTTATGTTTTCCAGAATTTTGGACTCGTTTCGGGTCTCGTTTTAACCAACCTTTAAGTCGAAATAATTGATGGGAAAAATCAAGCATGTTCACCGACATCTCTAGTATTTTACCCAATTTTTTCTGTTGGTACATGTTTGTGTCTGTCAGTTGGTCTAGCTCGTAGTTTGTAATTAGATTTTGTTTTCCTGATTCCTGCAACGTAGCGTGGTACGTCGCAGGTGCGACGTCAGGTATTGGACCTGCGACGTAGCCAACGTCGCATGGGCTTGGGCCTGCGACGTAGCGTGCGACGTCGCAGGTGCCAGTTTTTGTATATAAACGTTTTATGTTTTCTGTTTTAGGGTTGACGAAACCCTAAACGCCATTTGTCGAAATACCTGTAATCTGACCGATTATTATTCAATATACAAACTTTTGGTTCGTATTTATTGCGTATTGATTATTCGTGTGATTGTTTAATTAGTCAATTGTTGTTTCCTCCATCAATTGATTGACTCGGTTCATACTAGATCCAAGGTTAGGGACAAACAACTGGTATCAGAGCAGAAAGTGCTCGTTTTTGGCGATTCGGATCGAGTTTGGGATTTAAAAGGACGTGATATTCGTGTGTTTTTTGTGTTTATCACGTTTGTTTTGTGTTTTTACAGGTTTTCGATCAGTATTACTGGGAATATTGAAGGTTTTCGTCGATCTTCATTCGTGGTTTTGGTGTTAGGGTTAAAAATTCGTTTTTAGGGTTTTTGTCCGCAGGTTTTCGCGTTTTGCGACGTTACCTGCGACGTCGCGTGCGACGTAGTGTTTTTGGACTTTAATTAGTCTGTGCGACGTACTGTTGCGACGTCATTTGCGACGTCGCTATTTTGACTGTAATTAGTCTTCTGCGACGCTGTGTTGCGACGTAGTGTGATTCTGCGACGTCCTCTGCGACGTCATCTGCGACGTCCTCTGCGACGTCATCTGCGACGCACCTCTCAACGTCGCATATTTCTGATTCTTAATTGAATCCTTTGCTTTTTGCGACGTACCTTTCGCCGTCGCATAATCTTAGTGCGACGTACCCTTCTACGTCGCTAAGATCAGAAGATTGTTTTTTTTAAGTAATTATAATGGCAGCTGATAAAGAGGATATTAGAGGATTGAGAGAAATGATTAAACAAAGTAATGACATATGTTCAAGTAATAAACCTCCACTATTTACTGCGGACATGGATTATGTATACTGGAGAGACCGAGTTGAGCAATACATTGATTTTCATTGTCCAGAATTATGGGGACCATTACGTGAGCGTTATGTACCACCTTTAGCTGAAGGAGAATACCGTGGTATTCGTCCTGCTAAGACCTATAAAGCTATGTCTCCCGAGGAGAAGAAAGATTTTGATACTGAGAGAAAATCTTTTTCGATGATCAAAATGTGTTTAACCAAGGATGTTCTATGGCTTTTCAGAACTCATGAAACATCATTTGATTTATGGAAGGCCATTGAAACTCGTTGTGGAGGAAATGACAAGTATAAGGAAGCCAAGCTGGAACTGATTAAGAAACAGTACGATATCTTTGATATTCTTCCTAATGAAGACACAACTGCGTTATTCACTAGGTACTCACGGTTAGTTGGTGAGTTGTTTGAAGGGGGTTATACTTTTCCTCCAATTGAAGTCAATAAAAAGCTACTGGATGTGTTGCCGAGTTCTTGGGATGTTAAAGTTCAATTTTTAAAAGAAAATGAAGAACTTGCAAACATGTCTTTGGATACTTTGATAGGGGATCTTCAAGCTCATGCAATGGAGATTAAGAAGAAAGAAACAAAGTTTGGTGCTGCTGTTCAGAATCCAAGTGTGTGTGGTGTTCCGCTTAACTCTGGAAAGACTTATGGATCTGGAGTCGCCTTCGTGACAAATACAAATGCTTCATCAACCTCTTCTTCTTCTTACGATGGGATTCATTCTGTTTTCATGTCTGGACCTTCTTCAAATCAACAACAGGTTCAAGTCTCACCTGCTATTCAGGAGCAAGCTGCCATCTACACAGCTTTCTTAAGCTCATACAAGGATTTGGTTACACAACCGAATCTTACTTTGGAGCTGACAAAGGAAGACTATGCTCAGCTTGATGAAGATGATCTGGAGCAAATGGATCTAACTTGGAATGTGGCAATGATCACCCGCAGAATTCAAAAGTTTTTGCAGAGGACAGGGCGTAAAAGCTTGGAAGGTGACGGGAAGACTGGCTTTGGATTTAACAAAAGTAAGGTCCGGTGTTACAATTGTCAAAATTTGGGTCACTTCGCAAGGGAATGCGAGAAGCCCAAAATGCCAGCATCGGGATTCACAACACCTTCTACTTCTCCAAAGGCCAAAGAAATGGAAGTTACCAAGAAAGGGCCTGCTGATAATGCCCTGATTGTTATCGAGCCCACAAGTCAGGATTGGACAGCTATCTCCCAGCAATACCAACAGTGCTTAATGGCTCACATTGTGAATGAGGTACCTGATGAACCGTTAAATTGTATCTCATGCATTAAGTTAACTGAATCTCTAAAGGCATATCAGACTGACACCGCAGAGTTGAGGAAAAAGAATGAAAAACTAACCGAGTCAAATAATTTTTTAAAAGCTAATGAGAAACTTTATGAAAAACATCTTGAGGCTCATGGGTTAGATACTCAGAAATATAAATCTAAGGTTTTTAGTCAAGAAGATGCCATTAAAAGCTATCTTGTTGAAATTGAACTACTAAAGAAAGAACTTACAGATTTAAAAAATGAGTATGAGAATTATAAGAGTAAAATCTTAGGTTCAAATTCCTCAACGGTTGTCTTTAATGAAATTCTTAGCAAGCATGGTACTAAAGGGAAAAAGAATGAGGGATTGGGATACAACTCAGTCCCTCCTCCTACTACTCACTGTCCCCTGCCTGTTAAGGAAGGCTTTGAAGAGATTCCAGTTGATTGGTCAAAGCTTTACGGTTTAAAAGCTAAAGATGCTAAAGAGACCAAAAATAACAAACCGGCAAAGGAGAAAACCAAGCGGCCAGAGTACCCCTTGCCAACGTTTGTTAAGTCTATGAATGAATCTCCTGTTGGTGTTAAGGAGAATGTTGAGTTAAAGAGTGAATCTCCTGTTAGTATTGAGGAGATTGTTGAGATTGAGGACATTACGGATCGGGAGTATCCTGAGGTTAAGAAAGTTGCAGTTAAACCTGAAAAAGTGATTTCAAAGGTTGAACCTGAAATTAAGGTTCAACCAAATTAGGGAAAAGCCAAGGTTTTTAATTCGAAACAACAAACTTTACAGTCACCTGTAAAGATTTTGCAACATAAAATAGTAAATGAAAGAGTTTCGTACGATAAACCTTCAACTTCAACTTCTCAACCAAAACAAACATTTTCTAAGACGTGTACGCAATGTTCATGTTCTAGAAATGTTTCTCCATCTCCTGTGGTAATTCCTCAACCTCAGCCGTTTGTTGAGACTCGTTCTTGTTTCTACTGCAAGAAACAAGGACATTTAATCCGTGAATGTCCAAAGCTGTCAAATCAGCGATATGGGAGAGAGATGCCTAGGACATCTGTTTATAGAAACTCTTTTTCTAAATCTCCACCTAGGCGTTACTCAAACTCTCCCAAGCCTGTTTTGAAACCAAGTAATGTTGAGCAAAAATCTTTGCCAATTCAAAAGCCAAACATTACTTCAATTACCAATTCCGAATCTTCAAAAGTTTGGAAACGAAAAGAGTCTGATGTTGACTCTTCAGTCGTCAACAATAACACATCAGATAAAAATTCTAATTTGTTTAAAGATAAAATCCTATCTGACGTGATTATTGTTGATGACCACGGTCGACCTAAGTCTGTAAAGGCTTGGGTCACCGTTTCTCACTAATCTTCTTTCGTTTGTGTGTTGCAGCAGTCAGAACGCGTTAAAGATAGTGAATGGTATTTGGATAGCGGCTGCTCGCGACATATGACAGGCGATGTATCTCTTTTTGTGGATATTAAACCACATGCAGGAGGATATGTTGCCTTTGCTGGAGATTCTGGAGGAACCATCTCTGGAAGAGGAACGCTAACTAACGGAAATGTTAGTTTTGAAAATGTGAACTACGTGGAACAGCTTACGCACAATTTGCTAAGTGTTTCACAGGTCTGTGATAAGGATTATACAACTGCGTTCACAAAGACTGAGTGTGTGATACTGAAGCCTGGGTATGTTATTCCGGAAGAATGGGTGTTACTGAGAGCACCAAGAAAGGATGACACATACATTTTGAATATGAGAACTGTTGAGACATCGAACGAGTATACGTGTCTCTTGTCTAAGGCTTCTGAAAAGGATTCACTGCTTTGGCACAGACGAATGGGACACATTCATTTCCGAAAAATGAATTTCTTGACTAAAAATGACCTAGTGCTAGGAGTTCCAAAACAGTCATTTGCTCTAAAGGATGACTGTATCTCCTGCCAAAAAGGAAAGTTACGTAAGAAGTCCCATAAGTCTAAGCAGGTGAATTCCATTTCTGCACCATTGGAACTACTGCATATGGATCTTTTCGGTCCAGTGTCTACGAAAAGTATTGGTGGTCGGTCTTACTGCCTGGTAGTTACTGATGACTACTCAAGGTTTTCGTGGGTTTACTTTTTGACCACAAAGGGGGAGACTCCTGAAATTCTGGTGTATTTGTTGGACAAGTTGGCTAATCTGTGCAACTTGAAGGTGAAAAGGATACGAAGCGACAATGGAACTGAATTCAAGAACTCAACTCTCGAATTGTTTTGTGCTACAAGAGGTATTGAGCATCAATTTAGTGCTCCGAGGACTCCTCAACAGAATGGAGTCGCAGAAAGAAAGAATAGAAGAATCATCGAGACAGCTCGGACTATGTTAGCTGACTCCAAGTTACCAATCATCTTCTGGGCTGAGGCAGTTAATACTGCTTGTTATGTTCTCAACAGAGTGCTCACGGTTAAGAAAAAGAACAAAACGTGTTATGAACTTTTCAATAACCGTAAGCCAAATCTGCAGTTCCTAGAACCATTTGGGTGTCCATGCATGATCATGATTACAAAAGATAAGGTCTCTAAGTTTGGTGATAAAGCTGTTGAAGGGATTTTTCTTGGATATTCAGTCAACTCTCCGAACAAAAGAGTCTTCAACAAATCAACGAATCAGATTGAGGAACATTTTGAGGTGAAATGTTTAAGGTATACGGAACCTCCTCAAGGAACGGGTCCGGATTGGTTCTTCAACTATGGAAACCTCTTCAACTCTTTCAATATTCCGGAAGAAGATGATATGGAAGAATTGGTTTCTATACTTCATGAACTTGATCTTTCTCAAGATACACCTGTTAACAATAAACCATCTGACCCATCTCCCAATGCAACACCCGCACCTCCACCAACTATTCCTACACCTTCACAAACAACATCACCACCATCACAAACAACACCCACACAACCACAAACAACTACCAAATCATCACCATCTACACCTACACCTACTCCGTCTCCTACTCCACCATCTTCGGCTGCTCCTTCTAAAACAGTTTATAACTACACAAAGGAGCTTCCATATGATCCTAATATGCCTCCTTTAGAGGATCCTCAAGAAGAAGAAGAAGAGGAAGAAACAATGGCCTACTCTCACTTATATTCTACTAAAGATAGGGAAGAAGAAGAGTTTGCCATTCCTGAGTCTGATGCTACTCACGAATCTGAGGGAGATTTGAACAATCTGGGTGTGAACGTTGTGCCAACTGCCATACCAGAAACTCATATACATAAGAATCACCCCATTGATAATATCATTGGTGATCCTCATGCATCTGTTCAAACACGACAGCAAGCAAAGCAGACTTCAGCTCAGCAGCTTTTGGGACTTATTGCTCATATCGATTCATGTCATTTGTCTCAAATTGAACCTAAAAAGGTTGAACAAGCTTTAAAGGATCCATCTTGGGTTGAGGCTATGCAGGAGGAACTACAGCAGATAAACAAGATGAATGTTTGGGAAATTGTTTCTCTACCCAAGGGTGCTCACTTGACGGGTACTCGTTGGGTTTACCGTAACAAAATGGATGATCGTGGGGCTGTTATTAGAAATAAAGCCCGTCTGGTAGTTCAAGGATATAGTCAACTAGAGGGTATTGACTATGATGAAGTTTTCGCTCCAGTCGCTCGTTTGGAATCAATTCGGATTTTTCTAGCCTACGCTTCTTTTAAAGGGTTCCGAGTGTATCAACTTGACGTAAAGTGTGCTTTTCTATACAGAGATGTCGATGCAGTGATTTACGTGTGTCAGCCTCCTGGTTTTGAAGACCCAAAGCATCCTAATCATGTTTGCAAACTGAAGAAAGCTTTGTATGGTCTTCATCAATCTCCTCGACTTTGGTATGAGCGACTTGCCAAGTACTTGCTGAAGAATGGTTTTGATAGAGGACAGATTGATAGCACGCTTTTCATCAAAAGGGAAGGAGCGGATTTATTACTGGTTCAGGTTTATGTGGACGACATAATATTCGGATCAACGAATGATCAGTTGTGCAAGGATTTTGAAGGACTGATGAAAGCTGAGTTTGAAATGAGTGCTATGGGGGAACTCACGTTCTTTCTGGGATTACAGGTTGAGCAATCTGACAATGGAATTTATATACATCAGTCAAAATATGTCACTGATATGTTGAAGCGTTATGAATTGCTCAATTGTAAACACTATGGCACTCCAATTGAAGTAAGACACAATCTTGGACCTAATGAGGATGACGAAGATTGCAAGGAGAAAGACTATCGCTCAATGATAGGCTCTCTCATGTATCTGACTGCCTCAAGACCAGATATAGTGTTTGCCGTTTCACTCTGCTCTCGATTTCAAGCAAATCCGAAGGTGTCTCATATGAAGGCAGTAAAACGCATTTTTGGATATCTCGCTTTTAGGCCATCTCTGGGTCTATGGTATTCAAACGAGAAAAACTTCGAGTTAACTGCCTATTCGGATTCGGATCTTGGTGGCTGCAAGGTAGATATGAAGTCAACTACTGGAGGATGTCAGTTCCTTGGATCGCGCTTAGTTTCTTGGCAGTGCAAAAAGCAGACTGCGGTTGCCATTTCAACAGCTGAAGCCGAGTATGTTGCTGCTGCAAGTTGCTGTTCTCAAGTTCTTTGGATTCAGCACCAACTGCGTGATTACGGGTTCAATCTCTCTATGACTCCTATTTACATTGATAATACAGCTGCTATATCTATAACACACAATCCCGTACAGCATTCTAAGACCAAACATATCGAACTTAGGTTCCACTTCATACGGGATTGCTTTGAGAAACACCTTATAGATGTCGTACATATAGAAACCCTTAAGCAGTGTGCGGACCTTTTCACAAAAGCCTTTTTGCGATCACGTTTTATTGAACTGGTCAATCTGATAGGTTTAAGGTTCTTTCAGTCAAAGAAATGATTTGTGACTTGGATTTTTGATTTTTTTTAAGTTTTTAAATTCATTTAAAAAAAAAAAAAAAAAATCGCAACAGCCACTCTTTATTCTCTTTAGTATTAAAGAAAACGCAAGGTTGCTACATTTTTAAAATAGACGTTGAAGTTGTGTCTGTAAACAACTTGGGATATGATAGTACATCGGGTGACATGCACAAAATGGAATTTTAAGGTTTATCTTGGATGTGTCAGTAGGTTTATCTGACACACTTAAAACGGTTTTTATCTAAATTATCTTCATCATACGATGTATTGGTAGGCATGGTACACACCGGTCTCTGCGATATTAAGAAGTAATTTCAATACATGTCTATGATCATGTGGTAAACACCTTGTGATGTACGACTCTAAGTCTTAATTCCTTAGCATAGCTTGACATATTTCTATTTTTGGATCGTATATCTGAGATCTTTTGGGGGAGTATGCTGATTGTTTCCTCTGTTGTACGTAAGTGCAGACCTGGTCTCAATTCAGCTTACTCTCAAAACTAAGCAAACGTGAGTCAATGCACTTACAAAGTCTTAAAATTAAGATACTAAACAAGGTCGCCACAAATTTGGTTTGACTGCGTTTGGTTTTGCTTACACCTGAATCAAGTTATGTTGCTCTGTTGTACGCAAGTACAGACCTGTCACCGCTGGCTTGATTCTTAAAATTGATTCTCTTATATTCTTTCTAAATTTAGAAACTATGTTCATGTCTAAGTTATAGGGGTATATCTATGGTGGGGACCATGGTGAAATATTCATACTAACAATAAAAGGTTAACTCACAGACACGGATGTAACGTGTTTAGGTGGACAAACAATACCAATAATCGTTTTGAAATAATTTTTATAAAAGGTGTTTTAAATGTGCCATGTAAATTTAAAGTGGAAAAATATACTGATGATCAAAATAACACTTACTATTCCTAATAATTGCATGTTATTACGATATGATCCCTAATCAGACAAATCAACTCCGTCACCAAAAATAGAGTGTTCGTAATTTTATTCTGTTATTTTTTACTTTTTGTAATATTAAAGAAAATACCAAAAAGATTTTTTTTAGTTTTATGCTTTATTTTTATTCTAAGTTATTTTTCCCAAGTCACGAGTCATTTGGATTTTATTTGCTAAAATAACGAGTAAACGGTTTGAAAAATTCAAAATTGAATCAAAACTGCTCTATGCGACGTCCCACTCTACGTCGCCTGCGACGTCCCAGCCTACGTCGCACATAGGGTTAGACTATATATAGTCTCAACCGCGACGTAACATGTCACACTATTCACTATTCACGTGCGACGTAGCCTGCGACGTACCAGTGGCGATTTGCGACGTAGCACTTTTCGAGCAATTTTCGTGATTTGTAGCCGTTTTCATTCCGATTCACTCACGTAGTTTTGATCTACTCGTTATTCCGCACACTTAGGTACCGACTATACCTCTTTTGACCGTGTAGATTTCGTTTAATTGTTATATGTTTATCGCGGTTGTTGAGGGTTTCGGGTTTGGGACAAATTACCTGTGTAAATGTGTGATAAACATAGTATAAATTATGTTTTCGTGATCACCATTGTTAGCCGCACCTTGTAGTGCGTTTGATTTTGAAAACCCCTAAATTCGAGGGTTAGGGTTTCTGGGTTGGGGACGACTGTTCGTCACTGCGACGTACGATGCGACGTAGTGGCCTACGTCGCTATTCTTAATTATTATTAATTGCCTACGTCGCCCTTCCCTACGTCGCCTTTTACTGCGACGTACGACGCGACGTACCACTCTACGTCGCTATTTTAATTAAAGTGATTAAATTCACAATAAATTGCAAAATGCGACGTCCCTCTTGACGTCGCTCGAATTTTTCTGCGACGTCAGGCCTTACGTCGCTTTTCAATTTAATTTGATTTTTTTGCGACGTACAGTTCTACGTCGCTCTGTGTTAATGCGACGTCAATGGCTACGTCGCTAGTTCCAGGAAGTTTGAAAAGGTTTTCTTAAAAATGTAACATTTTTGCTAACTTTTTTCGAGTTGCAATCTGTTTATGTTTTTTTTGCAGATATGGCTTTGATTTTCGAGGCTCGTCATAATACGGCTGCTTACCTTGTTGATACTTCTGACAAAGCTGCACCATATCGTCAGATGACCGCATTTTTGAGACGTTCAAGGGTATTCCACGCCATTTCCGATAACACGGTGGTTTTTGGAAATCTGATCAACCCTTTCTGGAGGAACGCAACTGTTGTTACTGATAACAACGTTCGACGACTGGTCTCTACCGTTCTTGGTACGGAGATCACTATTACAGAACAGAGTATTCGGGAACTCTTACAGCTGAACGATCAACCGGATATGCCTGTCGGTTTTGATCATATTTTTGTTACCGGAGCTATGCAACGGATTGGATATCCTGGGATTCCCACTGATCAGTACAGGAAAGCGAATCTCACGCGTGTTTGGAGATATCTGATGCACGTGATTATCGTTTGTTTGGGGAATAGAAAAGGTGGAACGGATGGTATGAGCCGAAGTCTGGCCTCTGCCATGTTGGCGTTAGTATACAACAAGCCGTTCAACTTCTCGGGTTTTATCTTCAAGGCTATGGTTGATAATGCGAATGCCGGGGATCAAAAATGGATCTTATATCCGAGATTTGTTCAGTTGCACATCAATCGTCATCATCCAGATCTTCAGGCACAGGGTGATCTCGATCAGCTACTAAAGATTTCACCGATGATGAGTCGGATCTTTACTATTTGTGCAAGTTTTGAGAAAGGGGTTGAGGCACCAAGGGATGTTCCCTTATTCGGTGCTATTGTGGATGAGAATTATGTACCGCCACCGGAACCTCAGTATATGGACCTTCCGGCGCCCCAGCAACCGCAGCAACCGCTTGTGAACATTCCTGTTCATGTTGCGGGGGAGAATGTAGCTGCTCTGTTGGAAAACATTGAGCAGTTCGGGCACGTTGACTCGGACAATCCAGGATCGCATGATACGGTTGAGAATTCTGATTCTGAAGATACAGCGAATGTAGGACCTCAGGATGGGGGTCCGACGCCTGAGCACTCAGACGGTACTGTTCCGCATCCCTCTGAGATGGAACGTATCAGGATTACCTATTCTTTCAGATATCTGAGGCTTAAGCGTCGGATCAGACAAGGACGTAAGTATGTACCTCCAAGGGATACTGGGAAACGTACACGAGACGGTGATGATTCTGCTGATGAAACTTATCGTCCTCGTCGTCGTGTTCGTCATTCTTCATCAGCCAGAGCTCCAGTCAATCCACAGCAGCAAGATGCTTTTGAGATTCAACCGACTCCAGCATTCATGCAAAAGATTTTGGATGATATGCAGAAGATGAAGCAAAAGCTGGAGGCTCAAGATGAAAAGATTGCTGAGCAAGCTGCGCTGATCGAGGTTCAATCCAAGGAGCTCGAGGAAACGAAGTATAGGGTTAATGTTTTGGAAGGCAGGTTACTTGCCTCGGGGGAGTCTGGGTCTGGGGTACCCAATTTAGAGTCAAGTGAACCTGCGTCTGTAAACCCCAACCCTGTAATTGAAAATGTTAATGAAACTATTCCTCGTTTGGATTATTTTTGTGTTGATGATATTCCAGGGCAACCGAGACCGCTGGCTGTTGACTATTCATTCGCTGACTTATCATTTATTCAGAGAATGGCCAGTGGAGTTGGATCTCAGGAAGAAACAGAGAATGTGTTTGAGATGAATGAGGATGTTTCGATTGAAGAAGAGCAGTTGAATGCAGATGAAACGTATGACGATGCACAATCTGGGGAAGCTTACGATGGTGCACCGATTATAGAATCTGATTCAAGTGAAGATGAGAGATCTGATAAAGCTCAACATGGAGAATCAAGTTCTGCTGCAACTCCAGCTCCAGAGACACAGGCACCGGACTCAGCAGCAAAGAAATTAACTGCTGAAGAAAAGAGAGAGAGAAACAAGAAATGATGGCCTAAGGGACGAAATCCAGTTCCTATTCCAGTTAAATGTCAAGTGTACCGGGTTAGTCGAAATTATACCGGAGTTATCAAAAGCTGGAAGTGTCAGAGGAATCTTTTTATGATTAAAAGAGAAGATGGAGTTCAGTACTTTAGAATGCGTTTTGATAGATTAAGTACGTTGCCAAAAGGAGAGATTAATCGATTAGCTCAGCTTAAATTGATTAATCCGTTCGAGAATGATTATGCTGAGTTTATTCAGAGAAATTTACGTCGGGAAGTGTTATCGAAGACATATTCTAAACTAAAACCGACGTTGGGTACTCAGTATACGTGGAAAAAGAAGATTGATCCAGTCACCAGGAAGCCGTTGGTTAAAGTTCACTATCCGCCTGCTAACTGTTTGACCGAGATACCTCTGGAACCAGTTCCTTATTATTTTCTGAGAAGACTTGTAAAATGGGAACTTAATCCACAGACTGGTGAAGCGGTTATTACTTTCGTTCCAGATTCTGAACCGTGGCCAGAAGTTGGAGGTATATGGAATTTGAAGCAAGCAACATTTAGACTGTATGATCCGACGAGTTTGATTAATTTTCATGAAAAAGATTTAAGAAAACTCTATGATAATCGGATTCGTGTTGGTCAGAAGAATGAGTTCAACAGACGTTTAGCACAGCAGTTTTACAATGTTGTTACTGTTTGTGTGGCTAATGGAATTCATGCTGACTGCCAATTTCCTGCGGGCTGGGTTTAAAGAAGATTTTTGAAGACCAAGCTGAAGACACGGGGGAGTTTGTTGGTACATGTTTGTGTCTGTCAGTTGGTCTAGCTCGTAGTTTGTAATTAGATTTTGTTTTCCTGATTCCTGCGACGTAGCGTGGTACGTCGCAGGTGCGACGTCAGGTATTGGACCTGCGACGTAGCCAACGTCGCATGGGCTTGGGCCTGCGACGTAGCGTGCGACGTCGCAGGTGCCAGTTTTTGTATATAAACGTTTTATGTTTTCTGTTTTAGGGTTGACGAAACCCTAAACGCCATTTGTCGAAATACCTGTAATCTGACCGATTATTATTCAATATACAAACTTTTGGTTCGTATTTATTGCGTATTGATTATTCGTGTGATTGTTTAATTAGTCAATTGTTGTTTCCGCCATTAATTGATTGACTCGGTTCATACTAGATCCAAGGTTAGGGACAAACATTTTCGAGAATTTTAGAGGTCGTTTAGTTAGGTAAATAAAATCGAGAAGCAAATGTGTTCCATTTTCGGCCAAAACTGACTGTCTAGAACAAATCGATTTTTCTGGGAGAATCCGTGTATTTTTAGAGAAAATGTTCAACATGAAAGTTGTAGTCAACGAACATACGAAGATTTTGGTATAAGGTTCATGCATTTATTCGACTTAGAACTCGAGATATAGTCGAAATGGTGAGACGTTTTTAAGGACAGAAAATTGCTATGTGTTTGTGTTTATGAAAAACGATTTTTAACACTTTGTTTGGACATATTGTTGTTGGATGGACTACATAACATGTATATAAACATAAAGCAATTAATTCTAGTGAGAGAAAATGATTCCTTACAAAGAAAATGGTGATCTAGTGCCGGAAATGAGATGGGAGTACCAAGAGCTTCGTTTCCTTGCTTTTGTCTTCGATTTTCTTCAAGAATTGAGTGGTGGTGAGTGGTGGATGATGGAGGTTTATGGTGGTGGCCTTGAGTGCCGGTTTTAGTGAGAGAAAAAGAGGGAGAGTTTGTGTTTTAAAGAGAGGAAATGGGAGGTGATTGAATGAGTGATTTGAGGATCTTGTTTGTGTTTTGTGGTCAAAGAAGAACATAACCCCCAAAACATGGGGGTGGCTAGCCGTTTTTAAGGGGGGCCCACCAAGGTGTGGGTCTCGCAAATCTTGTTCCCCAATTTGCGCTCCGTGCGGTACTCGTTTTCCCGATCGTTTAAACGTTATTTTAGACGTTATACGTTATTTATATACGATTTCGTTTTCGATTCGATTCTCGATATTTTTAATGGAAGTGTTTTATCAAAATACTTTGTTTTAAGTTATAAAAATATAACTTGAGGTCATTTCATTTGTCGGGCGCAAATCGCGCGTTCTTGTCGCGTACGGTAGGTTTTATACGATATGAAGTACGTGTTAAATATTATCAACATAATATTTCATAAATGATAAGATCATTAAATAATTTCATATTATTTAATAATTTTGTTCACCACCGTCCGTATTGTGTTGTGTCGGAATCCATTCGATATGAAAATGCACGATTTAATTAAATCGCGTACGTGTATATATTCCAAAATATATAATGATACATACAATTAGCCTATCATAGCACTAATTACATGTATTAATTAGATGATTAGGAACTAATTACTAGCCCCAATTTATCGGGTGTCACAAACACATCCTCTGTCAGGTTCGCGTTAAGGAATGTGGTTTTGACATCCATCTGCCAAATTTTCATAACCATGAAACACAGCTTTCATAAGCATTATCCTAATTGACTTAATCTTAGCTACTGGTGAAAAGGTTTTCTCATAATCAATCCCGAGAGTTTGAGTATAGCCCTTTGATGTGTAGCAAAAAGTCACGTTTTTACATACATTATTTATCCCATATTTAGCTCTTTTCTAACAAATACATCCTAAAATCATCATTATTAACCAACTTTTGTTAGAAAGGTATAAACTTGCCGGTCTTTCGAAAATCATACAAAAAGGTTGGAAAACTAACCGAAATAGGCACCGAATTGAGCAACACTTCAAATCTACTGTAAACTCCATACCAAGACCTCATTCTTATCTTATTTTGTAGCTATGGAGATTACGAGAGCGTGGATATAGAGAAATCTCAATTTGGATCAAGGACAAGAAAGTTACAAGCCGAACAACGGTTCCGAAGACCACAAAACGTATTCCGGACATGCCAGGGCTCCCCACCTCCAAATTCTACAAAATTGGTATCATTAGAAGCATAACGGAATTACGAAGGCGTGGGCGTAAGGATCAAGTCAAACGGATGTGAAACGAAGAAGTTATGACCCTCTGAAGCAACGCGAAAAGCCGAAAACATCACATGGCCTACCACACGGCCGTGTGTTTATGGAGTGAGGCCGTGTAGAGCCTTCTAGAGGCCGTGTACGGCTTGCTAGAGGCCGTGTGCTTCTTTGGGTGCTCCCGTGTGCTTTTGTGGCTTGTATCTTGTGCTTTGGAGCTTGTACGGATGATCACATGCCTTGCCTATAAATAGAGGCCTCTCATACCTCATTTCACACACCTCAATTTCACCTCTCTTCTCTCTCTCTCTAGAAATCTCTCTCTCTCTAGGTTTTCTTTAGTTTCTCTCTCTAGTTTCTTGCTAGGGTTTTAAACCCTTGGACTAGTGAGAAGATTAGTGGGGGAATCCTTCTCTTTTCTTCTAAAGTAGTAATGTAATATAATTAGTAGAGGCTATCGGTTGTAATGCTTGGATATTATTCGAAGAAATACAAGCAATTATTCTGTTCGTAACACGTATCGGTATTATCTATCCTTTCTAGTATTAATTTATCATAATGTTCTTGTTTGATGTTTGTGATTTATTAATGTTGGAAATGTTTATTGGTATGCTTTGTGAATAGTTGCTTGTATGTTTGCCATGATTTAGATAGTTAGGAATGATGTTACATTAATTCTATCTGTATAAATGGGAGTTGTTATACTTTGTTATCGGTCTAAACTTATCCTGAATATAGACTTTATCGTTCACCCTTTCCAGTCTTTCACGTGACTATTGCCCCTAGGATAGGACTTTGCAAACCCGAATACTACGTAGATATAGTTATCTGTGTTACAGTATGAAGCTATGAGACTCCGTAAAATGGCACTGTACTTCGTATAGCGTTGGAAACACCTCGTGTGGAGTACAAATACGTGAAAGCTAAGGAAATGCAGTAGGATCATCTCATCGTGAATTACCTAGAAGCCACCCTTCTAGAACATGGTCTAGGATACATAAAGTTATGGAAATGCTAAACCTTAAAAGTACTGTACACCGTGAGTATACTTAGATTTATACAAGCTGTGGAAATACTTAATGCAGTGTACACCGTAAGTATACCTAGGGATGAACGACTGATTGTAAAGGAGGATCTAATTCATTACGGAAGTACTTGAGCTTAAAATGATTAAATAAGGAATTCTGAAAAGAAAGCAAAGACTCGTCAGTTGTCTAAGATGCTTAAACCGCTTAATTCCACTTAGCCGACAGTTTAGAATAACAAAGTAAACAACCAGCACACAATTAGGTAATAACATTTAGACATAGGTGTTAAGAACGGTCAGAGTATCCTTAATGGCAGTTTGTTACCTCATGCATGCACCCCGGAGTTATCTCCAGAGACTCACTATTCCGTAACAGGGTAGTTGAGCAAGGGTCACTGTACTGTCACAAAGGCAGTGTTGGGGGGTTGAGCAATCTGTTCTGATCAGAATCACGATAACCTAGGTACTCAGTGACATACTAATTTAGAACCGGAACTAAATAAGTAGGGTCCTATTGTTTACACCTAAGTTTATTTGTCTGTTAGTTAAATGTGTCCCCAATTTCATCATTCCAACAATACGCTATCCTAAATCATGGTGAACCACGTCTTTGTTATCCTTAAGTGTTACATATCTGCTAGCCTCCCTTTACTTTTATGCTTTCTTAGTTTTAGTAGTTTAAATAAATAAAAACCCAAAAACAATTACCTTTCAATCTTTCAAAACCCTAGCTTAATTACTAAGTTATCAGAACTAGCTCTGTTTCAATTCTACCGTCGTGAGGAACGACCTTGGATCATCCTTACCGCATACTCATACCAGGTATTCATACCCAGTGTTAGTAAGTAGTACGGAGGTTTAGGCTCCCCTGACTATTATTAATTTAAAACCACCACTGGTGCCGCACCTAGCGGAAAGGTCTGCAATGACAGGAAGCGATTCCTGAACTGACCGCTGGGTGCGCATCAGGTTTTTGGCGCCGCTGCCGGGGACGGTAGTACGATTCGGAGCCTCTTTAGATAATTTAGTTTATAAGTGATCCTTTTACTTATTTGCCCGTAGAATAGCGTAGATAGATTAGATTAGCTTAGTTTAGATATAAAAAAAAACCCTTCTCACCTTAAATATAATTCTTAAAACCTTCTTCTAATGGCGTCTTTACTAAACACATGGGTAGAAACAATAAAAGATCAAGTGCAAAGTCTTGCTCAAATATTTCAAATTGGATGTAGGATATGTGATGTTCTCCACTTTGATGGAGAATGTGAGGGACATATGAGGTTAGGCATAGGACATTTAAAATCTCACTCCTATCAATCTTTATCAGTCAACCCACGCTCATCTTACCCTGTTTTTGAACCACAACCGAATGAGAGTTCTGAGTTGAGAGATACGCCCTTAGCCTTTCTCAATACTACTTTCTCACCTCCTTTTAACCCATATGGACAAATGCTTAGACACAACACTGATATCCTTAATGAACAACAAGCAAACTTCCAAGTGGATAGTGAAGGAACCAGGAATCAAAGTAGACCCAACTATAGGATACAGGGAGATGAGAGGAACACACACACCACGTCTAATTCACTCAACATAGACTTGCACTCTCATGAGTTTGGTCACGTCACTCCTTCACCTACACAACTTTCTGAATCCTCACTTCCACCCATTCTTAACCTATCATTGTCCGAGACCAACGAAGAGTTCGTCCTGGAAGAACTTTACGAACCACTGTAACTTGAAACTTCCGGCCGGAGTAACGAGTACGACGAGGACGACGAGGAGTTAGAACTGGAGAACCTGAAGGAGGATACCTACCCACAAGACTCAGCTTCAGAAGGACTGGAGGACCGTGTACCAACTCTAAGCAGTGATCTCATCTAGAATCAAACCGATGTGGTTGATGCTATCCCACAAAAAGCTGTGGTTGATTATATCCCACATGGCCTTACGGATTAATTACCCCTTGATCAACCTTCTACCCAAGTTGTCAATGACAATGTTGTTACAAGATTGGAGATGTTAATGGACTCTGTCCCACCTCTATGCCCAATGTACAACATTTTCATCAGATCAAAGACCATAGGAAGTAAGGTTGGTTTTGCGTCTTGGTTGCCCTACAAACCAACTCTCCACCACATAATGACGTATACATCCAAGAGAAGTAAGGACCCCATTGACCAACCCATTCTGCCTATCCAACTTAAGGAGGTAATAGAAGTTGAGAGATTTGTTATACTGTTGGGACATGTACTTGTGACAACAGATCTAGCTTATAATAGTACTAGTGATTATTGTAATCAAATGTGTACAATTGATTTTGAATTGTAATAAAAAATATGATATTAGTTTGTTGTTAATATTCGTTAAATATATTAGTAAGATAAAGTGTTAGACGAATATTAAGAATGAAAATGCAAACTAAAATCTGTCTGCGAGATGAGATCTCAAGTCGCAGGATTGAGTTCTGCGAGTCGAGATCTGGGCTCGCAGAGGTGGCAACGAACCGAGTTGATATTGGGCTTGGTTATGGGCTGCGAAGTCAGTCGACTCGCAGAGCCCATCGGGCTGCGAGTCGAGTCGAGCAGAATCATATAAATACGTAATTAGGTCAAATCGTTTCACAACTTTTGCAATACGAATTTCCAGAGCAATATATTCAATTTTAAGCATTCCTAAGGTTGGGTATTGATCGATTAACATTAATTAATCGATACAAAACCTTGTTGATTGATCAATTCGCTATTATCTTGCGAAACAATTCATTCACAATCCGTGAACCAAGTATTGAGGAATTCCGCGCCTTAATACCTAAAGATAACCTCGTTATCGATCCTAATACATACGGACTTACAATTGGTATCAGAGCTTTCGGGCTAAATACGATTAAGTTTCTAGGTTTTCGGATAATAACGGTTGATTTAGGGTTGTTGGTACGTGCAATAGTGCGTAAAAACGATCAATATCAGTCTCTGGAAGTGTTTAGGTTCGTATTCGACCGAAATCTTAGGGTTTAGTCGTTCAAAAACCTAAAATTTTTGTTTTTGGGGTTTTCAGCCGATTCTGCGAACCGAGTTCTGTTCTGCGAACCGAGTTCTCGTCCCACGAACTGAGTTCCATTTCACGAACCGAGTTCCATCCTGCGAACTGAGTTCCATCCTGCGAACTGAGCTCCATCCTACGAACCGAGTTCCATCCTACGAACCGAGTTCCATCCTGCGAGTCGAGTTCTCTGCGAACTGAACTTTCGGATTTTTTTATGATTGTTAATTTTTGAAACAATAAGATGTCTGATCTTAGTAAAATGATCGAGATGGAACACGAGGTGGAAAATCAAACGTTCCACCTAAGTTGTTGAAGATCGAAGATTACTATAACTGGAATGACATATTTGAATCTTACTGTAGATTCCATGATCTGTCAATCTGGATGTGTATCAAAAATGGATACACGGCACCTACTCAAACTGTTCAAAATGCTATTGTGGTCCTTACTTATCAGAACATGAGTGATCAACAGAAGGAAGAATACAAATCGGAGAATCGAGCTCATTCTTGTATTAAGATGTGTCTTCCAAAGGAAATCGCTCATCAGCTAAAGTCTTTTCATACTGCAAGAACGCTCTGGGAAGCTCTTGAGAAAAGAGGTGAGGGAAGTCCACAAGTGAGAGCTGGAAAGAAGAATCTTCTCAAGAAGCAGTTTACCATGTTTAAAGCTTTGAAGGGAGAAGATCTTGATGGATATGTTACTCGTTTCTACCATTTGCTAAGTGAGCTAGAATACCATGAAATCACTGTAGAAGAAGTTGATAAAACCGACAAGTTTATTGAGGGTTTGCCTTCTAAGTGGGAAATGTACGGTGTTATGATCAAGGATAACGAAACCAGATATGCTACTATTACCTTAGAGCAGGTCATTGACAAGCTCAGAGGTTATGATTTCACCAAAAAGTCAAGAGATTCTGATTCTGATCAGGTTCAGAACCCTGGGTTATATCATGGAAAAACAAATCTTTCGACTTCGTCTTCTAGTTCGACCACTGCATTATTAGTTGGTGATACTGGTGAAAATGGTGAAATGATATCTGAAGATCTGTGTTTTATTTTCTCCTCTAGTGATGAAACAAAAGGCAAGTGTACTAAGAAGTCACCTCAAGAGCATCAGAAGATGCCTATGAGTGTGAAATCTGCAGAACAGCAACTTTCTGTTTTGCCTCCTTTGTCGCTTCATATGAGAACTATATTCAGAGTAAAATCAATGATCCGATTCTTTTTGATGAAGATTATGATCAAATTGACTCTGATTATCTTGAAGAAATAGATCTCCAGGATCAACTAGCAATGTTATCAAGGAGAGTGAAAAATTTCTTCAAGAAGAATGGTAGAAAGGTAGTTGGCAACCGATCAGGGTTTGATAAAACCAAGATCAAGTGTTTCAACTGTCACGGTATTGGACACTTTGCTCGTGAGTGCCAAAGACCTAAGGTAGAAGCTGGTAGTGGAAAACAAGGTTCGGGAAGTAATCTTGCTTCCAAAGCTTTGGTGGTTAAGCAGTTAGATGGATCTTATGATTAGAGCTCGTTCAGAAGAAGAAGCTTTGATGACTGAGATTGAAGATCAAGAGACAACTGCTGGATCAATGTCCTACATGCCCACTAATGTAGAACAAGGAGTAGAGATGCCTGAGTCTGAAGTGAAGACAAGTGATGAGGATGTGCTGTGCATGGATTCAAATGCTGAAATGAGTCCAGATGATTTTGTGGCACACATGGCTGAAGTACAAACTGACAAGAAAATGGTATGTTTGGATATTCTTACTCTTGCTGATGTTTGTTATTTAGTTACTGATTTGCAGTCTCAATTAAGTGTTTTATCTGTTTCAAATCAAAATCTGCTATCACAAGTTAGTGCTTTAACTGATTCTATTAGGTCTATGATATCTGAATTTGAACAAGCTAAATGTGATGTCCTAAGGTTAAGTACAGATAAGGTAGATCTTAAGAATAAATTTATATAACACGCCATATTTTTTTTTTAAAACTTGGAAGCGCTGGATAAACACATACATATATGCTTCATTATAAAATATTGTATTACAATTTAGTACATATAATAATTATACATGCTACCAAACGACTTAAATTTTGGTGTTATAGTTTACATAACCATAAACTAAATACAGTTCAAAAACATCAGAGAACAAGTTGCCAAAACATTCATCAAAGTCCCAACTTCTTGTTTTTAAACAGATCAAAACAAACAACCTGCAAGAAGTTTAAGCGGTGGGATTAGCACGAAACTAAGTGAATAGACTTATAACAATCAGTCTAACTTAGCAATAATAATCAGTTTACATCAATTCATATGGTAAACACAATATCAGAGAGGATCGGTGGTTCTTGAGGAAACCCTCATGCCGCGGTGGCCCTCAAGAACGCTTATAACCAACTGTATTTGGCCGATACAGGAAACCAATAAGCTAATGTACTATTTACTCACACAATACAGTTTCCTTAACAACACATGTGCAAGAACCTGTATTGGCCAATTAATAGTAGCCTTAAGCCCAAAAGCATATTGACCTCTCATTAAACACATATACGCACATGGCAATATAGCATAATATTACAATACTTGGGCATCATGACAGGCAACAGTATAATCAGTAAACCACAATTACTTGTTGTAACCTTAATCATTACAACTAAATTATACCAAGAGTATAAATCCACTCACCTGTCCTTTCAAGCCTTCAACTCAAAGATCTTATATTATTGAGTTCTTGGATTATCTGAAATATAACAAGATAAACTGAAATCAGTAACTTGTTTCAGATATACAAGAATATAAAATCACATCAATCATTCTAACTATATCCATTTGGTTAATCACATCTTAATACATGTATCGGTACTAAATATACACATATATACATATAGATCAGAATAAACAATCTCTATATATTATACACTGCAAGAGTATACAAATTCTATAAGTTAACATCAAAATTTCAAATTCTGAGATAAGGGGGGAATCCGCCCGGATTCCAAGGAATCCGCCGGATTCCAATGAATACGCCCGGATTCCAAGGAATCCGCCGTATTCCCAAGCAACTCCAGCCCAGTCTTTTGATCAGAACAATTTTAAGGGAATACGATCTTGAATACACCCATGAATCCGCCCGGATTCCAATGAATCCGCCGGATTCAGAGGAATCCGTCCGGATTCCCATGTGTATCAGACCTGCACAGTTTTTGCCATTTCCTGCACTTGAAGCTACGAACTAAAAACATAAAAACAACCAAAGTTCACTTTGTATCAGTTTCTGAACTAAATTTAAGCATCAAGTAACCTCTATAAACATGCCATAACATCTAATAACAAGTTTTACCAAATCAAATCACCAAATTCATGATTCCTACTATGAACATTTAAATTCCAATCAAACTCAACTTGAACTTGAAATCAATGATAAAATTAACATATAAGCATCATATAATCATCATTCAATCATCCCACAAGTAGCCAACAACCATATCAAACTTCAATTTACAATATACTAGCAATTTGCCTAACTTATCATTTAGGTCAAATAAAAATTTTACTTACAAAGTGAATCAAAAGGTAAGATGATGATGATGTTGTGATAACCTCAAGATCAGAGATTGAAGCCAAATTACTTGTTAAGTCTTGCTTCCAATTTGATTTCTAAGTTTATGAAATTTGGAGATGAAAGAATTTAGGAGAAAAAGAAATGAGGGAAGAGATAATAAAGGTCGGCTCCTCCTATTTTAATTAAACCGACTCCAGCTACATCACAGTATAATATTATACCTCTTTTTGACCTATTGCCTGAACCTAAATATCAAATTGCGAGAAACTTATTTTATTGTACCATTAAAGATAACTATTTAAAATAAACAATATTTTACTAGTCACAATTAATGAATTTGACCAATTATCTAAGTTTCACATAAAACACATATAATTGCGCATAATTTCTAATAACACATTAAATAAAAATATGATAGTAAAGGAAATTACCAATTTATCCTTAGGTCCAAGGAGTGGATGTTACAAATCTCCCATCCTTAAGGAGATTTCGTCCCCGAAATCTCACCGTGACCAAAAAGAGTCGGATAACGAACTCTCATGCAATCCTCCGTCTCCCAAGTGAGATTGGAGCCCAAACTATGCTTCCATTCGACCAAAACCATAGGAATTTGTTTCTTTCTAAGTTTGGTCACTTTTCTATCTAAAAGTTTAACAGACTCTTCTATTAACTTTCTATTTTGGTCAACTCTTAAGTCGTGCAATGGAAGGATTTGGGATTGATCCTCCACATTACATTTTCTTAAATAGCAAATATTGAAAGTATCATGAATACTAGATAATTCAGGAGGGAGATCTAAGGCAACTGTTTGGTCATTAACAACTTGCCTTACTTTAAATGGGCCAATAAATCTAGGGGCTAGTTTTCCTCGTTTCCCAAAACGAATAACGCCTTTCCACGGTGAAACCTTCAAATATACCATTTCACCTTTAACAAATGATATCAGACGACGACGTGGGTCAGCATACTGCTTTTGTCTATCTCTGGCAGCTTTCAATCTTTCACGAGCAATAGACACTTTATCGGCAGTAACTTGAACAATGTCGGGACCGGAAAATTATTTTTCTACAGCTTCAAGCCAACAAGTAGGAGTTCGACAACGGCGACCATAAAGCATTTCATATGGCGGCATACCGATACTAGAATGATAAGAGTTGTTATACGCAAATTCCACTAATGGTAAATGAGTATCCCACGAGCCACCATATTCAAGAATACAAGCGCGAAGCATATCCTCAAGAGTTTGAATCGTTCTTTCTGATTGACCATCTGTCTGAGGATGATAAGCAGTACTTAGATTAACACGAGTACCCAATTCATGTTGAAGACTTTGCCACAAATGAGAGATAAATCGAGAATCACGATCAGAAACAATTGATAAAGGAATACCATGGCGAGAAACAATTTCATTAATATATAATTGGGCTAATCGAGATAAAGAAGCCGTCTCACTGGTAGCAAGAAAATGGGCACTTTTCGTCAACCTATCAACAATAACCCAGACCATATCATTACCACGTGATGTTTTAGGAAGCTTAGTAACAAAATCCATAGTCAAATTCTCCCATTTCCATTCAGGAATTTCTAACTGATGTAATGATCCATAAGGCTTTTAGTGTTCAGCTTTGACTTGGGAGCAAACATGACAAGACTCAACAACACGTGCCACATCAGTTTTTATTGTGGGCCACCAATACAGAGGTTTCAAATCATTGTACATCTTGGTGCTTCCTGGGTGAATTGATAACTGAGATTTATGAGCTTATGCTAAAATCAAATCACGAAGACCACCCAATAATGGAACCCAGACACGAGATTAAAAATTCCTCAAACCCCGAGAATCTTCAGTTAACAAGTCCTTTCTGTTAAACATTATCTCAGATTTTAAATTGTGATCTAGTAATGCTTCAGACTGTACAGCTCTTAATTGGTTCACCAAGCCAGAGGAAATTTCTAGCCGCATAAAACAAACTTTACCAGAAGTGCTTTTTTCGGCTCAGTGCATCTGCAACTATATTTGCTTTACCTGGATGATATCTGATTTCGCAATCATAATCTTTAATTAATTCTAACCAACGGCGCTGCCTCATATTCAATTCTTTTTGAGTAAATACATACTGTAAGCTTTTATGATCAGTACAGATTATACATCGAGTGCCATACAAATAGTGTCTCCAAATCTTTAAGGCAAATACAACAGCTGCTAATTCCAAATCATGTGTAGGATAATTTACTTCATGTATTTTCAATTGCCTAGAAGCATAAGCAATCACTCGTTCTCGTTGCATTAAAACTGCACCCAATCCAGCATAAGAAGCATCGCAGTAAACGACAAAATCTTCTGAACCATCAGGTAACACCAACACTGGAGCCTGACATAATAGTTGCTTTAATGTCTGAAAAGCTGATTCTTGCTGATCATACCACTGGAATTTAACATCCTTGCGAGTTAATTTAGTTAAGGGACTCGCAATTTTCGAAAAATCTTTGATAAACTTTCGATAATATCCTGCAAGACCGAGAAAACTCTTGATTTCAGAAGGATTCTTGGGAGCATTCCAATGCATAACTGCTTCTACTTTAGATGGATCCAATTTTATTCCATCCTTGCAAATAATGTGACCCAGAAACTGAACTTCTCGAAGCCAGAACTCGCATTTGGAAAATTTTGCATAAAGCTGTTCTCTTTTCAAAATATCAAGAATTAATCTCAAATGCATAGCATGATCAGATTCAGACTTTGAGTATATTAGAATATCATCGATAAAAATGATCACAAACTTATCCAAAAATGGCCGACAAACCCGATTCATTAAATCCATGAAAACAGCATGAGCATTAGTCAAACCGAAAGGCATAACCAAAAATTCATAATGGCCGTACCTTGTACGAAAAGCGGTATTTGGAATATCCTCATCACTTACCCGAACTTGATGATATTCTGATCTTAGATCAATTTTAGAGAAATAAGATGACCCTTGGAGCTGATCAAATAACTCATCAATTCTAGGTAAAGGATATTTATTCTTAACAGTTCTTTTATTCAACTCCCGATAATCGATACACATGCGAAGGGTACCGTCTTTCTTTTTAACAAACAGAACAGGAGCACCCCAGGGAGAAGAACTTGGTCTAATAAAACCTTTATCTAACAAATCCTGTATTTGATTCATCATTTCTCTAATTTCAGAGGGAGCTAATCTATAGGGAGACTTAGCTACAGGATTCGAACCAGTAATTAAATCAATGTGGTATTCCACATCTCTTACAGGAGGTAACCCGGGTAATTCGTTAGGAAACACCTCCGGGTATTCAGAAACCACCCGAATATCAGAGACAGATTTCTTTTCTAGTTGAACATCTACCACATAAGTCAAAAAGGATTCACAGCCCTTTGCCAGAGATTTTCTAGCTTTCATTAATGAGATTAAAGAAATATGGCTGCCTTCCCGTTCGCCTCGAGCCACGATATATGACTCATTGGAAATTGGGATTTTCACAAGTTTTCTATGACAATCTATATTAGCCTTATGATGGCTCAACCAATCCATACCTAAAACCGCATCAAACCCGGGAATAGGCATTAATAAGAAAGAAACCGGAAAGGTACAACTTTCAATCAAAATATGTGCTCCGGTTACCGATGTGGTAACAGGAACCATTTTACCACTAGCAACCTCTACTTCAATAGGATTTGTAATCACAGAGGGAATCAGATTCAGTTTATCACAAAAACCAACAGATATAAATGAGCAGTTAGCTCCATAATCAAATAATACACGAGCTGGTACTGAGTTTATAAGGAATGTACCAGTGATCACATCCTCAGTGTGAATAGCCTCATCCACCGTCATCTGAAAAGCACGGCTTGTTGCAGGAGGCGGATTCTTTCGTTTTTGCCCAGATGATGACGACCCACCAACCACTCCTGATCCCTCAGTCTTCGCTTCAGGACATTGACCAACACGGTGCCCCTCTTTATGACAATTCCAGCACACGTGTCTAGGAAAAACACAATTTTGAATTTCATGACCAAAACCTCCACATTTAACACATTGATTCGTTTGAGGAGTACAAGGTCCATGATGTCGAGCTCTACAATTATTACACCAATTTGGACGATTACTCGAAACACTTTCCACACTTTTTCCTTTACTTTGCTGTTGACCTTGCCAATTCTGTTTTCCTTTTCCAGAATTATTATTTTGTTGCGTTGTGCAAACCTTTCCCTATTCTGTTGTGCTCGGCCCCTTATATCACTATCAACCGCACGAGCTAAATTAAATGCCTGTGGAAGAGTACCAGCAAGTCTCACAGAAGTACGATAATGATGAGGTAAAGTTCCAACAAAATGCTGAATCTTTGTTCTTTCATCCGGGACCCACTGATTCACAAACCTCAACTTCTCTGAGAATTGATTAATTAGATCTTCCATTGACATTTGTTCAGTAAATTGTAAATCCATAAATTCCTGTCGGATTCTAGTCATGTCAAATTCAGAACAGAATTGCTTACATATCTCGTTATGAAAATCTGCCCATCTGATTGAAGCTTTCTGTTGTGGGGTCAAAGTTGAAGTAGCTGAATCCCACCAAGACATGGCTAATCCTTTTAATAACTGAACTGCATATGGAACTTTCAATTCTTCTTCACATTGAACTACCTCAAATTTCCTTTCCACATCTCGAAGCCAATCCAATGTAACGGATGGATTTGAACTCCCAAAATACTCCAATGGTTTGCTTGCCATAAAAGTCTTAAAAGAACAGCCCTTTTTGTGAGGAGATGGAGTCTGTGAAACTGGAGGTGAAGATCTAAACTGTTGCTCCTGCAAATATTGTTGTCTCAAAGCTCTAAGCCCGATCACTTCATCCTCTAGTTTATGCATATACTCATTCTGATCAACATCACTTTCAGGCGGAAGAGAAGTACCCGCTTGACCATGATTTCCTGGAGGTATCTCAGTCCCTGTAGTATGGTTATGAGTGGTGGTTGGTTGTACATTATCCGCCATCTGTATTCAAAATAACAAACTCACAGTTCGTTAATTGTTAGTACCTAACATACTAACAATTTAATAATTCATACTAATCCCCACACTTAGAATGCTTTGGCGCACACAAATAGGTTTGGGATTGCACACCTTACAAATGTACAATTCGCCCAAACCATGCTCTGATACCAATTTATAACACCCCATATTTTTTTTAAAACTTGGAAGCGCTGGATAAACACATACATATATGCTTCATTATAAAATATTGTATTACAACTTAGTACATATAATAATTATACATGCTACCAAACGACTTAAATTTTGGTGTTATAGTTTACATAACCATAAACTAAATACAGGTTCAAAAACATCAGAGAACAAGTTGCCAAAACATTCATCAAAGTCCCAACTTCTTGTCTTTAAACAGATCAAAACAAACAACCTGCAAGAAGTTTAAGCGGTGGGATTAGCACGAAACTAAGTGAATAGACTTATAACAATCAGTCTAACTTAGCAATAATAATCAGTTTACATCAATTCATATGGTAAACACAATATCAGAGAGGATCGGTGGTTCTTGAGGAAACCCTCATGCCGCGGTGGCCCTCAAGAACGCTTATAACCAACTGTATTTGGCCGATACAGGAAACCGATAAGCTAATGTACTATTTACTCACACAATACAGTTTCCTTAACAACACATGTGCAAGAACCTGTATTGGCCAATTAATAGTAGCCTTAAGCCCAAAAGCATATTGACCTCTCATTAAACACATATACGCACATGGCAATATAGCATAATATTACAATACTTGGGCATCATGACAGGCAACAGTATAATCAGTAAACCACAATTACTTGTTGTAACCTTAATCATTACAACTAAATTATACCAAGAGTATAAATCCACTCACCTGTTATAACACCCCTCATTTAATACAACAATATAATATTAATTACCACGGAAGCGTATACTTACATTACTTAGTTCGTTAGAATTCTGCTAGAAATTTTCGCAAACCTTTATACAACATGTTTAACTACTAAACAAACATAGTTAACCTGTTTACAAACCGGGGCATTATATACTACAAAACATTACTTAGAACAAACTGGATCAGAGTTGCAAGTTTCAAACATTCCCAGCATCAAAACATCCTTCCTGTCTACCCACAAAATATACATCACCTGCAGGAAGTAAATTGAGGGATTAGCACGAAGCTAAGTGAATGAATAATCAACCACAATTCAGTTTAGCTAGCAATTTGTTCACAACCAATAATGTAACAAACATCGTCAAGAGGAACGGTGGTTCCTAAGGACCATGTTCCGGGTGGCCCCATCAGAACACTTACATCAACTGTAGGCCAAAACAGTGATTAACCGCTAACTAAATGCTAATCTCCATCAACACATGTACGCAACCCTGTGTTGACCAACATTAGCAATCAAGTCCAACTGACAATCTAGTTGACCTCTTGATTTATCAATCAAGCTCACAGGCTAATCAAACTACCAATCATATGGCATATCCTTTCAAAGTTAACATACTATCAATAATAATCCTATAATTACTGATTGAAATCAAACTGACACAACCAAATCAAACGGTGAGTTTCAAATCCACTCACCTGATTGTCTCGATTCACTTACTCAGCTGTCTTATCTCGCTGAGTCCTCTGAGGATCTGAGAATCAACAATCATATATACATTAGAAATCAGGATCATCAATACTAAACTTATATCAAACATAATTCAAGGAACTAGATATTATTCACATAACTATAGTAAGTTCCTAATCACATACTACAATTCACAATATAACATATCAGCATATTCTTATCAACATTTTAACTTGCAAGAGCTAAAACTCAAAAAGTTACTAAACTGGTCATTACCAGCCGGGTACCATATCATAACCGCCGGGTCCCACTCGAAACCGTCGGGTGAATTAAGTTTTCATGGTGACAGAACACTTATGCGTTTTAAAAGCTGTAGGAGCCGCCGGGTACGGGTTCTACCCGCCGGATCCCCGGTTTAGGCACATTACCTGCCGGGTACGGGCTCTACCCGCCGGGTACCCACCCTGCACCAGCAACCTTCGTTCAGCTCAGAACCAGGCCCGAAATTTATGTCAAACTCACCAAAATTCAGTTCTATGATCATTTTAGCATAACTATTACCAACTATAACAATCAGTAGTATCCAGTAACCATTTTCTAACATTGAAATTAACTTTTCACTTTGATTCACATAACCATCATAAACACATATGATCTTTAACATAATCAAAATAATCAAACTTACCACTTGAAAATTATGAAACAAGGATGATGATTATGAAACTCAATTCAATTCCAACTCAAGATCACAACAAGCTTTTTGATTTCAAGACTTCTAATTGATTTTTAGGTTTCAAGGGTTTTCTTATTTGATGTTCTAAGGTTTCAAGGAAAAGGAACTAACTTTCCATTTTAGGAAAGTGAAGTTTATATGTCGGCAAAACTATTTCACCGACTCCGTGTTCACTTAAAACTAGTCCCCTTTAAATCTATTGCTTGGAACCTAAAAATCATTTGCGAGAAACTTATTTTATTGCACCGTCAACTATAGTAAATTAAAACAAACAATAATTTACTAAGCACAATAAGTCCTGAGGCTTATTTAACTAAGTTTCACAATTAAACACATTTTATCAAATAACTTCTAATACAATTAAATATATCAATTTAAAATCAGAAATTACCGGAACAGAAGAGAGGATGTTACAACTCTCCCCCCCTTAAGAAGATTTCGCCCTCGAAATCTCATCACGATCAAATAATCCAGGATATCTGGATCTCATACTATCCTCAGTTTCCCACGTTAGGTTTGCACCTAAACTATGTTTCCATTTCACTAACACCATGGGAATCTGTTTCTTCCTAAGTTTAGTCACTTTTCGGTCAAGAAGTTCGACGGGTTCTTCAACTAACTTCTGACTTTGATCAACTTTCAAATCTTTCAAAGGAAGAATCTGAGACTGGTTCTCAACGTTACATTTCCTCAAATAACAAATGTTAAACGTGTCATGAATACCAGCAAGCTCTGGAGGAAGCTCAAGCGTAACAGACTGATCATTAACAATCTGACTAATTTTAAACGGTCCAATATATCTAGGAGCTAATTTGCCACGTTTCCCAAACCGTATTACCCCTTTCCAAGGCGAAACCTTCAGATAAACAAGTTCACCTTCAACAAAAGTAACAGGTCGACGTTTAGGATCAGCATATTGTTTCTGTCTATCGCGTGCAGCTTTCAGCTTTTCTCGAGCCACTGTCACTTTATCAGCTGTCATTTGAACAATATCTGGACCTGCAAACTGTTTCTCTCCTGCCTCTAGCCAACAAGTTGGAGTTCTACAACGGCGACCATAAAGCATTTCATATGGAGGCATGCCAATACTAGAATGATATGAATTATTATAAGCAAATTCAACCAATGGCAAATGAGAATCCCAAGAACCACCATACTCCAAAATACAAGCTCTTAACATATCCTCAAGCGTCTGAATCGTGCGTTCTGACTGACCATCTGTTTGGGGATGATAAGCTGTACTAAGATTCACACGTGTACCCAATTCATGCTGCAAACTTTGCCAAAAATGAGATACAAACCTCGGATCTCTATCAGATACAATCGATAAAGGAATACCATGTCGAGAAACAATCTCATTCACATATAACTGTGCAAGCTTACTCAAAGATGCAGTTTCACTAGTAGCGAGAAAATAAGCACTCTTGGTCAATCGATCAACAATAACCCAAACCATATCATTTCCTCGGGCAGTTCGAGGCAACTTGGTAACAAAATCCATAGTCAAATGTTCCCACTTCCATTCTGGAATCTCAAGCTGTTTCAACGATCCATACGGCTTCTGGTGTTCAGCTTTAACTTGAGAACAAATATGACAAGAACTAACAAACCTTGCTACATCCATCTTCATTGTAGGCCACCAATACAAAGGTTTCAAGTCATTATACATTTTCGTAGTTCCAGGATGTACAGACAATTTGGACTTATGGGCTTCATTCAGAATAACATCCCGAAGACCACCAAACAAAGGAATCCAAACACGAGACTGAAAGGTTTTTAAACCCCTCGAATCATCTAATAGCAATTCCTTTCGATTCAACATAATTTCAGATTTCAAATTATGATCTAACAAAGCCTCTAACTGTGCAGCTTTTATCTGACCCACCAAATCAGAAAAAACTTCTAAACGCATAAAATAAACTCGATCAAAAGTTACCTTGCGGCTTAAAGCATCAGCAACCACATTGGCTTTCCCTGGATGGTATTTAATCTCACAATCATAATCTTTGATTAATTCTAACCATCGTCTCTGCCGCATATTTAACTCTTGCTGCGAAAATATATACTGAAGACTCTTGTGATCTGTACAAATAGTACATTTGGTACCATACAAGTAATGCCTCCAGATTT